>NW_023590909.1:1819631-2316409 GCF_014843425.1 Jatropha curcas
TCTCTCCAATTGCTGACAATTGCTAAAAGTGTGGCTTTGACTAACAGCTCTTTCCCAAAAATATGGTGAGAAAATTTCAGGAAATTGGTTTCGTGAGATCGTTAAGCTAACTTGAATGTGATTTATGGGCTAAAAAATTTTGTCTGTGATTTTGAATTTTCTTTTGTTTTTTTAGGAAATCAATCCTTAAAAAACCATACCGATCTCAAAGAACAGAGGGAAATCTCTTTTATTAACAATAAGAAAAAAATCTCATCAAACGCTTGCATTGAAAAGGTACAATTATTTATTTTGGGCATACAAACTTTATTGAGGCTGTTATGGCTATGGCCACAGCCATTTTGTTTACAAACACAAAGCTCTGATAGTTAACTAGGAAATTGGTCAAGGATAAACCTCAATAAGAGCTCTAGGACCAAGCACATAGTTAATTTTATATTTGGTGAAACCAGCATCAAAGAAGAGTTTTGCCCACTCTTCTTCATCTCTCTGCTTGCCGGTGAGACATGCCATCTCTTCCATATCAAACAACAGCTCAGCTTCAGTCCAATCATCATCTGAAGTTTGGTTTCCCATCACCATGTCAATGATTATGACCTTGTTATTATTCTCTCGCTTGCCATTTTTTGTTATTGCCTCTTTGCAATTCTTCAGTATCTTCAAACAATCTTCGTCAGCCCAGTCATGCAATACCCACTATTTATCAAATCAATTGCGTTAGCAAATTAAAGAGTAATAACACAAGTGATATAAACAAATGGAAAGTTAATTGTACATATTATGGTCAAAAGCTCAGAAAAAGTAAAAGAAATAGCATACCTTGATCAAAGCCGCATCTGCAGGAGGAACAGCCTGTAACATGTCACCTGCAACAAAATTCAAATTCGGTCAAAAGCTCAGAAAAAGTAAAAGAAATAGCATACCTTGATCAAAGCCGCATCTGCAGGAGGAACAGCCTGTAACATGTCACCTGCAACAAAATTCAAATTCTCGGCGCCTTGCGAATCAGCAACAGCAACAACATGTGGAAGATCCGAAACAGTGCACTTTATATTTGGAAAAGCTTTAGCAATAGCCCTAGCCATATATCCAGTGCCACCTGCAACATCCACCAAAGAATCCAACCCTTCAAATACCTCCTTACACTTAACAGTCACCACCTTACCAAGAAAAATACTATCACTGGCCGTAGCTTGATTCACCATATTATTAGCCCTAATGTCATGCCCTGCATATTCAAATAGTGACTCTCCAAAGGCAGTTACAAATGGTGTTTGATCATCGTTTTTAAGCCATTTGCTCAAGCAAGTAAATGGGTCCATTAGAATCGGGTCAAGCATAAGAGAGATAAAAGGTATTGAATTGAAAGAAGTGTCTTTTAGAAGAAAAACAGAGGATGGGGTAAGCAAATAGCCTTCTTCTTGTAAAGAAAAGAAACCAGAATGAACAAGAAGTCGCATTAGACGGTAAACATGATGAGTTTTAGCAGGGTTAACCTGTAAGGCAGAAACAAGATCAGAGAGAGGCATGGGTTGGCCATGGTTGTTATTAATAACATCAGGAATGCCTAATTCAACTGCGCACTTGAGAGACATGGACTTTATAAATTTCAGAGTATGATTCCACATATGAGTTTGAGCTTTAAGTAGCTCATCTACGTTTTCTTCAGTAACCAAAGCCATAAGACCACAGAGCACTAACTATATCAGCAGTTGATAACTACACTTGATTCAATTCTTAACCCCTCTCTCTATATATAGCAGTGGAACTTAATTAATTTCGTAGACTCACTGTTAATTGGATTGCTTTATGTGTCATTTAGTTAATTAATTTTTCAGGTTTAAAAGGCGAAAAATAATTGAAATTCTAAATTATTGATTAACTTTTTTTTATTGAATTATAATCCACCAAATTTTACTATATTTATATAATAGTCGCTTTTGCTAAGATTGTGATAAGTTTGTCTTTTGACAATGTTTCCAATTTTGATAATTAATAATATATATTAGGATCCACTCTGACTCTGCTATTATAATTTATTAGGAAGAAACGAAAAAGTTTTAGGGTATGATTTATAATAGGCACTAACGGCTGTAGATTATTTCCAGCTATTAATATATATTAGGTTTTTTTTTTTTTTTTTTTGGATCTGTTTCACAAGTTTTTTGTATTTTAATTTGTATATTATATTTATTTTTTTAGTGTATCCATTCTCGTGACTGTCCTGCTACATTGGTTAAGATGTAATCAGAATAGGTAAGGGGAGTAAGATTAACTGATTGTAAATATAGGATTTTAGGGTAATGAACTTTATAATAGGTGAACACTAACGGCTGTAGGAAATATAAGTGTAATATAACCGAGCTAGTATTTAATCATACGGTAGATTTAGGGATTTTTTTGGTCAATTATTATTATCTTTTAAGTATACCTTTTTTTGGAGACTGTATTGCTTTGTCCTTATTCTTGTAATATAATTCGCTCCTATTTATATTAGGCTTAACCCATATTAATAAGTAATGTGGTCTGTTAGTTGATATAATTTTTGCGGTTATAGGAATTTTGAATGTTAGGTTAGGCAGTTCTTTAACAGGGTTGTAATGATTTAGTAAGTTTATTGTTATGTACCCTTCCTTTTCTTTTTAATAAATGGTGACCATTCTTGTTGATTTGTAAGTATGGGTAAAATAAAAATATTATTGGATAATTAGTTAAATACTGTATTTGAGTATCCTTATACCGTTGTCAAATCAAATATATCTGTCACCTGATGATGTCCTTGTACTTCTCGCGTGTTCGGGAATGTCATATCCATTATATTCTTTCCTGTATAAGAATATGAACTAGAATCGTATTCTCATCATCTTGGAATGTAATTAATTTTTTGAATAAGTATATTTTTTAATATGGCTGTCAATTTCTTACATTAGTGTAGAAAATTGTTTTTTCAATGTATAAAATAACTGAGATCTCAATTGACACTCTTTTTATTTACATATTAAAGATCACCTGTTATCCATATATATGAGACATTTAAAAAACTCTGACTTTATTAACATACATTCTTTCCATATACTCATTATCTAAGACTTTAACTATGGTACAGTCTTCATTAGCAAAATTCCCACCACTGGATTTGATTTTTTTTTTTTTTTTTTTTTCTGGTTCAATGGTAGGACAGAAAGGAGGGTGTATTATTGTTGATTCGACTAGAAAAGGAAAGAGATTTCCGGATAGCATGTCAAAAACAATCCCCATTTGGACTTGTGTTTTGAATCGCTCCATTCTTAACCATATTAATAAAATGCGTGATAATGGGACGATGATGGAAGAGGTAAGTCTCTTTTTGCTTCTGATGGAGTGGATGCTGAAATAACTGTTTTGAGTCCTTCCGTGCATCAATATCTATGGGATTCTATTATGTCAATTTCCTCTGTAATGAACTGAGTCTGTTTAATGACATTTAATTATTAGGCATTTACTGGTGATGTTTTATGAAATGTCCGCTCTTTTTTCAAAGTCTGTACCTTTGGCCAAAACACTTATAAACATTCTCATCTCAGCATTTGTCGTCTCGCATTCTGATAGGAGATGGATACCTCTGATGATGCTGAAAATAAAAGACTGGCTTCGCAGAATTGGGACTGTTCTTTGCATCTTCCCCTTTGGGTTTCTGAAACAGAGAAAGCAGCTATTGAGGACCGTATAGAAGAGTGGACAAAACAGATGGAAGATAGTGGAGCTGATATTGCTTTAATCGCATCATGCTTGAAAAAGCCTCTTCGACCTTTATGGATATCGCAAAAGACTGTAATCTGGTTGAATGAAGTACCGGATCATGATTCCTGGGATTTCACGCCTATTATACTTGTTTCAGCGTCTTCCTCAAGCAGCATTTATCAGCATAGGACTACATCTGAGTTTAGCTGGAATTATATAGCAGGAGCTGGAGATGATGAAGAAAGTTGGGCAAGGTGTCTGTCCCCTAGTCTTTTCTGGCATCATGCATATGATATAATAAGTTCAGGTCCTGATCTGTGTAACCAAAAGGTAGCTGATATTGTTGAGAAGGACAGAGTGTATCGTGCTCAAAGGGGACAGACTGCTCCTCAGGTGACTGTGAAGCCTTCTAGGGTGTCAGACAGCACTTCTGATCTTTCTGAAATAGAACATTCATTATATTTGAATCTTTATAACCACAATGGCACTCTGGAGTCGTGTGATGAAGATCAGGCAGTGTTTTGGCTAGGCTCTACTAATCTTGCAGTGGGTACAACTCAACTCGGTAAGCTAATTTATGAGTTGAGTTTATTATCATAGGAATACACTATGAAGTACAAAATCTTTTATTCTGATGTCCAGAAAATTAAAACATAAAATTTTGCAATTTGTTCAATAAGTTTGTTATGTATGCTTTCCCCTGTGTTTCACGTGAAGAAAATCTTTAAGGCTTATCTTTATCAGTCTTTCTTTTCTCTATCTTTTTTAAATTTCAAGTTCCTTTGTGTTAGTTATTTCTTTCAGGGAATAATAAGATGGAATTTCTTAATATTATTCACCTGGGGTTTAACAATTTAGCATCTGGTAACACATTTGGTTGAAATTCTAAATGTTCCACTAATTTTGGGTCTTATGTTCTTCAAGAAGGCCTTATGTGGTGTTCCCTTTTCTTCTTTATTTCTCTTTTCCATCTGTACACAGGCAGTAACCCTTATGTTTCTCATTAATTTTCTGTTCGCCTACTTTCAATTATATCCTTCCTATCTCTCTTCCCTCTTTTCTTGCAGCTGCACATGTGTCTGATGTTGATTGTATCTTGAACTGTGATCAAAATTCTTGCTCAGTCTGTCTACAAGATAGTGAAGCATATTTGCATCTTCCTATGGTGGTGCGTATGAAAGGAAAGAGATGGCAATTTAATTATTTCATCAATGCAACACTTTTTATTTTCCTTTTTTTCTGAATTTTTTTTTTTTTTTTGGTTGTGCAGAGCTCAAAACTTGATCGATTTTCCATATTAAGCAATCTTCCTGCAGCAGTGAACTTTGCAAAAGTGAATCTTAGCAAGGGGAATAAACTTCTAGTTTGTTGCTGCAATGGTAAGTATCTGTAAATGCTGTCTTGCCTACTGGAATCGCACTGCTTGATAGGCTTCAATGTGGAGAGATATGAAATTATTGATTTTTAAGTTGCAGCATTCCAAATTTGTCTTTTTGCATTTTGTAATTATCACTTTCTAGTTTCTGATTGTCACATCTTGGGTTGGTTTATTGTTTTTGGCGCTTGTAGAGCTAATTAACTATTGAATCAGTATATTAATATACCAGTGCTTTCTAGAATTGCTGGAAGAATTGAATAGAAATTTTATTTCCATCTGACGCCTGCGCATGGTTCGAGTACTGCTGATGTATTTATTATATACTGTTTGCAGGGGAAGATATCAGCATATGTGTTTGTCTGGCAATTTTGACATCATTATTCAGTGACGCGGGTAAGATGCATGCATATTCCACAAAGATAAAATAATTTCTGATGCCTGAGAAATGGAGGAAAAGTTCATCTTTAACCCTTTCTTTTGTTGTCTGATTCGGTGTTGGTGCAACATTTCCTACTGCCTTTCCCAGCATGTATTATTTGGGCCTGTACTTTCCTTCTTGATGAATTGTTCATCTTAGCAAAGTTTTGCAGGCCAATGGATTTTCTATGATACCGACATATAATTGGGATACCATTGTCAATTTCATTTGATTTGCTGTCACCTGTCAGTTTCGTGTGCTCCTTCAATCATATCAGAAGAATTTAGAAGGTTGCTTTCAGTTTCTCAAGCATTTTCGAACTTTCTGATTTCTCAATAGGAACCTTTGACGATGGCGAATCCTTTCACAATACCTGTATTACTAAGTGGGAGATGCGAAGGCGACTTGTTTTTATATGCAAATTTGCAGTAAGTGCTCGACCATCTAGGGGAAATTTGAAGCAGGTTTTCGCATTTCTTACTGGACAAAGGTCACCCTCTTCTGGTCCACAGTATAGGGATGCTAACCAGGAAGAACATTGCCAAATGGGATGAGTGACTTTATCTATAAATTCAACGTAGAAGCACAATCACACTATGGAAATTCGAAAGATGCCTTGCTGGAAAAAGATTGGTTTCTTCATTTTCTCATTATAGGGATACTCATCAAGAGGTATGATTTTATCCCCTTCGAAACCAGCGGTTAACAAGTCACTTTCAGTTGTAACTTATATGTAAGCTGTTGTTGTCAAGAAGTCACTAATACTAGTTTTTTTCGAACTTATATAATAGGTTTGATTTAGTAAGTTTATTTTATGTACTCTTCTTTTAATAAATGAATTTATTTTAGTTAAAAAAATATTATGATTTAGTATAATATATTAATTAACTAGTCATGATTCCGTACTTCGCGTGCGGGAATGTACATATTATTTGATAATTATTATCATTGAATTATTTTGATAAGTTTTTAATTTGCAATTCTATACTGAAAATTTTTTTATTAATAACAATAATTAACTCTTATAATATTTGAAATTTAAAAAATATTGATTTTACTTTTTATATCTAGATTTAACATAATATAAATGATTGATACTTTTTCATAATAATTTAGATACATTATGAAACTAAATTTGAAATAAATGTTATGAATTTGGATGAATTTTAAATATAAAACTATAAAAATGTTATTAATGTATTTACTAAAATTGTATATAATTTATTAGTAATTGACAAATTACAGTTTAAAAAATAAAAGGATCCTAAAACTCTTCCAAAAGGCACGAAGATTATCAAAATTAAAAATAACTTTAACAATTTCCCATTGCACAACTAAATACTTGAACTACTGTACCGCATCACTTTAAATCCTTCCAAAAGAATTTGACATAAAAACGGAAAGAGACAAGGATATATCTTTAACATAAAAATTTCTCTAAATTACATCAATAGCAAATGAAATTTAAACAAAAAAATTTATAAATCTCAACTGTTCTCCTTGGATAATGAATGAAATTTGGTAAAAAAAAAAATAGCAAAAAATATTCATAAGCTTAAATAGAAACAGTGAAATATGCATAAAGAAAAGACAGCCCTATATATTTATAAGATCTACTAAAACAACAACCCATGTAAATGATTTAAGGAAGGTGAGGCCCCAATGTGGTTGCAGAAAGTCGATAAGTTGTTTTGTAATTGGAGTTTCTGTTGGTAAATGACTAATGATCTTTGAGAAGAAAAAAGGTTAATAGTAGTGAAGGAATGACTAAGAAAGATGACTATTTTATTCACTGATGTATTGCTTAAATACACAACATCTTAACAGAAAAAATATAAAAACAGCAACAAACTTAGCTAAACTCTAGTAAGCAGTAACAGTTAGTAAAGAGAGTCAAATAACTAACTCCTAAAAAATAGGCTAAGGAAACTGAACTAGATAATCTTGTTGAAACTCAGCAGAATAATCAACTATTGATGCATATGTTTAACACTCCTCCTTGTATCAGTAGGTGCAAATTCCAAGCTTCTCTCTCAAGTCTTCAAATCGGCTCTTGGCAAGATGTTTAGTGAATATGTCTGTGAACTGCTCTTCAGTCTTGCAATATTAAGTCGAACTGCTCCATTCTTCTGAACATCTCTGATAAAGAATAATTTTATACTGAAATGCTTTGTCTTTCCATGGAAAAATGGATTGTTGGAAATGGCGATGGCTGCTTGATTGTCCACCATAACTTTCGTGCTCATCTTTTGTTCCAAGTACAAATCACTCAGAATTTTTCTGAGCTATAGAGCATGATTAACAGCTGTTGTTGCAGCTATAAACTCTGCCTTAGTGGTAGACTGTGCAACTACCTCTTATTTCTTCAAACTCCAAGTAAATGTCCCTGAACCAAAACTGAAATAGAAACCAGATGTGCTCTTCATGTCGTCCAAAGACCCAGCCTAATCAATATCTGAGTAGCCTTGCAACTCAAAACTTTATGACAAATAAAACTTAACACCAAAACTTAAAGTTCCCTTGACATATCGGAGAACTCTTTTTGCAGCTTTGAGATGATACTCATTAGAACAATTCATAAATCTTGAAAGAACATTTACAACATACATGATATCTGGCATTGTTGCAGTGAGATACATCAAGCAACTAATCAAGTTTCTGTATATGGACTCATCCACTTTTGCAGTTCCATCACCCTTGCATAGCTTCTCTTTTTGACACATAGGAGTACTCATGCTCTTACAATTATCCATGTGGAATTTCTTCAGAATCTCCTTTGTATACTTATGTTAACAGATGAATATTTCTCCTTGTCTCTGCTTGATTTCCATTCCAAGAAAATAAGACATTTCTCCAAGATCTGTATCTCAAACACTTGCATCATATCTTCTTTGAACTGTTGTATAAGTTCAAAGTTGCTGCCAGTGACTAAAAGATCATCCACATATAAGGAAACCACCATAAAGTTATTCTTGTCATCTTTAACGTATAACATGGACTCACTAAGACTTTTGACAAAACCTATTTTGAGCAAGTATTCATCAATTCTGCTATACCAGGCCTTAGGAGCATGCTTTAAGCCGTACAACGCCTTCTTCAACAAATACACCTTTTCTTCATTTCCTTTCACAGCAAAGCCTTTAGGTTGCTCGACATAAATTTCTTCCTCTAGAAAGCCATTTAAGAAGGCTGACTTGACATCGAGTTGGTAGATTTTCCAATGCCTTTATGCTGCAATGGCTAGTAGCATTCTGATTGTGTCGAGCCTCGCTACAGGAGCAAAAGTATCAAAGAAATGTACTCCGAAAACTTGAGCATACCCTTTTACCACTAACCTTGCATTATATTTGTTGATTGAGCCATCTGCATTTTCCTTTTTTCTGAACACCCATTTTACTCCAATCACCTTTTGATGTTGAGGCCTTTCAACTAATTCCCAGGTCTGATTTTTTTATCATAGCAAGCTCCTCCTACATTGCAACCCTTCATTTAGGATCTTTCTCTACTTTTTGATATCCTGCTAGTTCAAGCACAGCAACATTGCATCTTTGATATATGCCAGTAAGTGATCTGGTGCCTTGTACAAAAGGATCATCAACTATCTCATCATGTTGAAGATCATGAAATTGCTGGTTTTCCGCACTCTCCAGCACCACTTTTCCTTCTCCATGAAGTTCAATCTCTACTTACTAGAATTTTTCTTGTGTCAGGTTGAAAAACTCTATAAATTTTAGATGTTGAGCTATATTCGATAAACACGCTAGGCTCAGCTTTCTTATCTAACTTGCCTTGTTTGATCTACGGCACATGAGTAAAACACAACCAGCCAAATACTTTCAGATTCTTTATTTGTGGCTTATAACCATACCATGCCTCAAAAGGAGCCCTTCCATTGATTGCTTTTGTGAGAAGCCTGTTGAGCAAAAATACAACAGTATTTGCTGCTTCTACCCAATATTCTTTCGGAAGATCATTCTCATAAAGCATGCATCTGGTCATCTCCATTATTATTCGATTCTTTCGCTCACTGGCCCCATTATATTGTGGAGTGTATGGAGCTGTAAGTTGATGCTCAATTCCAGCCCTCTCACAGAATTTATCAAATTCATTGGAGGTATACTCCTTGTCATTATCTGACCTCAAAACTTGAATTTTATAGTCACTTTGGTTTTCAATCCAGTTCTTGAATTTTAAGAACACACCTACAACCTCGGACTTAAACCTGAGAAAATAGATCCAACATATCCTTGTGAAATCATCAATAAAAGCAATGCAGTATTTACTCCCATTGAGTGAAGGAGTTTTATAAGGTCCGGCCACATCTGTATGAATAAGTTGCGGCTTCTCAGTAGCTCTCCAGGCTCCTGTTTGGAAAGGAAGTCTTGCTTGTTTACCAAATTGACACACCTCGTAGATTGGTAGATTGGATTCAATGTGAGGCAAACCACATACCAACTCCTTTTGCATATTCAAAATTGCTGCGTGATGAAAATGACCTAACCTCTTATGCCAAGTCTCTATGCTAGTTGTAGTAGCAATATAAACTACTTGTTCCCCCTCCATCGGATCAAGTGAGAAAATCTTGCTTCTCATTTTAATTCTTATGACATCATTGTCATAAGCATCCTTGATCATACACTGCTTGTTTTCAAAAAAGACTTTGAATCCCTTCTCAACTAGTTGCCCAACACTCAGTAAGTTCTGATCAATGTCAGCTACATACAAAACATCAGAAATTAATTTAGTACCTGTGCAACTCTCAATGCCGACAATTCCCTTTCCCTTGACAGCAATGTAGTCACCATTACCAATTCTGACTTTGGATATTTGTGACTTATCCAACTCTCTGAAGAGTTCTTCATCGCCGGTCATGTGATTGGTACAACCACTGTCTACGAGCCAACAATCACTTGAACTTGAGCTGGTGCTTGTAAAACAAGATGCTACAAACAACTATTGTTCTTCTTCTTGCTCGCTTGTTGCTTGGGCATCGTCCTTTTGCTGGAAATTGCTTTTGCATATTCTTTAATGGTGCCCCAGTTTATTGCACTTTCCACACTTCACATCGGGTCTTTTCCAACATTTGAAAGGAGGATGACCCTTTTTGCCGCAATGTTTGCCGGAGGAAAATCTCTCTTCTTTTCTCCTTTGCTGCTGCTAGTTGTATCACGTGGATTTAAGCTCTTCTTATAACTCTTCTTCTTGTCTTTCTCTCCTTGATTGATTTGTAAGTTAGCCTGCAATGCTCCTTCCACAGAACCTTCACTCCTCATCAATCTCCTTTGTTCTTGAGCCTGTAAAGCATTGTTTAGTTTTGCTAAGGTGACTTTGACAAATCTTTGCTACTCTCCATGGATGATATAGTAGCATCAAACCTTTCGGGAATAGTTACAAGTATTTTCTGAACAAGTTTAGAATCAGAAAATTCAAAACCAAGCAACCTTATTTTGTTAGCAATGCTAAGAAGCTTATCTGTATACTCCTTGATTGTCTCTAACTCCTTTATTCATTGCATCTCAAACTCACGAATCAGATTCAACACTTGCATTCCTCTAACTTTTTCATCTCCTTCATATTCAGTTTTGAGGAAATTTCAAACTTCAAATGCTGACTTCTGGTTCATGATTCTTGTAAAGATTTCTTGTGCGACAGCAACGAACAAGGTAGCTTTTGCCATCGACTTCCTTGTTTTTCTTAAAGTATGACTCTTCAGTTGAGCCATGGTTGGATTATTTGTCAAGGGAGTAACTTCGTAGTCCTCCTTAACAGCATCCTAGAGATCATTCGCCTCTAGGTGGGCTTCCATTCTGGCTGCCCATAATTGGTAATTTTCACCCTTAAACACTGGTGGTGCTAGTGCTGTATCAGAATCCATTTTATGGATTGAATCTAGGAACCTAAGGTTTTATGGTGGGTTTCTCTTGGCTCACGTACAGATCCTTAATAAAAAGAGCTCTAATACCAATATGTTGGTAAATGACTAATGATCTTTGAGAAGAAAAAAAGGTTAATAGTAGTGAAGGATTGAGAAAGATGATTATTTTATTCACTGATGCATTGCTTAAATACACAACATCGTAACAGGAAAAATAGAAAAAACAACAACAAACTTAGCTAAACTCTAGTAAGCAGTAACAGCTAGTAAAGATGGTCAAATAACAAACTCCTAAAAAATAGGCTAAGGAAACTGAACTAGATAATCTTACTGAAACTCCGTAGAATAATCAGCTACTGATGCACATGTTTAACAGTTTCCCTCTCCAATCAAATGATTTCTTTCTCATTTTTCAGCATTTTCAAAATTTAATTCAATTGCAACTTTACTATTGACTTTAAATTTGCAGCTCCATACACATGGATATAAGAGATAAAATATGAGGTTATAAGAAATAATTCTAAATAGATAAAAAATTCAAAAAAGTGACCAATTCTAGCTGCTAGACTATCATGATCTTTTTTTTTTTTTTTTTTTTTTTTTAAGTAATACCATTACCATATATATATATATAAAACGTGATTCACATGCTTATTAAATGAAAAATACTACAAAACCAAGATTAATTATTATTTTCGTAGGGCTTGATTATGACCTAAAAGATTAAAAAATTAAAAGAAGGTAAAAAAATTGGTTCACACTCTAAAGAGTGAAAGAAAGTAGTGCTTTCATGCGATTTATTTAACGAAAAACACATTGTCTCACAGCAACTATAATTGTTTATTAAGTCCACTAATTTGGTATTAGCACTGTCTTTGAGATTTGTAGCCTAATGTTGGACGGAGAATGATGGGATTATTTGGACAACGATCCAATTCTTATTAAATTACCTAAAATTTTGGCGGAAAAGCCGGCTTATATATATTCACGTTTATGTAATTTTTAACATTTTTTATTTTTTATTTTGTTAAACTATTTAGTTTCTGGCATAGCAGATTAATTTAGACTTGGATTCTGCAGAGACTCATTATGTCTCCCAATCCAATTTTTTACATTTACAACGTTAAGGTTCGAATCCTGAACGTTGTTTAAAGGATCCAACACCTCATTCCACTGGACCAACTGATAGTTGATAGCAATTTCTATTCATTTATTATCCCAGAAATGTACAATAATTGATAATTAAAGAATATTTTTTTCACATGTCCAGACCGAGGTACGTGGCACTCAAATATAATAATTTATCAAGGACAAATTCTCTTTTGCCAATAATTAAAAAAAAAAAATGAAACAAATTATCCACACTCAAAAGAGAAAAAAAAAAGGTTGAAATTATTGTTTTTTATAGACATTTGCAAATTAATCTATACAACTGTGGAATTCAAATGGTATATAACGTTATAACTATATGTTCTATTTCAAAAAATAAATAAAAAAATGAGCTAAACAAAGCTTTTATTTTTTAAAAAACGGATTTGGTACAGAACGTAGTAGTTAAAAGGAACAGCCTTTTCTTATATGCAATTAGGCATCAAATTAAGAAATAAATTAATGAAAATATATCAAATCCATCACAACGAATAGAATATATATTATACATAATATTTCTAATATACTTCTCATGTATAGTATGATATATCTTTTTTTTTTTTTTTTTTGTTCGTCAGTTAAACAAGGCACACTTGAACCTATTTCATTATAGTGGCTAGTTAGGGCTCATCAAATTAAGAAGGGCTAAATTATTTAAGGCAAAATATATTCAGTATACCATCAAAACGAATAGTAATACTCAAGTAATTATATCTAATAATTTCCATTTCTAATATACTTCTCTCATGTAATAAGTATGATATGATAGATTGAATCTAGGAAACTCCTTTTTTTTAATGTTTGTTTTTTTTTTGATAAAAAGTAAAGTAACCTGGTGGGTTCTCTTGCTACCGTACTTATATACATCAAGGAAAGTAATATGCACTCTTTTTTTCCCTGTTTCACAGGTGATGATCGATTGGATATACCAGATATACCTGTTAAAATATATAAGAATATGGATAAATTAAAATGACTTTCTAATTAACCGAAGCAAAAAATATTTATTTGTAGAAGAGTGTACTTTATAATAACTATGGATTGGACAAAGAATCCGTAAAAATGATGACCCCATTATATAAATGAAGATTAACCATTTTTTCTAATTAAGTAAGAGAAAAAAGTAAAAAACAGAACATAAAAAGGGTCCATCATTGATTTATATCATAAATTGGAGGATTACCGCTCGTGCATAGTTAGATTGGAAATTGTAATAAATAAAAAAAATACATTATTGGGGATTTTGTATATATGGTTATTGGGGATGATATATCTTTTTTTTTTTTTTTTTGATAAAAGAAAGTACCCTACCTATTATATACATCAAGAAGAATTGATCTTTTTTCCTTTCAGGGTGATGATGATTGATAAAGATCCTGTAATATATTGATAAATTAAAATAATTTATGAAGAAATAACTTTGGTAAAAGGTACTTTATTCTATGTGCAAAGAATCGAATGCCATTATATATGAAGATAACATTTTCTAATAAGAAAATAAACAGACATTGCACATGATTTATACATAATGGATCCTGCCTAGTAATGGAAATTTAAATAAATAAAAAAATACATTATTGGATTTTGTAATATATGGTTATTGGGGATTATTAGATTTTATTCCATCAATTTGTGTATAATTATAGAATATGTAGATGTTGGTCCTACTAGAGATTACATATTTCATGTAATCTCTTACGTATATTTTATACAATCTGTTAGAGATTATATTATATATCTTATCTAATGAAATTAATTTATTATATATAGTTATTGAACAATATTTTTAAAAAGGAAAATGAATTTTGGGGAAGATCGCTTTAATCAGTCATCATTTCGATTTAGCTTAATTTGTCTAATCATACTTTCAGTGGGAGGGTTTAGAGAGGATCTCTATTACAGCTCTTCTTTGGATACTAGTTGAAAAGAAGAAGAAGAAGAAGAAGAAGAAGAAGAAGAAGAAGAAGAAGAAGAAGAGGAGAAAAAGGAACGGCAAGTAAGAAAAGAGGTTTAAATTATAATTAAATAATATAAAATTTCGATTCCCATTTGGAGAGATGCACAAAGGATTTCAAAGTCCAACGAATACAGCTACAGACATACATATATGTATGTGGGTAGTGGGATGACAGAATGCAAACTTAGCTGACCCATTTTGATTAAAATATAGTAATATGTTTAACCAACTGAATAATCTCTCTTTTCCTCTCCTTTTTCCTTTACTTTTCTTATTTCTTTGCATCAATTTTTACAGATTAATTCTTAATTAATTAATTAATTAAGCTTGTTAAAGACATTTTTCTTTAAAAAAATAGGGCTAATTCATTTTTTTTTTTTTTGTTTATCTTACATTACTTGTGCAAAAACCATGAGAATTTCTTATAATTTATTAGTCTTTGTAATTTTTCTAATATATGCATTTGCAAGAATTGCAAAAGCCAAATGAAACCTGGATTACCACTTAAGCGTTTTGCCTTGACTGCTAATTTACTAGTGAACTTAAAAAGCCAACAAGACGGGACATTTTCTTTTTGAAAGCAATCTCACATCACAATATATATAACTAAACTACAAAAATGAAAGAAAAAGCAAGGAGTAAAAACAAATTAAAATGGCCAATTAGTCATCTTTCTTGAAAATACTCGACCTTTGTTAGGTTTAATCATGCTTTGATCTTATGGAAAGTATCCACCACTATAACATTAATTATAATATAATATATTTAACCACCCCAAGCAATTATACTATGATTAATATAATCATAAAACAAACACGGGTTGGTTGATGGAAAATCACTGCTCGCATTCTCCCTGTATATATAGAAGAAGATATGCAATCATTTTCTTTGAGTCAGCCACAAATACCTCTTTGGCCTTTTCTCTTTTTCTAATGTGCTATAGCTAGCAGATACTGAAAAAAGCAGTCATCTTTTGAGAAATTGGAAACAAATCAGAAGAATGGCTTCTCCAAAGAAAAATGAGAAGAATATCAGAAGGGAAGAGAGCAAGTCCATAGCCATAATCTTTAGATATGCAGATTGGGTTGATATGTTGCTTATGATTATGGGTACTATTGGAGCTATTGGAGATGGCATGTCAACTAACTGTCTTTTAGTCTTTGCCAGCCGCATAATGAACAGCTTAGGCTATGGTAATAATAAAACGACCCAACAAAATCAAGCCAATTTCATGTCTGAAGTTGAAAAGGTAGTCAACTTTCTTTCTCTCTTTCATTTTCTTGCTTTAAGACTAATTGATACACTTACATTTCCTTTTTGGTGTTGTTAACAGTGCAGCTTATATTTTGTGTACTTGGGATTAGCAGTCATGGCGATGGCATTTATGGGTAATTTCAAAAGTTCTATTTTTTCTATATATATATATTGCTTTCTTAGGACGAAAGGTGCTAGCTAGAGGTGTGTGTGAAGATGAGATGACAATAATGGGTTGCAATTCCAAAAAGCATCCACAGAGCTAAAGGTGGTATTAGCTAGTATACAATTGAGGAGACACAATATTGAAATCTTCAATAGAGAGCCATTATTTTATGGAACCCTAGCTAGAATACCCTAATTGTTCTATTTCAGTTTGAATCTAATCAAGTATATAATATAAATTTGATGGTTACAGAAGGTTACTGTTGGAGCAAAACCAGTGAGCGACAGGTTTTGAAGATCCGATACAAGTATTTGGAAGCTGTTCTCAGACAAGAAGTTGGGTTCTTTGATTCACAGGAAGCAACTACTTCAGAGATCATAAATAGCATTTCAAAAGATACTTCTCTTATACAAGAAGTACTTAGTGAAAAGGTACAACATTTTTATTTATTATTATGTAATTTATTGATCTAATTAATCACTTAAAAGCATGTAGTTTCCTTTAGAAATTTAATTTATATATATAATTTATCAATTTTCACTTGCTTTAAAATTATTTTCAGGTGCCCATATTTTTGATGCACGCAACAGTTTTCATATCAGGACTTGCATTTTCTACCTATTTTTCATGGAGGCTGTCTCTAGTAGCTTTTCCAACTTTGCTTTTGTTAATAATACCTGGAATGATTTATGGGAAATACCTTCTCTACTTGTCCAAAAAGGCTCATAAAGAGTATGGTAAAGCAAACGCCATTGTTGAGCAGGCCTTGAGCTCTATTAAGACAGTTTATGCATTCACTGCTGAGAAAAGGATTGTTGATAGATATTCAGCAATATTGGACATGACATCAAAGCTAGGAATCAAACAAGGCATAGCGAAAGGTCTCGCAGTAGGAAGCACTGGACTATCCTTTGCCATATGGGCATTTATTGCTTGGTATGGAAGTCATTTGGTTATGTACAAAGGAGAAAGTGGAGGGAGGATATATGCTGCTGGCATTTCCTTCATATTAGGAGGACTGTATGTAGCTTTCAACTTTTATATTCTTTTTCCTAATTTACATACTTATATTTCTTTCAAACATATTTATCTCTATTTGCTTAATCTTATTTACTAGCTAAAAAGCAGCTAAATTTATTAATGATAAGATAAGTGTTAATTAAATGAATGTTCATTGTATATCCTTCTCAAATTTTCTTTTACTAATTAATTCATGGTTATATATATTATGAAAAAGGAAAGAACAGCACCTTAAAGTTAATTTCTTTTTAATTCATGGTTATACTATGCTTTTTTGTGTAATTCTAGGTTTTGTTCTTGCTGATTATAATTAATATATATATATATGGAACTCTATTATAGTCGATAAACTCCTTGTACTAATTATTAATTATCCCTCATTCAAAATGTGGGTTTCCTTTTTGAAAGTACCTTTATTTCATCATGAGAATTTGTAATGATTCCATTGAAAGTTAGAATTTCTATATATGTAATATTTTTTTTTTCAAAAAAAGGCATTATTAATTTCTAGAAAATATATATTCATTTATCTGTAAAGTGGATTAAAGTTGCATTTGTTGCATGATCTTGCATATAATATGAAAGCATGCAAAGATTTAACACTTTCCCTTTTAATTAGTAAAGAAGAACATAGCTTAATATTTCATGAGCATATTTGTTGATGAACATGTTTGTGCTTTTATTCTTTAATTATAACTATTTCTAGATTCAAAGTGTTTTTTTTCTCCCTCCACTTAAGTATATACTATTAAAAATACTACTGGTTAGCCTAAATTATAATCAAGAGGCACCAACCTTTTTAGGGCAGTCAAAAGGAGAACATTACTAGTAAAGATAATTTTAGAGCACTACTAAAAAGAACATTTAGATTCCTTTTGGTTAATTTCTTGTTTCCTTGTAAGCATAAAAAGAACAAACAAATTTATCAAATTAACAAGTAAAGCTTCTATTTTTTTTACTTTCAGGAGCTAACTTTTTTCCTTTTAAGAGTGTTTGTTAGTCAAAATTAAGGCAGTAAATATGCAATGCAGATCCCTTGGAATTGCACTTCCTGATTTGAAGTACTTCACAGAAGCATCTGTTGCCGCCACCCGAATATTTGACAGGATTGACAGAGTTCCAGAAATTGATAGTGAAGATACAAAAGGAATTGTATTAGACAAAATGCAAGGTGAAATAGAGTTCGAACATGTCAAATTCACATACCCATCTCGACCAGATTCCACTGTCCTTAAAGACTTTAGCCTTAAAATTGAAGCAGGAAAAACTGTTGCCCTTGTTGGTGCAAGTGGAAGTGGAAAGTCCACTGCCATTGCTTTAGTACAGCGATTTTATGATGCTAATGGTGGATTTGTCAAGATTG
The DNA here is from genome assembly GCF_014843425.1 of Jatropha curcas. The sequence goes on from NW_023590909.1 coordinate 1,837,932, forward strand.
ATGGTGTTGATATAAGAACATTAAATTTGAAATGGATAAGAGGAAAAATGGGTCTTGTTAGCCAAGAACATGCTTTATTTGGGACATCAATTAAAGAGAATATCATGTTTGGAAAGCTTGATGCTACAATGGATGAAGTCACAGCCGCAGCTATGGCTGCAAATGCTCATAACTTTATAAGACAGCTTCCAGAAGGTTATGAGACAAAGGTAAATAAATTTCACATCTTTTTTGTTTATATATATAGACGTTTTCAGCATAGATTAAATCTGACATGCCTAGGTTAATTTGAAAAGGTTGGAGAAAGAGGAGCACTTTTATCTGGCGGGCAGAAGCAGCGTATTGCCATTGCTAGAGCCATCGTTAAGAACCCTGTTATTCTCTTACTCGACGAAGCAACAAGTGCTCTTGACTCTGAGTCAGAAAAACTAGTCCAAAATGCTCTTGATCAAGCCTCCATGGGAAGAACTACACTGGTAATTTACTCACTAATCCTACTAATATTTGAGATTAAGATTGAAACTACTTTTATGGGAGGAGAATCATTTTATATTCTATTGAAATAGGCAGTGAGAGTATTGTTTAGCTGTCATGAAACTTCCTATAACTAGAACCCGTGAAATATTTCTCAAAAGCAGCTCAAACGGTAATAGATTTTTGCATCAAATTATGTTAGATCTTATTAGAATTGCTAGTCAAATTTATCTCATTCAATATTGTCTAACTAAGCTAGCTATTGAATTATGCATCTTCAGGTGGTTGCACACAAGCTAGCTACAATAAGAAATGCAGACCTCATTGCAGTGGTTAACAATGGATGCATCATTGAATTAGGTTCACATAATGATCTGATCCAGAGAAAAAATGGACACTATGCTAACCTAGCAAAGCTACAAGGGCAGTTCAGTTGTGATGACCATGAACAAAACCCTGATCAACTACATTTGTCTTCAGTTGCAAGAAGCAGCGGTGGCCGGATAAGCACAGGAAAATCAAGTCCAGCTATCTTTGCATCACCACTACCTATCATTGACAGCCCAAAAAAGCCTGTATCTCACCCCCCACCTTCCTTCTCTCGCCTTTTGTCTTTGAACTCTCCTGAATGGAAGCAAGGCCTAATAGGAAGTCTTTCAGCTATAATCTTTGGTGCAGTGCAACCTGTATATGCCTTAACCATTGGTGGCATGATATCAGCTTTCTTTGCACCAAGCCATGAACAAGTCCATGCTCGAATGCGCACATACTCCTTAATATTCTGCTCACTTTCCTTGATTTCTATAACCTTGAATCTTGTGCAGCACTACAATTTTGGTTATATGGGTGAGAGGCTAACGAAGAGAATCCGATTGAGAATGCTAGAAAAGATATTGACTTTTGAGGCGGCTTGGTTCGATGAAGAACAAAACTCTAGTGGAGCTTTATGTTCAAGATTGAGTAATGAAGCCACCATGGTAAAATCCCTTGTCGCAGATAGAGTTTCTTTATTAGTTCAAACAACCTCTGCAGTTACCATAGCAATGATCATGGGACTAGTTGTGGCTTGGAAGCTTGCACTTGTTATGATCTCAGTTCAACCGCTTACAATTCTATGTTTCTACACCAGAAAAGTTTTGCTTTCTAGCATGACAACAAATTTTGTCAAAGCACAAAATCATTCTACTCAAGTTGCCGCAGAAGCAGTATATAACCATAGAATTGTTACTTCATTTGGAAGTGTACAAAAAGTACTTCAATTATTTGATAAGGCACAAGAGGAACCAAGAAAAGAGGCAAGGAAAAAATCATGGCTAGCAGGAATCGGAATGGGCTCTGCGCAATGCCTAACTTTCATGTCATGGGCTTTAGATTTTTGGTTTGGAGGGACTTTAGTAGAAAAAGGAGAGATATCAGCTGGTGATGTGTTCAAAACATTCTTTATTCTTGTAAGCACTGGAAAGGTTATAGCTGAGGCAGGAAGCATGACTTCTGATTTAGCAAAAGGTTCCACTGCAATCGCATCTGTGTTCCAGATTCTTGACAGACAATCTCTAATTCCAGGCTCTTCCAATAATGTAAGTTACAGTTTTTAAGTTTTGATATATAATTTATCTTTTGGAAACTGTTTGATTAAATTAGTTTGCAATTTCTTTGTCAGGGAGGGGACAGTGCTAGCAGTGGAACCAAGCTAGAAAAATTAACTGGATGGATAGAAATGAAGAAAATTGATTTCGCATATCCAAGTAGACCAGAGACATTAATATTACGCGAATTTTGCTTGGAAGTGAAGCCTGGAACAAGCATTGGACTAGTAGGGAAAAGTGGGTGCGGAAAATCAACAGTAATAGGATTGATTCAAAGATTTTATGATGTTGAAAGTGGTTCACTTAAAGTTGATGGTGTAGACATAAGACAACTAGATGTTCAATGGTATAGGAAGCAGACCGCGCTTGTCAGCCAGGAGCCTGTGCTTTATTCAGGCAGCATCCGCGACAACATTGTCTTTGGAAAGCTCGATGCTTCCGAGAATGAGGTGGTGGAGGCTGCCAGAGCCGCCAATGCCCATGAATTCATCTCGTAAGTATATAGACATATGGTAACTTATCTATTTCTAACTTTTTGTTTATGTTCTTCCATATCAAAAGCTTGCATTTTCAAGAACAGGCTAATGAAATAGAGAGAAACCCACCTTTCTGATTTTTCCATTCGTATTGTGCAGGTCGCTAAAAGATGGATACGAGACAGAATGTGGGGAAAGAGGAGTGCAACTTTCAGGAGGGCAAAAGCAAAGAATAGCAATTGCAAGAGCTATAATTAGGAACCCAACAATATTATTACTAGATGAGGCAACAAGTGCACTTGATGTGCAATCTGAACAAGTTGTGCAAGAAGCATTGGATCGAATAATGGTGGCAAGAAGTACCATTGTGGTGGCTCACCGGCTTAATACGATCAAGAAGCTTGATTCCATTGCCTTTGTTGCAGATGGGAAAATGGTAGAGAGAGGAACTTATGTGCAGCTAAAGAACAAGAGAGGTGCCTTTTTTAACCTCGCCACCCTTCAAGACTAGATAGACATGTTTATCAAGCTTTTGTAACTTCACCAGTAACTGTATCACTGTTTATGCAAATCTAATAGAGGGTTGGAAACGGTGACTGGAGTCGCATTGTAAATACAAATTAAAAAACAAACTATAAAAATTTTATGCAGACCTTAATTAGGAATTGGGTTAACGTACCCTCCTATATATTAAATCAATTCCAAAAGTGTTTTGGTTTAAGTATTAAATATATTTCCCTAATGAATTAAAACATCGTTCTACCATTTAGTTGGATGATGATTAATTAAATGAACAAATAAAATAAATTCCAATCTTGAAAAAATTAAATTTATCAGCTAAATAATAGAATAAGCTCAACTGAATGAATCCAGCTTTAAACAGCAATAATTTGCAGATCAAATTTTATTTCCAAACATCTAGTACTAGTAGCCCTTATTTTTAATTTTTTTATTTTTATTAAAAAAAAAAACCCTAACTAATTAGTACAAAGGCCCAAGCCTAAGTCACTAAGTGAATCATAGGCCCATTGTCAAACTCAATTTATCAAATCAAATAAAAAAAAAAAAAAAAGTATAAAAATTATAGGCCAAAATTCTCACACTAAGATGGTTTTTAGTTTTACTTTTTTACAGATGAGATGAGATGTAATTAACATGACAAGGACATTTAGGACTAGGAGTTTATATTTTGATCCATTCAGATCCATCAATGTAGCTAAGAGAAATAAAAGGCTTAGCTTCCTCATCAGTAAGTTCTCTTGACCATGACACTCTCCCTGCAAATCTAGCTCCTGGCCCTGTGCACTTGTATTGCCCATAGAACACCGTCCTGCCAATTCCAAATAAGTTAAAACAAACTGAAAATGCCAATAGAGAAGGGAAAGGAAACTTTAGGGTTAGGTAATTAGATGCTTCTCTTGACCATGACACTCTCCCTGCAAATCTAGCTCCTGGCCCTGTGCACTTGTATTGCCCATAGAACACCGTCCTGCCAATTCCAAATAAGTTAAAACAAACTGAAAATGCCAATAGAGAAGGGAAAGGAAACTTTAGGGTTAGGTAATTAGATGCCATAAACTAAATTAAAAGCTAACGCAAATAGATGCAGTAATGTATATGGCTAGGTTAGGTGGACTGGTTTTTCTGTGCAGTCTTTTTAGGTGCATTACACGTAGATTTTGCAGTAGTAAAGATTAAACAAGGAAGAAGACAGACGATATATATACATGGTCTGCGTCTCGCTTCCAAATTGTAACCACCCCTTTTTCACCGTTTGACGATTCTGCCCATGGATTAGCATGTGGACGACGCGAGGAATCTCTGTGGGTATTTTGGTCATTCGGTTACAAAGAGGACAAACCGTGCGTTCCAAAAAGCTGATCTCACCTAAAACCTATCGAGTGTATGTTATGGCGCCGTCCAAACGCCCACTAAAGCCTAGCTAGCAGTTGTTTTAAAAAAAAACGTCCACTGAAAGCAATAATGCCCCGTGACGGCTGTTTTGATTGAGAGTTATTTTTCAAAGAAACGAAATTTCTTTTGAACAAAAAAAAACAAAAAAAACATACAATTTGCTAATTTTTTTTTTTTTTTTTTTTTTTTTTTTTTTTTTTTACAAATTTTAACTATTGAACTTACATTTTTCACGAGTAGGATCGCCCCAAATTATACGCCAAGCCTTTAGGATGATAATGTTGTCCATATAAGTATAGGCAAAGACCACCCTAAGAAAAAAGGAACCGCCCATGCCCCTTCCGAGGTTACAGAGGCTCCTGAACCCGTGAACTTTACAGTTCACAAAGCGAAAAACCCTGTGTCTTCCAGTTTTTTTTTTTTTTTTTTTTTTTTTTACAATTTAACTATTGAACTTACATTTCACGAGTAGGATCGCCCCAATTATACCAGCCTTTAGGGATGATAATGTTGTCCATATAAGTATAGGCAAAGACCACCCTAGAAAAAGGACCCCATGCCCTTCCGAGGTACAGAGCTCCTGAACCCGTGACTTTACAGTTCACAAACGAAAACCCTGTGTCTTCCAGCAGACTGCTTCTCCCTTGCGCTGTTAGAGCTCCTGTATATTGTGCTATTGCATGCACGTGACATCCCTGGAACCCCACCACCATTCTTAACTACTGTTTAATTATAAATGGAATATCAAATAATTAACTGAACTTACCTCGAATAAGGACAAGCCATTCCCAAAAATGAAATCAACAGAGCCTTCAATGTAACAATCCTTGTAATAATGTCTTCCCAAATGATCATAGAGTGTGTCCTGAGCTCCCAAAAATCTACACCCCAAAAAAGCTGCAGTATCTGCTGATATTCTGAATGCCACTGCTTGTTTTCCTATAGCTCCTGGTGGAGGCACTGGGGTTGTGTTCTTGAATGTAATATTCTTGGCAATAAAATAAGGTGAATTTACGGCAAATGTTGCAGAACTGTAAGTTCCCATAGGTTGGCCTTTAGCTCCAGGTGTTTGAGCTGTGTCTCCCCATTCAACTATGGTTTTATCTGCTCCTGCTCCTTCTATGGTTATGAAGGATTTTAATGGAGGTATATTCACTTTCTCTCTGCCAATAAACAAGTTTCTTAGTTAAGAAAAATGTGAAAAAAAAGACACGAGTTTCACTAATTTAGCATATAAATTATAATATTATTCCGATCATAAATAAAAAAAAAAAAATTCAAAGAGATCAATTGAGAATTTTTGGTAGAAAAAAGGTCAGCAATTTTGACTTGATGATATTGGAATCGAATATAGAATTGTGAAGTCATGTTCAAACTCTAAATAACATCAAATTAGATGAGGAAAAAGAAAAGGAAAACGACACAATATAAAACAAAAGGTGGAATCACTTTCCTCCATTTCTCAAATTGAATTAACAACAGGAAATAACATGAAAGTGAATATAGACAAAAACGACTCTAGAATCCATGATTCTGCATAATCAGACCAATTTGTTTGGCAGAGGCAGAGCCAAAACCAAGACCACCAAAAAACATAAGACAATAATTTAAATTACTAAAATAATAATTCAAGAAAAACATATATCACATTGCACATGTTCTCAATAACAAGTTGTGATAAAAACATAAAAAAAGAAAAAGAAAATAAAAGAAAAGAACTCACTTGTAAACTCCTGCATGGACTTTGATGACAACTCTAACAAGATTAATGAAAGGAAGAGAATCAATGGCGTCCTGGATAGAAGTAAAATCACCAGCTGCTGGATTCTTGTCTACAGTCAGAGTATAAGAAGGGAAAAGCTTATTCTTTGCAGTTTTAAAAAGTGAATGCTTTAGTTTACCAACAAAATTGACCCACTTCATGAATTGCTGCTCTGAGAATTGTACTCTAGTTTGATTTACAGTTGGTATATTAGTTGCAGACTTTTTTGGCCTAATTCCTTTCGTATGGCCTACCGTCTGCCCTGAGTTCAAAAGCAGAATAAGAAGAAGAAGAAGAAAGAAAAAGCGGGGAATGTGTTTAGAATTTGACATTTTCTTTCTCTCTCCCTTTATTTTTTTGTAAACGTATATGGAATGAGAATTGAGAAATGAAAGCGAAGACTGAAGGGAGAGTTTATATAAGGTTTGATAGTAGTTAGTACTTGGGTTTAGGTGAAAAGTGACGTGAGGTTTGAGAGAAAGGGAGTTCACGGGTGCTTCTTCCACTGACATCCATGTTAAGTGAGAGAAACAATCTAAGCCACAAAGACTGATTGCGCTTTTCTGGTTATAGAAAACGTTGTTTCTTCAAAAAAAAAATTTCTTTTTCGCTTTTTGTTCTTGTTGATTTCTAGTGCCCGTGAATGTGTCTCTTTGTGTTAGTGTGTGAAGGTGAATATATTCTTTCTTTCTTTCTTTAATAGGTGATGAGTGATAGTTGTTTTTCTTCTTTTCTTTTCTTTTTAATTATTATTTTTTTATATGTTTCCATTACCTAACAATAAATCATCGTTCTAGAATAATTATCATAGAATTATTAGCCTAATAATTAGCAAGTCTCTGCTTGCAAATTAGATAATCAAAACTGAAAATTTGAAAACCCAGTTCTTGTTTTTTCAAGAAATTTTTATAAATCTAGATAATCCGCTCAAGTTTAATTATAAATTTAAATAAGCCTAGTTCGAGTTTGAGTCTATAAAAGTATAATTCTTTTCATTATAAATTACGAATAAGTTTAAGTTTGAGGTACGTATATCTTTATCTGAGTAAAATTTAAGTTCAACAGTCCTCAACATGGCTTCATTATTTCAGGGCATTGTGGCAAGTCACAGAGTGATTAACTGTTAATGTAAAAGAAATTGGTAGGCTCCACTTGGTAGAGATGGATAAAGGAAACAAATGTTTGATGAGACTGAATTTAGGTAGCTGTTGTAGAGAATTTTGGCGATGTGAGAAAGAGAATTTATTTGTGTTTGGGTTTTGGATCTTTCCCTTATTTATATTTACCTTTTGGCTGTGAGAAAAGTAGCATTTTCTTCTTCTGCTTTTTTCTTGAGTAGTGTCACTGTAGCAGTACCGGTCCCATTCGTTTGGTGGAGAGATCATTATAAGACGAAATGGATAGGCTCAGTTCAAATAACAAAATAATAAAAAGAACAGAAGAAGAAGAAGAAGAAGAATATATGGGCTGGCTCAGAAGACTGTTTAGCCCATAGCTTAAGGTATGCCGAATAATTACATTATACCTACAAATCTTAGCTAATAAAATTAAGTTAATATTTTAATCATTTTTTAATTATCGATTTGGCTAGTTAAAAAGATATATACACAAGAGGTAAAATTGAAAATTTTTACTTTCTAAAAGGTCAATCTTAAAAAACTTTATATGTTATGGGATGGGGGCCACGGCCACCCATCCGCCCCCTCCATCGGCCTTTGGAACTGAGACAGTTGTTCTCAATTGATAATAACGTAAAATCAATTTAGAAATGAACATTAAATTTAAATCTAGGAAGATATTAAAATGTAGATTTTGTCAAAAAGACGATTAATAATTGAAATCAAATCTGGTCCCGTGACTTCATCTGTCCAAACACCATCCTCGATTACACATGCTCCCGGAGACCAGTACGGTCCAAGAAAATTTTACATTCATCCTCAACTGATGTTTCTTCAAAATCATTAATTATTTTATAAGTTAAAGTATTTAATAAATATAAAATTTACAAACAATGAAAAACTATAATAGTTCATATGCATTTGACCCTTATTAAACAAAAAGATATATACTTACCAATCAAATAAAGAAATATCATTATTACAATTCAAAGGTAACGCTAATTTGTAAACTACATAAGTTTGGAGAGAAAAAAAAATTATCTATAGTTTCTAGACAATATATTTGGCAACTACCAAATGCAATTCACAGGAAAAGATGCTATCAAATGATTGATTATGAGTTTTAATAGACTTTAGTAATAATATGTGATACATAATCTAACGAAGGCCAAGAAGAAATAAAAGATATAAAATTGACAATTTGGATCTCCAAATCCTGCATACAATAATATTGAAGCTCTATCTACATGATGGATAAGCAGGAAGAGGAGCATCAAACCTAAGAACTTGAGTAATCTACTTCCATCAAAAAGCTGTTGAAATTGATTGCATAACAATCGGTATTTTGCTCTTTAACGAGCTCCTTATCACCCCTATGCTGATTGATGAGAGGGTATCTTGTCTTTTTATGTAAAATTTACAGTAAACAAGCTCTTGAATTGAAAGACTTGTCAATCAGATGATAAGATGTCAATGACATCTACTTTCTCTTAACCGTTGGGCTAACCCAATGTTAGAGGGGAAGGAAGAAAGATTAACCAAAATCGGAGATTAAAAAAGAAAAAGGATCTGTAATAGGCAGAAATAAGACGCATAGGAGACTCAGAGAGAAGATAAAATCCACAAACCTTACATTTTTATGCAAGTCACATTAGATAGACGACGGAATCCCAACCATGTTGACGTGCCTTCCATTTCTGAAAAAGGGACGTCCAGTTCATCACTATCCAGTCCTCCACTTGGATAATGAATAAAAGGTAGGAAATGGTCCCTGTCTCAAATCAATCAAAAAGCAAGAAAAAAGAAATGACAGGATATCGTATATGGCCACTATCTAACAAAATAGCAAATGGTGTCGTACTCGTATTTTTCTTTGAAAGCAGAATATAAAGTTTGTTTATTAAAATCATTATCAACTCCAGAAACAATTTTTACACGAATAATAGGACAAATAACTTTCCTCGTTTTCTCTGCAATCTCCAGTAAGACATTGACTCAGCTTTCTCTTGCTAAAATCTAAAAGATACCTCTGCAATAGCCTTTTCAACAACAATCAGCAGTAAGTATAACCTCTGTTCTCTAAGTTACCAAAAACAACTAAGCGTCATGTTCAAAACAGTCACCGCTGTCTTCCTTGCCATTGCAACATCTTTCTCCTTGCTCTTCACTTGTCCAAAATCCTACTATCACTCCCTCTACATATCTGAATCCCTATCTGACAATGCCTCAATATCGCATAATCTCTACATGCTCACCCGTCGGCCACATGTTGCCGGCACACCAGCCAACGCAGAGGATGCAGCCTATGTTCTATCTACACTCAATTCCTACAATATAGAATCACACATCGCCTCCTATGATGTGTCCCTAACTTATCCTGTTTCGCGTTCTTTAGCTCTAACAACCCTACCTACAGAAAAGCCGATCATTTTCGATCCCCATCAAGAGATATATGATGGAGATCCATATGCAGATGTAGCAGATGAAGTTCTACCAACTTTTCATGCATATGCAAAGTCAGGTACGGTAAGTGGACCTGCGACCTATGTGAACTATGGACGAGTAGAAGATTATACAACACTGAAAGAAATGGGGTTGAATGTCTCCGGCACTATTGTATTAGCAAGGTATGGAAAAATTTATAGAGGAGATATTGTGCATAATGCATTTGAGGCCGGTGCTATAGGGGCAGTCATCTATACAGACAGGAAAGACTATGGCGGTGGAGACAGTGGAGAAGGATGGTTTCCATACGCGAAGTGGATGCCACCAAGTGGAGTTCAGGTAGGATCTGTTTATGATGGTGCTGGTGATCCTACCACGCCTGGATGGGCAAGTATCCAGGGTTGCGAGAGGTTATCAGATAATGAAGTAGAAAAGGGAGGATATGTTCCATTGATACCTTCATTGCCAATATCAGCAACTGATGGTGAAACAATTATGAGATCAATCAGTGGACAAATAGCAAATGAGGACTGGCAAGGAAGCGAAGATGGTCCAGTTTACAGGGTTGGACCAGGGCCAGGGGTTTTAAACCTCAGTTATACTGTAAGTATTCAACAACCTAGTTTCAGTATAGAATATATCTCATGCATCATACAATTGAAACACTTGAAAACACACGCACACACAGACAAACAAATTAAAAAAGGCCTACCTATCAAAAAGAACTTCTATATGACTCCACCTATCGACAAGATTTCAGGGAAAGCAGACGGTAGCAACAATTCAAAATGTTATTGGTGTGATTGAAGGAGCAGAAGAACCTGATCGGTGAGAAACATTTAAACAGCTAGAACATGTAATCTGTCTGCTAAATTTGTATATTTAAGCACCTTTATAGTACTTTAGTAATCACCAAAGCAAAATAAAATAAAAGAAGAGATCAAGCAATTAGCAAAACATATATGCCCCTTCTAATGATTTAATCACCCTGCTACAATTACTTCTAGATTTGTCCTTCTGGGTAATCATCGGGATGCATGGACATTTGGAGCAGTTGATCCCAACAGTGGCACAGCAGCAATGCTAGAGGTATTTGTGGCTCCAATACATGCTGCCTTATTAACTATCTTCTCAATCAAAGAAAATAATAGCATAGGAGTAAATAATAGCATAAGAACTATAAGCCCTTGACAAAACTTTGATATGCATTGTAGGTCGCTCAGAGATTGGCAAAGCTACAGAAAAGAGGATGGAAACCACGAAGAACAATTGTCTTGTGCAACTGGGATGCTGAGGAATATGGCCTGGTCTCTCTCTCTCCCTGTGTTTGTGTGTTTGCACTTGAGTATGAATGCAACTGCGTGTGTATGTGTGACATAAACCAAGTGTTATTTCCAGATAGGATCAACTGAGTGGGTTGAAGATAACAGAGAAATGCTAGCTTCAGGGTCTGTAGCGTACTTAAATGTTGACTCTGCAGTACATGGAGCAGGATTTTATGCCTCTGCAACTCCTCAACTTGATGAACTGCTCATACAGGCTACTCAGCAGGTATCCAAATAACTAGAACTAAGTAGCATCACCAGAAAGCATAAGCAATAAAGTAATGATATTTAAGCCACGAAAGGAAAATATTTCTTCTATCTGTTTTCCTGTTATATAAAGCAATTTCAAAAATGATACCAAAAGCCATTATGCTGGTAAGCCAATGATCAAGTGTCAGCTTTGTACCATAGGAAGTCAGAAGTTCAAACCAGAGCACCCCCTTCCCCTTAAAAACTTTTTGATATACTGAAAACAATAATAATAATAATAATAATAATAATAATAATAATAAAACAAGATATCTGTATGAGCATGATTCTCTGGAGTACAATATTACCAAGTCATCCCTCTCACTCATCACAATCAGATTCACATTCAGTACTTATTTGTGAAGGTTAAAGACCCAGAAAACACATCACAGACCATCTACGAATCATGGATTGTTTCCAGCAGCTCTCCTGAGGTAAACATTACCTAATCTCATTCTACCACTTCATAATGTGATCCTAATGAACCTTTCAAGCAAGACGAACTACATTTTATTACCTGCAATCATACTGCACAGAGCATAACTTACAGCTGGAAGATGACTCTTATCATGTGAATGTTTTCAGCTTATTATGTAACTTGAAACTATTTAACACCCACTAATTTGTACTTTGTATATGAAGATTGGGAGATTAGGCCGTGCAGGATCAGATTATGCAGCCTTTGTGCAACATATTGGTGTTGCATCAGCTGATGTGTCTTATGGAGAAGGTAACAAAAATATTACATCCTCTGACCCCCCTCAGTACAATCTTTTACTTCAGATCACACGCATATACTAATGCATATATGATGACTTTCTGATGCTAACAATCACCCACAGGTTACCCAGTATACCATTCAATGTATGATGACTTCATCTGGATGAAGAAGTTTGGTGATCCAATGTTTCAAAGACATGTTGCAGGTTTGACATCAAACTTCTATCTATAAGGATCTAAAAATATGAAATCTTACTCCAGCCAAAAACAATCCACAATATTCTTTATTTATAGCATATTGATTATAGAATGTGCAATTATACACAAATATTAATTTTGAAGCAATTCAACTTGTAAGAAATTCATATCAAAAACCATTCAGAACATAAAAGGAACCAACACACAGGTAGTTATTGCTATATAAGGTATTTGCACCAAGTTATGAATCATAAAGAGTCTAAAATGTCAATTGAACTATGCCTGAAAATACATATATTTTTCTTTTCTTTTATTTTGCCAATTTTTTCTTTGCTCTTAAGTCTGCCCTTGAAAACACAGTGGCTAGCGTTTGGGGTTTGGTTGCTCTTTGGTTAGCAGATGAGGAGTTTTTACCTTTTAATTATCTATCCTATGCATATGAGCTCCAGGTATCTTTAAGTTGAAATGGTAAACAAACATTGTATACAATTTCCGACTGAGAGTTCAGTGACAAAAGTTAATCCAAGAAATCAAATTAATATGTGACAGAGAAGCGCAAAGGAGTTGGAAGATGTGATCTCAAACAAGGGCATAAGCCTTGATCCATTGTTCAAGTCCATTGACGAGCTAACCAAAGCAGCCACCAAGATACATAAGAAGAGAAAGGTATAATCAAAGCATCTGTATCTCAAGACAGGCATAAAGAATGTTTCTAAAACAGAAGTATTACTTTCCAGGCAATAGAAGAAAGCAGAGGCTGGACATCAATATTGAAGAAAGACCACCTAAAAGTAAGAGAGATCAATGACAGGCTGATGATGGCAGAAAGAGCATTTACAGACCAAGATGGACTCTCCGGTAGGCCATGGTATAAGCATTTGGTACGTGCTTCCTTAAATGATTCCTGAATCCCTAATTTAAGTTGTTTTCCATGTTCACCAATTTCTTTTTGAAATCTAGCATACACAAAAAGACGAGTTTTGTGACAAAGCCCATTGTGAAAACATCAAAGCATATATGCAAAAGAGAAAGCACAGCTCCAACTATCCAAGAAGGATCAAGCTAATATTTCTATATCCTGCAGATATATGCACCTGCAAAGCATAATGTCTACGGATCAAACTCCTTCCCAGGTATTGATGATGCCATTGAAAAAGCAAAGAGGCTTAAGACTGCAGAGTCATGGCAAAGTGTACAACATGAAGTTTGGAGAGTCTCCAGAGCTGTCAGACAAGTGTCGCTAGTCCTCAGCGGTGAACTAACATGAATATGTACAATACACAAACAAAGAATATGAACTAATAAAGACTATTGTGGATGTTTTTGAAATTCCAGTTAAAAAGCTATCTTGCCAAATTTCTCTTCTGATTTGCAATTATCATCAGCAATTAACTCAAATAAAAGGTTTGAGCAAGCATTGTATGGATTGGATTCCATCACCAAAATCCTTGTCAACTATAAAACTCAAGATATCTTTATCTCAGTATTGCAGAACATAAAAAAAAAACAATACCAACGCTAAAGACCTAAACAAGGCCTTGTGACCCAACTAAAGTCTAGCCAATTCCATCATTAGAATCTATCTTGGCTAAACTTTAAGCAAATTATTTAGTCTATTATTACCTAGAAACATATTCTATCTGACCACCTCTTTCTCTTGCAGCTCTGTCCACTTATCCATGGTCAGTTCCTTGTTACTCAACCATCCTACCATTCCAAGTTGGTGCAACTTTATGTTGCATTTGATGTATGCATTGATTACTAAATGTTCTCATATTGCTACGCTTGTTTTATAGGCATTTTCTGGTGGAAATAGTTGCAAAGGACAGGAGAAAGCCAAAAAAAAAAACGAGGAAACATTAAGGTCATTAGGTAATTACCCTCATAATAACAATTTGCCGCAGAGCACACCAAAAATTCACTAGAAACAAGAAGTTTGGATTGGCATAGATTACAAAACACCACAAATAAGAAACCCAAAGCAAAACAGGAATATGACATGAAATTTTCAGGATTAAAAGAATAGAAATGATAATACTCTCACTAAATGGCACTTTCCTAAAATATGAAAAACTCTTAAAACTCAATATGCAGTGACAAAGCAACATTCAGTGTCAACGCCAATTCATAAAATCACAAGACATAACACCAAATTAAATAGGCTTAATGGTCAAAAATTCAAACCTTCCAGAATACACCATTTTACCCTGACCTTTAAATATTCATAGCAAGTCTACCCATTTGATCATAATTGAAATGAAATACAATATATTATAACTATAATGTTTTACAATCACTCGTCTCCAAAATCAATTCTGACACGACTCTTTGTCAATTCTACTTAATTGCAAAAAAGTGATGGTGTACTTTAGATCAAATGGGTACAATGGCAACGAATCTTAGCTGAAGGTTTCGGTACAATTGCACTTTTTTGATAATGCTTGAGTTTAGGACTAATGTTAGTTGTTGACTTTTGTTGCTCGGATTTTTTTTTTTGGGTCATTAGCACAATGAAATAAGATGCAGTGAAATGTAAAACCCAAAAAATAGCAAGATAGAGACTGAGTTCCTAGACATACAATAGGCATGGTTTATATGAAAACGGAACCAAATTTCAGATAGTACTCACACAGCCTACATTCCAACAGTCATCTAATATAAGCATAGTTTATATGAAAAGAGAACCAAATTTCAGATGGTATTCACCAGGATGCATTGAGCCATCTAATATGTAGCTGGTCTTTCAATCTATTTTTTCACATAAGAGCCAAAACATACCTTAATGATAATAATAACAACAAAAATAAAATACTCCCTCCGTCTCATTTTGTTTGCTTGTTATTCCTTTTTCGGATGTCCCAAAATGTTTGCAAGGTTTCGAAATTTATACATGTGAATAATTATTTTTCCCATGATAACTTTTATGATCCTTCATTAAATGAAAAACTTTTATTAATATCTTAATGAGTTAAGGGTAAAAAAAGACAAAATAACTTTTATTGACTAACTTTTAAGTTGACTAATTCTTAATATGTGTGTTTTGTCCAAACCATGCAAATAAATGGGACGGAGGGAGTAATATTTAGGTTTTGTGCTCCTTTTTTTTTTTTTCTCAAATTATCATCTTACTATCAAGAATACCACCATAGCATGGGATTCAAGGATAATATCCAGATCAATTGGTCAATGAATCACGACCTTCCGTACCTACAACCTCCATAACTGTTTATCTAGACAATTAGATAAGGGTAAAAAAAGACAAAATAACTTTTATTGACTAAATTCTTAATATGTGTGTTTTGTCAAACCATGCAAATAAAATGGGACGGAGGGAGTAATATTTAGGGTTTTGTGCTCCTTTTTTTTTTTTCTCATTATCATCTTACTATCAAAGAATACCACCATAGCATGGGATTTAAGGATAATATCCAATCAATTGTCAAATGTAATCACACCTTCCGTACCCTACAACCTCCATAACTGTTATCTAGACAATTAGATGGTTCCAGTAGCCAATAGAAAATGAGATAATAAGGTCCAGGTGAACAGAAAATGAGGCAGCATACTCTGAAGGTTACATGTATAAGCAAGAGTACAAAATGACTGCGAAGATAATTTTATGAACACTTAGATACCACAGCTATTTTCCTTCAGTAAATAAATTATGAAGTGTATAACTGATCACTGTACAAATCCTAAAAGGGCTTTCTTTTCCTTTCTTGGAGGGTTGCTAGTTATATGGTATAGGCAAGTGGTTGAGAATAAAACCAAAGGAAAATTAACTTCCTAGTCTTAATATGCTATATACAAAATCAATATCATATGTACAATAGAGCACTTTAATGCTTAGGTTAAATTACTTCCAAACCTTGATAGCCCCATCTCTACTGCTTGAAATCAAAAGTC
Source organism: Jatropha curcas (assembly GCF_014843425.1). The sequence continues at coordinate 1,854,105 of NW_023590909.1, forward strand.
TCTGGTTCAACTTGACAGAAGCCAAAGAGAGGATGGAATCTCGGTGGCAGCCAGCAGAATCAGTAGCAGCAGCTGCAAGAACAGCCTTTGCAGTCAACTTGGGTGTTAGATTTCGCCGTTTTGTCTCCTGTTGGGAAGAAACATAATTTTGGCATTACAAACCTAAAATGCTTAGGAAATAAATTAAAAAGAGGTATTCAGCCACCTATTATAACATCAACTGTAAGCAGCCAACACTTTTAAGTGACTTAAAATGCTGTGAAATTAACAAAGGATATACGTAAAGACAAGAGTGATAGGAATTGACCGATAATATAAGTAACATGAACTATACGATACCATAAATTTTCATTCAAAAGATGCAACGATGAACAGCATTCATGTTGGTTGCAACTGAAAATAAGCTAACCATTGATGCAATTGGATAAGATAAGAATACATAGAAAAGACGAACAATGGCCACCTGTTTATTAAGGAGGACAAAAATAAAAGCAAACTTTCCATGTTTCTTTTTTTCCAATTACTCACAAGCACAATTTAATATTCAGATTATTGTATTGTTTCAGTAACAATTTGACCTGAGAATACCAAGTTTCAGATGATCTTTTGCAATAATGAATTACAGACTACTAGTCCTATTATTTTAGAAAATACCTCCACAATAAAATCCTATTTGCATGAAGAAAAGAAAATAAATGGAAATTTATCAAAGAATTGAAGCTTAAAGTTCAAAGAATCTGTACTGGAAAAGAATCTAGAAAACTTCAACATACCTGTACAACTTGAACTCCAAAACTTGATTTTATTTCAAATAAATCATCATTTCCAACTCCGTTCAAATTTGGCCCACAAATACAGTAACTTCTTTCAGGGCTACAGTCATAAAGAAGCAGCATCAGTTCACTGCCATAAGATGAAGATTAGGTGGAGAACAAGGAAAATTCAAGCAATAACCTGAAATGGTCCCACCGACGTATCTTCAAGTCGGTACCACCAGTCAACAAATCACCCCCAGGTAAAGGAAGCATTGAATGGATACCAGGAAGACGGGGAGGAGGATTATTCAGCTCATCAACTTTATACTTCGGATTGACATTCCGCCTCATATCTGGTTTAAGGTTTGCCTTACCGGTTGGTCTGGCCAAGGCCCATGGCATGTCAGATATTTCAATATCATTGTCATAATTTGCCAGCCTCAATACCTGAAAAATAAATAAATAAATAAATAAGACAAAAATTCCATAAAGTTACAAGAGGACTCTCCATGTGCTCATCACATAACCTTAGCCAAATTTCCTTTTCAATACTAGTCACTTCAGGCTAGTTTGTTGAAAAACTCTGATGGTTAGGATCAGATCTAGGGAAAGATGGGGTGTTGGACATATAGGGATAAGCTTGTCAACTAATCAGATTAGCTGCAGAAACAACAAAGAACTTAAGACTTAGCAGTATGAGACCACAACAACTACTTCCTTAACAAAATAAAATAAACTAAAGTAACCATTTTCAGCCTTTACAAAAATTAATCATCAAGACCACCTTTTTCCTCCATCAAAACCCAACAAGTAAATTTACAAATATTTTGATTTTTGTCTGCACTTTTTCAATGTTCACAAAGTGTGTGAACACGTCTTGTCAAGTTATCACCCATGCAACACCCCAGAGGTTGTGTATTAAAAAAATAAAAACAATTGCCATGTACCTGGTGACAGCTCCCATTCTCGGCATTCCATAGAGAAACTTCACTGCAACCAGCAGCAACATATATTAGGGGTCGTGCAGTACTAGACAATGTGACATTTGGAGGAGGAACAAAGAGGCACATCTTTTCTATGGGGCATACAAGAGAATATTGCCATGAGTTCACAGGTATGAGGAACCTTAGATCCCAAAGTGTGAGCACACCCCTCGAAGATCCTGAGACAAACCAATTCCCACAGGGGCTTGTTACCAGAGAAGAAACATAACCTTCCTCAGGAACAGCTTTTAATGTCCACGCATTTGCATTTGCTCTAATATCCCAGAGATGGATTCCACAATTTTGAGTACTATACATGACAATCTGACTAGCACTATTATCTGCAGTGTAGTTCAAAAGGCTAAGTATTGCACCTTCCTTGATATCCTTCTTTTTTATATCAGCAATACCTGAATACTTCTCAACAACATTGCCAAGGCCCCTAGATATGTGATCAACAGAAAATAGATGCATCACGCCATCGCACGCTCCAACAACAACTTGAGGAGAGTTGCGGAGCATTACAGTGCAAAGTGCTCGACTTCCTTCCAAATGATAAGTGAGCCTTGATCTGAAGGAGATGTCCTTCTCCAACTTTCTTGAATCCCACACCTTGACAGTTGAATCATCAGATGCACTTACAAACAGGCTATGATCATTTGAAATTGCAATATCATTGACAGCTGAGCGATGCTCCTGCAAGTGTGCTACCAACACTCCACGAGGTCTCCAACCTGAGTCTGGAACTGATGCAGTCCGAGCAAAGGACGGCAATCCTGTTAAATCAGTTGGAGCAGAAGCATCTTCCACTGTAAAAGATCCTCCCTTCGTTGCACCAGATAATCCCATCTCTTGAAATTTACTATTAACATATGATGTCTGATCACTTTCCCTGCTTTCTGGTTCATGTACCACTCTGTAGAACTGTTTAGATCCATTGCTGATGCTGAAAGAGCCAGAAACCAGCTTAGGTGCAGGAACAGAACTAGCCAAGCTAAATGATTTGTTTACTGGATCCATCCAAGGCATGTAAGATGAACCAATTCCAAGAGAGTTCATACGCAATGAAGAATCAGAAGCTGCAGGAGGAATTTTCACTGCTCGCCTGTCCATGCTAAAAGAGTACAAAGGTATGCCCTCTGAGGACTTATCATGTATGAAGCTATTCACGCCACCAACCTGTGGAGACATGTAGCCTGAGAATTGCAACTTTTCTGAGCTTAGGGGATCACGAATGTCAACCACACTAGAAACATTGCTTATCAAGCCAATAGCTCTCAGCTTTGCCTCACCATCCTCTTGCTGCTCCAATGCATTAATATCGTGTTTCTGAATATCAGGACTTGATTTCTTGTCAGACCAACTCTTCACAGAATTTACTTCCCCATCCTCTCTTCTGAGCACATCAGCACTTTCCCATTGTTTGGACTGTGTTGACGAATTGTACCATATTTTTCTCTGTCTCTCCAACATATCTGAACTTCTAGCATTTTCTAAAACTTGGTAAAATACCTGCCTGGAGACAGGAGGCTTCAAACATAAAAGTAGAGACTTCTCAGAAGCTAGGGAAGCAGGTTGTCTTCTAAGGAAAGGGCGTATAACTGGTGCAAGGAAAACATAGGAATCCACAGCACCTAAGCTCTCACTGCTGGCTGCAATGAAAGTGACAGCTGATCTTCTAACCCACTGACTTGGATAACATAACAAAGGAAAGGCGTGTTCTATCATTTCAAGCAATATTCGCTTCCGCAAGAAGCCATGTTTACATAGGATTGCCAAACAGTCCAATGCATTAACAATGACAGCCTCAGTTTGATCACTTAAAGCTTGCTCGATGTAAGGTAGAAGATACTCCTCTACACTTCTTTGGCCCACAAAGAAGCAGACATATACAATCTTCCCATAGAATAATGCCCTTAGTTGCTCATCTCGATCGTTGAGAAACGCAGGAAGGATTGGTAACAGAAAGTCATTACTCTGTCTCTGACCAAAGAAGCAGCATAGATTGCCAATGTCCTGAAGGAGCGCTCTCCTGATATTTGGAGTTTGTTTTGGGCCCATCACAAGTTCTTGAACAACCTCAGCAATGGATTTCCTCAGCTGTGCTAGCTGTGAATTATTATTCACCCTCTGCTGATGTCTGGATGTCTCAATGGATGATGCTAATGACTTGCGTGCTGAAGTCATTTCATCAAGGACACCAGCCTCGCTCAGGCTTATAGAGTGAATCAAGAAACCGTAAGCAGTTAGAGCCAGCTTAGCTATATTGCTAGCATAACATATTCTCACACTTTCCTCTGGATCATCAGGAAGCATGGAAAGCATCGGAAGAATATATTCGGGGAATATCTTTGCATCACTAGGTGGAAAATCTCGAACTAAAGGCAGAATGTCACACAGAGTCTCTAGGGCAGCACAACGCACTATTGCTGCTGGATCCGAGAGCATAGCAATAACATAAGGCAGTACACGCTGCAAGCGATCTTCATCATCAATATATAATGAAGAAGACTTCAGTAGAAGTATGGCCCCCCTCCTCAAATGAGGCAACTTGACATTGCGTATGCAGGAACAAAGGAGAGAGGCAATCAGAACCATACCTTCACACTTCATACTATCTTCTGGTAAAGGTAAAAAAGGCATGCCAAAGGTATCAGATTGACTGTCATACTCAGACATCAACGAACTCAAATCATCCATTGTGATCTTTTTCAAAAAGGGATGATCATTTTTCCTAAATGCATTGGAGATAGCCTGAAGAAGCTCGCCAGGTGATTGTATGCTGCATTGCTTAATGTCCTGGGAAAATGCAGAACTGGGTGCACTTTCAGGCATCAACTTGACACTAGAATAGTCATTGCTTTGTTTTACATCCCCAAGAAGGGTACTAATATCACCAAGAAGCTTGTATTGATCACGAACTATACCTTTATCGGTCATTTCTCTCTTTCTTGAGTCCCTTGCCAAGTCCAAGTTTTGTATTTCAACTGTCTCTAATGACGGGTAACCACTAACGCCATTTTCAGATGTACTATTCCCAGCTCCAGTCTCTTCACTTGTCCGGTCGCCCATCATTTGCTTAAGTATTTCATGGAAAACACTCTGGCACATCGCAACCTAAATAAAACAGCAGCCAGGCTCATGTTAATAGCAATAGGTACAACCAATTTTACTTCATGTATTATAAAATATCTTACCCTCATATCAGAATGAAGAGGATTCCAGCAGCAGTAGAAATTATGCAGAAACGGTGAGAAGTAGGTTGGAAACACAACAGCTGCATAACTTTGCAGGTAGCTTTCCGCAGAAAGTCGTGCCTCTGGTTCCAACTGGATCATATGAAGAATCATCTTTCGGATTCCAGTATCTGGAATCTGTATTCACAAAGCAGATGAATTAATAAAAAACTTGTCAAGCACAAGTAAGAACCAATACAAAATTTAAGAGGAAAAAACAAAGTAACCTGAGCACTGATTTATTAATTCTTGCTCACGCTATAAGAAGTCTCATAAAGGCAGAACAACACAAGTGAAAGTGAAAACTTAAATTTTAAAGCTAATAGGAAACATACAAATATATTTCGAATAAGTACAAAACCAGAAGAAAGTCAATACTTCAAGTTGAGATTAAGTACAATATTTTTCCTTTTTTGTCCCTTTGGTTGGCATATTAGAACAGATGTACAGAGAGGAGGAGGGAGGCAGAACCTTCTCAAGATGTTGGCTAGGATCATACTGTCCTCTACGATAAGCAAGAAGCTGGGAGAGTTCAAACAGTTGCTGACCCTCGAGGAAAAGCTCCGCAATCACACACCTATTATATACATGCAACAACACCATAAACCAATTATCACATCATGAAACAGAAAACAAAATACAGAAAGCCAGTGCATGACCTAAGAGATTGGTTGAACTGATATTAGATGTATTTATGGCAAAACTCCTACAAGAAATGGCATTTGAATTCTCTCGCTTTAAAATTTGAAAAGAACACTAAACCCCACCCATGGAAAGATTTCATGCATCTGAACTAACAGGTTCAAACCACAGAAACAAACTCATTAGCAGAAGGGGAACGTTACATACATCTGACCCTTCCTAGAGCCCACAATGTGGAAAGCCTCATGCAATGCAACGCCTTCTTCAGAACCATTCCCTCCCCACAACCACCATGACAAAAGGAAAAATCTACGGTCAATAATATCAGGTAAAAGGACAATCGTAATCCAACCTCACAAGATCCTAATACTCCTTATTTCTTGGAGCAGGTAGGATTACAACCCAAGTCTCTAGCACATGAAAAAACTTTAATAACCAGCACCTTCACAAAACAAAATTTTTATTTTGAGTTGTTCAAGAATAAACGATAAAACGCAGGACCTGCTAATTTTAACATGCTTTACCTCACCAATTATTTACTGAAGAAATTAAGAAAAGAGGTCATTTCTAAAAGGGAAAAAAACTGATACAATCACCATTTATTTGATGCCCTAATTTAATAAAAATGCTTGTAACTGCAAATGCTCACCCAACAGCAAAGATATCCATGGAGGGCCTTAATGGTGCATCTTGAGCAACCTGCATCTCACCTCCATGCTCATAGAATCTCTGAAAATATAAGGATATGTAACTATAATACACTATAGACACATGATCTTGTAGGAATATAGAAACTGTAAAATATAAAGGAAAAGGGGAAGGAAAGAGGTATAACAGCAAATAGTTTTCAAATGCAGTTCATGACATTTAAAGCCTTGGTCATAGCATGTGTCCCTCACAAGCATAACTTATATCTGCAAACCAGCAACTTTAATTCTAGTCAAAATATATGCCAGTCATTCAGCTGGTGGCTCATTACAATTCTTAATCAAGGATCAGTTGGCCTATTGTAAGGAAACAATGTAATTGACATATAAGAAACTACTGATAAATATAGACTTACATTTAGAAGAAAAGAGGGAAGGGGAAGGGGAAGGGGAAGAGGAAGAAAGAGGATTATGAAACAGTTAAGGACCAACCTCAGGCGCAAGATAGCAGAGCCTTCTTCCTCCCGTGTCAAAGAAGAATGAGAAATCCGATGGGTCATCATAGGGAATGTAAGTCGGTTTAAATGAAGCAAAATCAGCAAGATAGAGCCAATTCCAGGAAGTGACCAGAACATTCTCACACTTAATATCACCTATTGCAATGCAAATGGACATGGATAAAACAAAATATTATCACTGCAAAAGCAACAATCTCTGAGCATACTGCACTCACCATGACAAATACCCTTCTCATGACACTGTTTCACAGCAAGAAGTAACTGCAAACCACCAGTAAATGGTATGTGAACATGAATTTCTTTCTCCCGTGAGAAGTTATTTATCAAATAGACAGATAGCTAAGAGATATACAAACAGAGACCTGAAAAGCCAACCACTTCTTCTCCACTAAACTGAGGAAAGGCCGAGTGCCCAAGCGATCATGAAGATTATTGAAGAAATATTGCCTCAAAAGATAAGCCGCTTTATCTGTTTCTTGCCAAAACTGGAAGAGAACATTACATTATTAGAAGCTCATGCAATAATGATCAATTTCATTTCCTAAAAAGGTAAAGGTAACGTAAGCGAAAAATATTAAGAAAATTCTTAACACCTTAGCCTCCGAACAACCATATAACTCAGCTAACTGAGGCTAATATCAAAATTTCGCAGACTAACACACTGGTGTTACCAGTCATTTTTCTCTATAACAAAACATTCACCTCGAACTCGCACTTCCGTTGTCTTCAAATGTCTACACGACTATATAGCTAAGTAATTTTCAATTGAGTAAAATTTTATTCAAATATTCTCAATTCTAACCAAACTACAGTTATCTAAAACTTCAAATATTATTAGCTAGACGCCAAAACAAAATGCAGGGAAGAAAAAGGAAAATTCAAGCTGTACCTGGAAAGGCCAGACATGAGGGTGGTCAAGGGCAAGGAAGGTGTCCTTGATTTGCTCGAGACGGCGCTCATACTCTCTCAGATTGATAGGATCGCCTCGCTTGAAATAGACTTTAACGAGGACTAAACCCTCATCGTGCTTACAGAGAATTGACTTGAAGAAGCGGCCGCGACCAAGCACCTCCTTGAGCACCAAATTGTAAGAAGAAGGTAAATCGTGGAGATAGTACTCCGTGGCAGAGACTTGCGTTGTGCGCGCGATCTTGTTGCCCATTATTTTGCATTTGGGGTTATTTTTTACTGTTTGTTTTTGGTTTTTGCGTTTCAAAAAGGAAGGAAGCTTTCGTCTCTGCGAAGCTAAAGTCGGGGGAAGAAGAAGCTATGGCCATGTGATTTGGATTGGCAACGTTTCGAAACGTTTCCTTACGCGTTCGATTTTTTTTATTTTTATTTTTTTTAAAGAATGGAAATAGTAAAATACATTTTACTCTATGGAATTTTTTTTTCCTCGGGAATTTACACGTGTGGACGATTACAAAGAGGGGAGAATGTCAAATATTCCTGCATAGCCTCCTTTTAGTCCTCTTAAAACGTTTTCCTACCGTTAATGTTTTTAATTATTCAATTCAGTCCAATTTTGAAATTAGAGTGAAATAAAAACAAAAAGTGCAATCTAGGGTGACAAAAAGTAAAAGTCATTTTAAAATAAAAATGAAACAACTCGAAAGTGTAAGGGTGAAAAATATAGTTTAACCCAATTTAAATGAATTCTCTTTCATAAATAAATATTTTGAATAATATATTTTGCATAAAAAATAACAAATTTAAAAAAAAAAAAATTAATTTCAAGTCTATTTTGATTCAACGTATTTTTTTAGGATAGAAACTTGTGCATTTAAGTAGATAAAATTATCTTATTTAACTTTTTTTTCCCTTCATTTTAATGTTATACATATATTTAAAAATTATGTTAATGTTATACGTATATTTAAAAATTATGTCAATTCCCTTTCCTTTTTATCAATTGGATAATACCTAATTACACTTAACTAGAATACGTTACGTAGCACGTATAAATTGGTAAGAAATATTTTGGAGGATCTTAAATTGTTACTCATATTTTTCAAGTTATATTTATGTAAAAAAATTAAAGTGCAATATTTTTGCTTCTTCAAAATTCAAAATTGAAATCTAAGAAAAATGCATCAAAGAATCCAAAACTTTATATAGTTATAAATTAGAATCCAACACAAACCTTTCAATAAATCATTCTCAATATAATTTAGTAATTAAATCCCAATAAATACAAAAAAAAAAAAAACGATCATTTGAATTTAAAATGCATCTAGATTTTAAGAGTAATATCCATAGCAATGACTTATTATGAAAGTCATAAATAAAAATATATTAAAAAAAAAAACTTAACAACTATCTTCAATTACTCTTAAATATTGTTTCAAGTTCTAGCACTTATAAATCACCGTAGTTATTACTGTTATAAGTATTTTAATGATTATATTTGCTTGCATCAAGCTAAGTCGATGGCGAAAAATTAGTGTGATTTAAAATACAAATAATAATAAATATTAATTAAAATGTAAAAATCTTATGAAAATGATATCTATTCTCTCAAAAAGTAATCACAAAAATAAAGAAAAATGTAAGGAAAAAAAAAATATTATACTTGCTTCATTCCATAAGCATTCGTGAGAAGTTAGAGTCCGCTTTACTAACAATCGAATTAAAATAAATTAAAGAATCTAAATGACTCGTGTAACCACTGACTACATTAACGTGTTTACTAGATTTAAAGCATAGGGATTAAATGGTAAATTCTTAAGAATATAAGGATGAAATTATATTTTGGAAATAATATAGGGACTAAATATTAACTCTCCCACTTTAATAATGCGCGGTATTCTTGTTTGAATTCATGTACACTTTATCAACGAGTCAAAATCGACTCATTCTCAATAAGCAACGAAACACCCCCTCTCGCCCTCCCTCTCTCATGCTTTCTCTTTAACTATTTAAAAAAAAAAAAAAAAAAAATTATACGTGGGTTTTCTAGATTTAAAGCATAGGGATTTAAATATGGTAAATTCTTAAGAATATAAAGGATGAAATTATATTTTTGGAAATAATATAGGGACTAAATTTAAACTCCTCCCCACTTTAATAATGCGCGGTAATTCCTTTGTTTGAATTCATGTACACTTTATCAACGATGGTCAAAATCGTCATTCTCAATAAGCAACGAAACACCCCTTCTCCCCTCCCTCTCTCATTGCTTTCTTTCTTTAACTATTTAAAAACAAAAAAAAAAAAAAAGAAGTTTAAAAACCCTTATTAAAAAAAAAAAAAAAAAAAAGAAGTTTAAAACCCTAAAATTCGTAACAAAATAGTTCAGTTTAGCAGAAATTTGAAATTGAAAAATGAAGAGCAAGAAGCCATTGCAACAACTCAAGCTCTCTGTTCCAGCTCAAGAAACCCCCATCACCTCTTTCTTGTAAGTTCTCTCTTTCCATTTCTTCATATGTATTTATATGGCAAACTTCGATTCGATAGATCAATTTTCTTTGTCATCTATAAGTCTATCTTATCATTGCTTCACTCTCTTAATTTCTCTTCCAGTTTCTTTTTTATCTCAGTATTTTGTCGATTATGCTACAAAGTGTTGAAAATTAGAAGAAAGATTGAAAAAAAAAAAAAAAAGAAGTGAAGCTTCAGTTGATTGCTTTTTAATATTAATCTGATGTGCGTTTTTATTCTTGAGTAATTTGTGTATACCGTTAAATTTCAGGACTGCTAGCGGTACATTTCATGATGGAGATTTACTTTTGAATCAGAAAGGACTCCGGCTTATCTCTGAAGAGAAGGAATCTCGTGTAAGTGTGCTGTAATTTTGTAATCAACTGTGTGTAGCATTTATTTTATTTTATTTTTTTTAATAAAAAAGATCTCATATCCACTTCGAGTTAGTTTTCAGTTGATTGAATTGTTATTATCTGATACGACTAATAACTGTTAGATTCCATTAGTTTTTCTTCCTTTCAAATGAGAAAAATTACTAGCTCTCTCTTTCATTCTGTTTTCCATGGTTTCTTATAATGATTAGATCTTGCTTTTCTTTCGAATTATATACAGAACAGTGCAGAAGTTAATATTTTATTAATTTCATTCTTACCATTTGGACAGCCTTCAGAAAACAAAGAACTTGATTTTGAGTTCTCATTGGAAGACCTTGAGACAATCAAAGTCATTGGAAAGGGGAGTGGAGGTGTAGTGCAACTCGTTCGTCATAAATGGATTGGCACATTTTTTGCATTGAAGGTTGTTTCACTAATATAAAAAGCTTTTTATATTGCCTTTTTAATCTTTGGACTCACAAATTGATATTCTAGAAACCTATTATCATACAAATATATTGACTTCAATTGTTTACATTCTTGTTTTGTTTGCTTCACATGGAAATATCGGTAAGGCTGTTAATGGTCTGACTATTTATTTTGTTGACGTCCTTTTGAACCATAAGAAGCACATAAATGGAGGGAGTGAATGCGCTTCATTTTCCACTTGAAAATTTGACATCTTGCCTTGAATATTTATAATATTACTCCATCAACTTTAGATAATGGAGATTTCTTGGATGATTAGGGCATTTCTGATTCCGGATCATACTGATGAATCATATTTGTTTATAACCTTGAAGTTCATTGAATGGTGCATTACAGGTCATCCAGATGAACATACAAGAAGATATACGCAAACAAATTGTTCAGGAGCTGAAAATAAACCAAGCCTCGCAGTGTTCTCATGTTGTTGTTTGCTACCACTCATTCTATCACAATGGAGCTATTTCTCTTGTGTTGGAATATATGGACCGTGGATCTCTAGCGGATGTGATTAGACAAGTTAAAACCATTCTTGAGCCTTATCTAGCTGTCGTGTGTAAGCAGGTTTATAAGCTTCTTTCTTGGAAATCTAGAAAGCCAAAAAAAAAAAAAAGAAGAAAAAAAGAATCATTATAGTTGGTTGATCTCTTCTTCCTTTTCTCCTGATAATTATGCATCTATTACAGGTTTTACAGGGTCTTGTTTACCTGCACCACGAACGGCATGTCATACATAGGGACATTAAGCCATCTAATCTATTGGTAAACCAGAAGGGAGAAGTGAAGATCACTGATTTTGGAGTGAGTGCAATGCTAGCTAGTTCTATGGGCCAAAGGGACACATTTGTTGGAACTTACAATTACATGTCGGTATGTCTTGGTTTTATTTCTGTGCTAGCACAAGATAGCGAAAACTATTAACTTGACCAGTTCATTAATTATGATACCCCTCACCAAAAAAAAAAAAAAGGAAAAAATTCATTAATTTATGGATACCGCCTCACCAAAAAAAAAAAAAAAAGGAGAAAAAAATTATGTAGTTGTTACCTGTTTTCTATATCAATCATTAATTCAGTTTGTTAATGATCTTTTTCGTCCCCCTCTTTTAGCCCAGAGCGAATTAGTGGAGCACCTACGCATGTATAAGTCAGTGATATTGGAGTTAGTGGCTTGCGCTAGTACTTGAGTGTGCTAATAGGGCGTTCCATATATTGGAAGATCTGAAGATCAGCAAAAGCTTGGCCAATTTTTATGAGCTTTTAAGAAAAGCCATTGTGGGAGAGCCCGCGCGCTCTACTCATCTGCTCTCCAGAAATCAGTTCTCCCCTGAGTACATTCTCGTTTTTCTTTTTCTGTTACATTGATCATCCTGCGTAATAACTTGCCACAAATTTATTTCAAATTTGTTATGTTGCTTCAGCACATATTAACTTATCTAATCAAAAAAAAAAAAAGGAAAAAATTATGTAGTTGTTACCTGTTTCTATATCAATCATAATTCAGTTGTAATGATCTTTTTCTCCCCCTCTTTAGCCAGAGCGAATTAGTGGGAGCACCTACGATTATAGCAGTGATATTTGGAGTTTAGGCCTGGTAGTACTTGAGTGTGCTATAGGGCGTTTTCCATATATGAAATCTGAAGATCAGCAAAGCTGGCCAAGTTTTTATGAGCTTTTAGAAGCCATTGTGGAGAGCCCCCCACCATCTGCTCCTCCAGATCAGTTCTCCCCTGAGTTCTGTTCATTTGTATCATCCTGGTAATAACTTGCACAAATTTATTTCAAATTTTGTTATGTTGCTTCAGCACATATGTAGCTTTCTAATCCTGTTTCCATTTGTCATTTATGAAGTTCTTAGGCACTAGTTTTTTCCATTAACAGAGGGGAGGGAGGGGGTGCATAAACCTGTTCTTGCATTTTTTTGCTACTCTCTCTGCCATCCTTCTGTGTCCTTTCTAACTGCAACAACTTGAATTTCCCTGGAATTTGAGATAATTGCTTCACTTGATAGCAGCAATGTCCCTAGGGAACAGACTTTTCATGAAGGTTTGAACCAGCATAAGAGAGTCTGATTAAATTCTGACATTTTAAAACCTCAACGTGACACCAAACATGCTACCTCCTCAGTACCGATGCCTCAGCCAAAAGAGCAGATGAGCAAGAAACTGACTGAAACAAGCATACCTTTTTCATCTTTCCACACAACTGCTAGCCAGCTTAGGACTTACCAGGGGATATTAAGTGGTCGAATAAGTTTCCTGGTTCAAACGTCTTAGAATAATTTTCCCATTTATCATGTTCTCTATTTTTCAAATTTCTTAGTGCTTTAACTAGTAACGTGCATGATTATGTTTTCTATGGTAACTGCAGCATACAGAAGAATCCTCGAGACAGGGCATCATCTTTGGATCTCTTGGTTAGTGACCTAGTGTCCGATTTGTCTATTTTGGATTTTTTTTTCCTGGTTTTTCACCCAAGGGAAAAGCTAGATAATGATTTTTAACTCTTTTTTTTTTTTTAATGTTTTCAGAGTCATCCTTTCATCAAAAAGTTTGAAGACAAAGACATTGATCTTGCAATTCTGGTAGGCAGCTTGGAACCTCCTGTGAACTACCCTAGATAGTTCCGTCTTCTTGCAATATGTTTGGCCAAGATATCCTGTAATCGTCATGTTAAGCCAAGTTAGCTTGTCTTCTAATGCTATATTGAGAATATAAATATGTTTCACATCAGGTCTCGGCTATTAATCATGATCGATCAGTGCAGAAATTGCTTTGTACTATTCAAACAAATAGTTTACCATATCCAAAGATAATATATAATTTTGAGACAGCTTACATGAGCTTTGCTATTGTATATTGTTCCATGCTTGTTGATTCATTCAAGTTCAATGAACATATTTAGGAGGAATAATAATTTAATTCTGTTTTTGAAATCAAATTGTAAAATTTTAAGAATTAGTGGTTGAAATACAGAATGTTAATTAAGGATTAAAATGCGAGAAAAAATAGGCATTTCATTCATTGTTGGGCCCACGGGCTCTGGCGATTGGGCAAATTTTGGATTTACACGAAATTACATGTGCATTATTAACCAAAGTTAAACGCTCGTATTTTGGCTGACCTGCCGTGGTATAGCCACACGACGAATGGCTGGAAAACGACCGGTCCGTTTCATAAATGATAAGCCTTTTTTTTTAAGCTGAGCTTAAAATTTTCTCGGAATAGTCGTTTATTAGAACGACAGAGTGATAAATACTGCACACACGGCTATGCCCAAGCCCAACGGATGAGCCCCATCATTTGGGCCCAATCAAAAAGTCTTTGGCAGTTTTCCAGTTTCACCTCCCTGATCATTTGGGCACAATCTTGATGAAAAGTTATATTTCTTTTTCTTTTGTTTTTTGAATGGTATTTCATTTTCTTTTGGTTTATGAAAGATTTCTATTCTTCCTTGTAAGTTGAGAACAACATGTTTGTCTAATGCATTAATTTCCACCCAATTTATTAATAGAAGTAAATATGGAACTCAGCAAAATATGCAACTAGTCACGGACGTGGAAATTATAGCCCAACTATTTTCAGACAAACTATTACTCTTCTTCACACCGGAGTTTCGTGCACCGGCTGCCTTCTCTTATATATATTTTCTGACAAAACCATAATGGAAACTATTACCATTATGCAAATCAGAATAAACAAATTTCCTTCAAAGAAATCTGTCATCACTTGTGAGTAAAAAAGCATGAGCTCACCTTCCTTTGCTTCAACCAAACTAGCTCCAGTAAATATACCGCCCAAAATAAACAAAGCAAGCAAAAAAAATGAAACTGTTTTCTTTGATTTCAGACATGCTGTTTGTTAAGAAACTTACAAGTTCTAACTTCTTTTTCTACCTTTAAAACAGTGAATATTTCCTGACACTGCAGTATGTTGGCTCCTAGGAAATGGAACTCTCTCCTCTTAATGCATCATGTTGACAATGGTAGATTACTATTGTCATCTTTTCCCGGTATTTCTCATAAATGGATATGGGAAGCACCGGCAAAAGATGGCAATAATAATCTACTTTGTGAGCATATTACTACATGAAAAGAGGGTTCCGTTTCCAAGAAACCAATACAATGCATTGACTGGACTGTGTTAAAAGATAGAGAAAGGAAGTTAGAACGAACTGATAAGTTTCATAACAAACAGCATAAAATCAAACGAGGAGTCCTCTACAAAGAACACAATTCCATTTTTCGCTTGCTTTGTTTCGCAGTATATTTATAGAGCTGTGTTTGACTGGTTGTGGCTAATAGGCAAAGGAAGGTGAGCTCATACTTTTGCTGAATTAATTTAAATGGAAATAAACCTGCTGGCCCTGCATTGAAACTGCAATCAACAGGAGAAGGAGAAATCAGGGACTTGTTTAGAGCTGCCATAACCACTTATTTGGCTTTGGTTCTTGTGTAAGTTCTACGCTTCTTGCTTCAATTTATAGCTTTAAATTTAGATGAAGTTGAGTCTTTACGACGTTTACGTCAACTACCTAAGTCCTCATGAATATTTTGTTGGCCTCGATCTAAAATTAGTTGCAAACATCAAATTTGTATGTATTGCAGATTTACTTATTATATACCAACAGGCAGTTGGATACTTCAGTTATTTTATAGACCATTAATTCAATAGGGACATTGTCTCTTTGTAGATATTCTGAAAAGTACTTATTTAAATCAAGTAATTAAGAGATTTGACGTGCATGACATAACAAAGATAAGTAATTAATCAGCTCAGCGTCAGATTACTCTCAGAAATTGGAGGTAACATTTCTGAACTTTACAAATAGAAGATGAAAAAGGTCGAGTTATTCTTTATAATTGCCATTGGAAAAATATAAACTGAAATCTTTTGAATTTCTTAAAGGTCTCCACTTAAATTCAGCAAAAGTATGAGCTCACCATCCTTTGCCTATCAGCCACAATAAGTCAAGTGCAGATCCTACAGATATACCACACAGAAGGAACAAAGTAAGCAAATTCCCCAAGGCGTTTTGCTCCGGTCCCTGTGGCAACACAAATGCTACTCAATACAATACAATAAATAAAAACTAAAATAAAACTTGCTAGAAACCTACAAACCTTGTAACCTTTTGGTGCAGAAGTAAGGACACAGACAGTGAAATAACCGGTTGTTAATCCTAAGACGCTTGTCAGCATTATCATCAAGCCTTCGTCTGCATACTTGGCAGTGAAATAGAATGCTGGAACGAGTAAGAAACGAGAGATAATGATTATCATGAGACCTTTTCGTGATTCCAGCTTCAACGATTTCACGAGTATAATGTTTCGACCAATAAGATTCCACAAATTGTACATTGCTATCAGAACCAGGGCATACCTGAAATATCAACAATTTCAGAATTTACAAAGCCTTTAAAAGAGTAAATTAATCACATGGATATTCTAAACCAAGGCTCACCAATCGCCCAAATTATGTGATCCGGTATTTTCAGATAAAAATCCAGGCATAATAGACATTGTGATTACATATGTCAGAAACAGATCAATTGCGTAATCAATGTTCTGTGATAATAACTCTTTGTTGCTTCGCCTCTCAAATCTTTCTGGCTTTTCCTCAGCCTGTCGAAAATTTCATTGTTAAATTGCGTAATGAATTAGCATAAATACTATGTTAACTAAATATCTCTAGGGAAAATAGACATACTTCTTCTTGTTGGAATGTTCTGTTGCCAGCAGCCGCAAGATCAGCTGTAACAGTTTTTGAACCTTCTGAGGCTGCCTTCGAGCGGTAGTGTTTCACAGTGGGTAATCTTGGAAAGGCATAGGCATAGAGGAAAACACAGAGAAGTTCGAAAAATGCAGAGAGAGCAAAAAATAGAACTGCGATAGACAAATTGGGACGTTTAGTCTTGATAACCAAATTGCAGAAAGACCAAGTGTGAACTTCTTTGTTAAATATTATATGATAGAGATAAGTTTGTTGCTGAAGGCGGATGGATTAGCCAAAAGGAAAAAGTTGAGCATAAGAAATGGAGAATTCCTTGTTTGTAGGAAGCAAGATAAAAGGTGGTGAACATACTAGCTCCTTTGCGAAGACCATTCTTGGAATCCTGAAATGCTGCTTTTATAATTAACCTCAAACCAGAAGTTATGATCCCTGATGCTGCCATACCAGCAAGGTAAGACTAAAAAAGAAGTAAAATTAAGACTCATCAAAATACTCGTAGGAAATAGAAAACCATGGAAAATGTTACCATGGAAAGAGAAATATATAACCTGTAGAAATTCAGGTTTCATGAAGGATAGGTCTCCAACCATTCCACCCTGCACATGAGCATCTGCAACTCCAAATGCAGCATTAACGACACAAATCCCAATGAAAGTTTCAAGTCCCCCTCTTCCTGATGTAGCTAAATCCACCTATAGAATCATAATAAATGAATTAGTAGCTAGTATGCATATGAATTAACCAAAATCTGTCAACGAGTTGTTTGGAACATAGAAAATAAAAATATGATACTCACAACTAAAATAAGAAGAGAGCCTATGAAAAGTAAACTATATCCAAGTAGGTTCCTTTTTCTTGTATTGAGTTTTGCCTCGTGATTTGCAAGTATTGCAAGTGTAACAAATGCACATAGTTGATACACAAGAGTAAGAATCCTTGACGAGTGGTATCGCTACATAAGTTCAAGGAAAAACAATTGTCAAATAAGAAAAATGATTGAGCAGAATTAAAGCAATTATAGCATATGAAAATCATTGTTTTAACGAAAATGGAATTGGGAAATACCGGAAAAAATATGAGAATAGTAATCTTCTATTGTAAGCATACTACTCCAGCAAAAGAGGTTTCCATTTCCAAGTAGCCAACGCGCTACCATTGCACTGGACTTTCCCTGTCTTAATGATAGCTTACAAAAAGTTAGAAGTCTATTTTCCGGCGTTAAGTGATTAAAGGATTAATTACAAACCTTAAGATTGTTGGGATCTACGCTGGCATCAAAGTTTGTCATTATTTATTTATATATCCTAGCCTCTGTGTGTAATCTGTTTTGAGCTTTGTGTCCCTTCTGTAGAGAAAAAAAAAAAAAAAGTTTGGCTCAAATGAAAAAGATGTGAAAAGCATTATATGGGACAATCTCATCTATAGAGTCTAAAAGCGAGCTACTTGATATAGCTATTAAGTTTACGACATAGCAGCAACCCACCCGACACAAACTTGCATCATCAAATATATAGAAAACAACCCAATTAAACAGATAAGCTCACGATGACCCAGAGGGGGATTTAAATATATAGATCAACCCTTTCAAACATGCACCTAGAGTTTAAATTTCATAGCAATATCCAATACACTATAACTGAAAATGCAATCACCTTTTAGTCGACAAGCACACATGCACTCATGCAATCACAGAAAATAAGATATCAAGTTTCATGTAAAGGTCGAAGTTTGTGTCTTTGATTATAAATAACAAGTGAACAAAAGAAAGCTTTTCTGGAGGCCAGTATCTATAATAAACTCCAACAAATCTATTTATCTAATCTGTCGGATATACGTGGTTTGATGGGTTGAATATGGATAACTATGCTATTTGAATCTGACCAGATTATTTTAAAAGAAAAATCCATTAAAAATATACATTGACTCCGACCATTTTATTTGCTTCTTATTCCTTTTTTAAATGTTCCAAAATATTTGCAAAGTATGTAAATTTGTACATGTAATTAATTATTTTTCTCATAATAATCTTTATGATCCTTCGTTAAATGAAAAAATTTTATTAATATCTTAATGAGTTAAGGATAGAAAAGGTAAAATAATTTTTGTTGACTAAAATTTTAATATGCGTATTTTGTCAAATCATGCAAACAAATGTGACTGAGAGAGTACAAGATTTGATTAATTACAAGGTGGATATCCAATGGGTATTAACTTTTCTTCATGAATCAAATTCCAATCACTCAGAGGTGGTGACCTAGTGGTAAAAGCCTTCATCCGCATGCTTGATTAGATTTGATCCTTCATGAGCATATTCCGTTATGTATAATATTTAAATATTTACTTTGCTTTTTTAGACTACCCCAGGTGGAATATTTAACGCGTTAGCTACAACATTGCATGGTTCGATGTGCACAGCGCCGGTATTCATTGTTTACGGCTAGGACTATTAGGGTATCTAATCTTATTCACTCCCCTAGCTTTCGTCTCTCAGTGTCAGTATCCCGTGCGTAAACCAATGAAGGAAGGCAAAGGTTTCAATAGCATCATAGCGCTTGATATGGCATTTTGCCACTTGCTCGAGTTCTTGCTATCATGGATTGAGGACCGCAACACCATGATCTTACAGAAGGGGGCAGAGTTTCCCACCACTGCTCAAGAGTTGGCGCGCCTTATAGAGTGTTTAAAATCAGGACGTCAATACCTGACTGGTGATTTGAGCCGACCAGGCAGTAACTAACACACCTAGTAGTTTTTTCTTCCTATATAAAAAAAAAATCGAATATTCAAGTCCCAACTTGAACTCCGATCTATGTTGATCTCTATTTGCAACTATTGCCACCTCCATGTACCGTTCCTCATGAATCATGTGCTTTCATGCTTGGCCTGCCAATTTAATATAAAAATTAATGAAACGTGGCTCGATTCAAGCCTATATCCACGCTCTTAAAATAAATACCAAGAATTAAAAAAAGAGAGAGATTCTTTGACTTTAATGGAGGATCTGAATCTCAGTGAATTGGATTCATTGTTTAAGAAAGGTCAAAAATATGTGTACAAAGAATTTAGGCGGCTATATATATGTGTTTAAAATCAGGACGTCAATACCTGACTGGTGTTTGGTTGGGGAATTTGAGCCGGACCAGGCATAACTAACAAACACCTAGTAGTTTTTTCTTCCCCCCCCCCCCTTAATAAAAAAAAAAAAAAATCTAATATTCAAGTCCCAACTTGAACCTCCGATACGTATTTTGATCTCTATTTGCAACTATGCCACCTCACATGTACCGTTTTCCTCATGCAAATCTTATGTGCTTTCATGGCCTTGCCTGCCAATTTAATATAAAAAATTAATGAAAACGTGGCATCGCATTCAAACAAGGCCTATATCCACGCCTCTTAAATAATTACCACCCACCCAAGAATTTTAAACAAAAAAGAGAGAGATTACTTTTGACTTTAATGGAGGATCTGGAATCTCAGTGAATTGGATTCATTGCTTTTAAAGAAAGAATAGGGTCAAAAAATATATGTGTACAAAGAATTTAGGGGCGGCTAGTAAACATAAATATATATATATATATATAATATACTATATATAATATAAAATTTAATTTTTGTTGTTTAGATATATAAAATTTAATTTTTGTGTTTAGCATTATGCAGCATAGAATAAAAATAGTATATGTGTACCTTAAAATTTAAATCCTAACATTAAGATATAATATTTTTATTTTTGTTAAATAAAATATAGATATTGTTATCTACCGGTTATGACTCAGTTGGCAATTTATGCAGGGTATGTTAAAAGAATTTTTAGGTTCAGTCTTAACTAAACATATATGTAGAAAGGAACAAAGAATTTTAACTGTGATTAAATCTCAAGCCACATTAGTTAATTCTAATAATAGAATCCGCACACGGATAGATTAATATATATATATATATATATATATATTGTTATTGCATCTTGTTTTTTAAGGCTTATAAATGGAGTTATACTCGGGATAGGAGGGAGACAAACTCGAGATTCACGTGATGCAGCTGACATTCGTATGTTGCAAGTTACACAAAAAAATCAATAGAAGACATTTTTCTCCTACTGCCATTTACAATCGGGGCCTACTAATATAGTTTCCAATGCCCAACATTCTGATGGGTGAACACATTCTGTGTGATGATGGATGGACAAAGATTTGGGCTTTGGACCCAACAGCTCCACAAAAACAAGGCCCATGCACATTATATATTTCTTTTCGTTTTTTCAAAAATATTTGTCTTTTTTAATATTAAGATTCCTAATTGAACTGTTTTTAATATTTGAATTTCCAAATGAGTTCAAATATTTCTAATTATTTAAAATTAGGATATGCTTATTTTTTTATTTAATATTTATCTTTTATTCTCTTGACATTAAACTTTTAAAGATATTTTCTTCATTTAATTATTTTCCCATTTCCAGGTAGATTATAAATAGCAAGTTGGTCAAAATGGCAATAAATAAATGCTCTACCTTGCTAAGACTTTGACTGATGAAAGTCTAATTTCCACTATCTCATAATCAAATTTCTATCTTATGTACGAGACTTATCGGGTTCATAGAGTTATTTACGGATCAAATCAATTAAAATAGAAAATTTTAAAATTATTCTTTTTTTTTCTTCTCCATACATGTTTAAACATACCATTATTTCAATAGAAAAACCATTTTCATCGATTTGGTCGCTAGATTGAACAAATTAATCCCACTCCTAATTTAAAAATAAATCACTAAAAAGCTTTTAGACACTTAAATTATGATAAAAGGGTTTATTTGTACGTTGCATCAGTTAACAAGATCCACAATTTTATTTCAAACAAAATATTTAGTCACTATTAATTTTGGGTTCAACGTGCAACACTATTTCCAAGAAATTGCACATACAAATATTTAAAACTATTTTATATAAATAAAAAATATAATTTACAAATATTTAAGGAATTTATAAATATTGTGCTATTTGTAAAATTTATAAAATTAACTACTATGTATAGTTAAATATCAAATAAAACATATTAAGATAAATTTATTAATTTATTTTTCTCACTTGAGAAAAAAATTATCGATCTAATTAAAAAAAAAGACTTGGACTGAAAATACGAGTCAAGTCACTTGTGATTTGTTCAAGTTTGTGCTTGAGAAAAGTTAGGTTCATTTGGTAAGCTTAACCAATTAAGTTGAATTATTTTTATCAAGCTATTTTAATGAAGGAGTTTGTACCTATAAATTCTATAATTTTATAAATAATTACATCATTTATAATTTATTATACAATTAAGTGTAATTTTGATTTTTTTTTTTAAATTTTACTTCTAATACCGCCATTAATTTAATTAGAGTAGTGATTTCATGCATCCCAAAATTTTCACCGGTCATTAGATCATTTTGGTAACAAGTTCTGATCGTTTTGAATATTACATGGTGCTGTCACGCAATATTCCTGTCTCCTAAGGTTAAGCTAAATTTGCATGTATATTAGATATTTAAACTAATGCAATCAATTCTGAACATCACTGCACTGGATTACTACATTGCTTGTGGGAAGACAAACCCATGACATGTTAGCTCAAATTATCATGTGGTGCCACAGTTCTAACACTGGCCACCAGATAAGAATTAAATAATTCAAATATAACTGAAAGAAATAATTATCTACAGAAACACCTAGCTGCTATATGGTAGGCACATCCACCGTAGCCAATAGACCTCCTAATGAATTGAAATGAGTGGTGCATTAGGTAGTGGCAAATCTTATCCATATATAAAAGTGAATGAAACGGAAGGTTGGGGCCTACAAGGAGTAACATGTGGTGGCAATAAAAAAGTGTTAAACTATGATGACAGGTTTCCCAGTCGACCTCTTCGTCCAGCTCATGCCTGGCTTGCGATAAATTTTTTGGTAAATTCAGTTTATTATATTAACCGTATACTCATTTAATGAAATAAAGTTACGTTATCCGTATGTTTTGTTTAGCTTATCTCTAATAATTCAGAGACAAACAAGCATTTTCTTAGAGATAAGTAAGTTTTGGCAAACAAGGATTAGTGGAAGATTAGCCATATATCCACCCACCAAAGGTTGTTCTCCAAACTTATAGTGAAATGTAGAATTTCTTTATTGGCAACTTTTACTATTTGAATGCCTAGAAACCTTAATCTGTCACTGCTTTAAGAGGCAAAGTAGCCACAGACGATGGCCTAAGTTTTATATTCTCCCTTTACGAAAAAGGGGTGGTGAGTCATCTTTGGATGTGTTCAAATTTAGACCTTATCCACTTCCTTGTACCATGGGAAAGCTAATAAATTTACACCATTAATAGATTTGACGATAATCATAAAAAAAGAGAAAAAAAAAAAACATCACAAGACAAACAAATCTTATTATATAATGAAAAATAAAACACAGCAATCTGCATGAATTCAAGAAAGGTGCTCAGAACCCTCCAATACTACCCTTTTCTTTTTGTATAATATAAACCCTTTCTGCTGCAAGATCTCTCTTCTTTACTTTCTTCCTTCTCTTGCCTTTCGTTGGAGACTATATTATATAGAAACTAATGGCTGAAGAAAGAAAATTTTGGGATCTTAATTTTGAAAAAGTAAACCCTAGTCAATTAGAAGAGCAAGATCAAAGCTGCGTGATGGCCATGGATTGTCATGGTGATGATAATGCTTATGACTCAACATCAGCTGAATCCTCCATGGAAGCTTCATCGAACTCAGTTATATCTTCCTCTTCAACAGATTTATTCGAAGATGCATCTTCTTCACAATCACCGTTATCATCATCATCATCAACTTCATCAACATATACAAATAGGCCTCTATATGACTTATCAGAGCTCATGACCCAACTTCCTATCAAGTAAGTACATATATACATATAGTTAATGAAAATAAATTTCTTCCTCATGAAATTTTGTTATAAAACTCAATGATTAATACTATATCTTTCTTATAGCATAAAAAGCAAGGGATTTAAATATAAAAAAATAATTTTATTAAAAAGATTTTATTGAAAATAATTTTATTGAAAAGCCTCTAAGATAATCATATATACATATATATGCGCAATTGCAGGAGAGGTCTTTCAAAGTTTTATCAAGGGAAGTCTCAATCTTACACATCTTTAGCAAGTGTAAAGGACTTGGAAGATCTGGCAAAGAAAGTGAAAAGCACTCCATCTAGATCAAGAATGAAGTCGAGCAAAAGCTATGCTGCGGTTTTGGATGGACACAAGTCTTATAGTCCTAAAGCTACCATATCAAAAAAGATTTCAGGTTCAAGAGGATCTTTTTTATCCTTTTTAAGCAAGAGAGCTAATTCTTTAGTGGGTAATTGTTAATTAGGGATTTTAAATCCATGTTCATGTGCAATTTGATGCATCTTTTTATGATGCAGAACTTGCATTGCATATTTTTGCAAGGGGGTTGGGTTTAAGAAGGTAGTGAAATCAAGAACATCTATTATTATGCAAAATGCACAATCTTTAATTAGCATTTTTTTTTTAAATTTTTTTGTAGTTTGAAGATTTGATGAAATGGAGAAAAAGATCTATATACCATATCTCAACCTTAGTTTGAGACTTCCTTTTTGCTCATCCCGTCATTTTTATCAAAATTAAATTGTTTCAGTTGATCAAAATTATGCTGATAGCACAAATATAATGCATATAATTAATATTGTATAAAGCACGAAGGTAATTTTTCGTATGAACCTTTATTATCCATCCATAATATTCTAATCCTAAGAGAAGATTAATTACCAATAGAAGAAACTTATTCTCGTTTCTTGCACTTTTAAATAGGATTCGACTAAGATATCAAAGAGTACAGACATTAGTCTGCAAGGTCATATATAAGTTCTGATTCCTGAATAAGCACCAATGGAGAATAACCACAAACCGGAAATGAAAAGGAGTTAACTTTCTTTTTTTCATCTTTTTTTTTTTTTTTTTTTAAATTTTCACGTTAGAATATGTGGTTATATTAAATATGTAAATCTAAGTATAACCTAAGATAAGTGCATATATACTTAATTCCCTTTCCAATGCTCAAAATATTACATATACATATATATATGTAAGAAATATATCATCCAAGAAAAATAATAAACATCTGAGAATATTATTCTGTTAATTAAATTTTAAATTGACAAAGAAAACAATGAATTTAATTAACAAAAAATCATATATACTTTAAAATTAAATGGTGATAAATTTCTACTAATTTTTAAGTAAATTATTTATTTAATATTTCATGTATATATAAAAAAAAATTGAAAAATCATTTCGTATTCATGGTCTTGATGAAGTAATGGCAGCAAATGTCTAACGAATGCAATTATATATGACAATTTTGGAAAGAAAAATCATGGATAAAATCAATTTTAAGGAACCATTTTTAGATTATAACGAAGCTCATTAGACATGGGGCCATGTTCACACGTTTGGTCCCTTAAGAGCTCCGCCACTAATCCGCAACTTTTTTGTTTTTTTTTTTCTTTCAAAACAGGAAAACGTTAAGTAGTGTAACAACACTACTTTCCGTTATAAAAATTATACATAAAATAACAAAAAAAAAAAAAAAAAAAAAAAAACAGGAAAACGAGTTAAGTAGTGTAACAACACTTACTTTCCGTTATAAAAATTATACATAAGAATAACAAAAAAAAAAAAAAAAACAAAGTGAATGAACAATATATGCAAAGGCGGATTCAATAAGAAACTAAAATTTATTTAAGCGCAAAAAATCTTAAACCAAAGACATAAAAAAAAAAAAAAAAAAAAAAAAAGTGAATGAACAAATATCAAAGGCGGATTCAAATACGAAAATAAATTATTAAGCGTATAAAAAATCTTTAAAAAAAAGACATAAAAATTAACAAATAGTAATGTTTTGTTAAGAAAAACAATAAAGAAAGAACAGAAACGTTGCCTGGAGAAGGTTTTCCTTGTTTTAAAAAAAGGATTTTCCTTTTAAAAAAAATTACAAAAATATTTACTTCAACAAACCACACACACGTGGCTGGATACAACAATGATTGAAGCCTTAAATGTTCAAAATGGGATGCATGCACAGCGAAATACAATCAGGAAATCATACAATTGAAGCCTAACTATTTTTCAGTTGCACGAGAAATCCAACAAAATCACCATACAATATGATCCGTATACAAAATTTTTATACCGCCTGAGAAAATATAGGTACAAAATTCTACATCTTGAATTTGTGGTATCATATCTTGTAAACAGGTACAATTCCAAGAAGGAAAAAGCATTTCCTCATGACCACAGCCGTTGCTTCGCATAGCAAGAGTCGACTTGTTTCCTCGGCTGACCCAACGACCTGCCCAATTTTCCAAATATCATTTAGTTACATCTCAAGTTTGAACTTTGAACATGACTTCAATTAAATCCTTTATAAAATTACAACTCAGAGAGAAGTAATGGAAGGTAACCAATAGCTCCCCAGCTGTTTTGGCACCTAGTCAGCAAGCCTAAGCCGGTCAATGTTCAATTATTAGTGTGATATTTTAGCATAGTTGGAATATACCTGGCAATTGGAATAAAATTTGGTGAAATATTCAGATAAATTGTAGAGATATTCACACAACACGTTTGGCAGGAGATTGGTGCAGGCCTCCTCTACAGTCTGAAATGTGCAGACAAAAACATCCATTTCAACTTACAAGATAAAATTTTAGAATGAAAGCAAGCTAAGGACAAGAAGCAAGAGACAAAAAAAAGAGTGATTATTTAAAACACGTCTTACTTCAGCAAATTGTAATAAATGAAGCCCCAGAGCACGCTCATCAGGATGACTCAGGATCAATTTCCCTGTCTGCATCACAAAAAAATAGACACAAGCAAAATAAAAAACAACATCAACCTTCTCTACTTGAGAAGTTACTTGGGGCAAATTCTTGTTCTCCAAATCCACAAGCAATAAAAAGCTGGGGCAAGATGATTTGAGTACTACAACATTCATATTAAAACAAATGTCCACTGAAAATGCATTCGAAACTTGTAGTAAAGTGTTAGATGTTTTAAATGAAATTTTGGTTAAAATTAGATTAAAAGATAAAACATATGATTGAGAGCACATTACAAGCATAAACAAAAACTAGCAAGCAGCATGGCCATTGTAAACTGTAAAAGTTTTCAATGAACCAGGAAGGAAGAGAACTTACCTTCTTCAACTCCTCTATGTCTTTACCAGATTTCCTAATGATTGAACAGATCCGAGCATGAGCATATAACAAGTAAACAGCAGTATTTCCCTGTTCAGAAGTTCTAGAAGGTTAAAAAACCATAGTAGTACTGGGGCAGAACAGCAGTATTCATCAGCAACAGCAATAAAAGAGAGAAAACTACAGATAAGAGAACCATAATACAAGTAGTCGATAGTTAGCCAAGTAAAAACATCACATAACCCCAGTATCTAAAAATTGTTCATGAACAAGTTTGGCTTTCTGAAATCTGTGCTCCACCAAGCAACAAATCAGATATTTACCTTATCACTGAGCATCTGATCGTAGTTGAATGTATAATTGGTCAATCTGTTATTCTTTAAGTCAGCATACCTGACCAAAAAAAGATTAACAATGTATGTATATCAAAAGTAGAATTCATAGTTAAACGAATGAACATGTTTATATCTATAAACAATGTTGGGAACAGATAATGCAGACATGAGGAAGCATATCCCTCCATCACCTTATTCTAATATTTACCAAATTTAGGTTTTCTTGCATAACTCGTGAATGATTTGATAAGTAGGCATACACAAAGGAAGCAAACTTTAAAGTCATGTCAGAAATAATTTAAGCACCTTTATGGATTATGGAAAACCTGTCAGTTCTTACAGCAATTTAAGGGTATTTTGGTTGAGAGTTTAAAGTTTTTTTTTTTTTTTTAAATAATTCAAGTTATGAATTTCTATATCTACATATGGCAAGGAAGAGACTTCGAGTCTCAGCATATCCCTCAGCATCCAGCCAGTAATATGTCAACACCTTTAGCCATTGAAACCACCACTTAGAAGAGGTTATTGCCAAGTTATGGTCTTGCAACTCTCACTAGGGAGATCAGATCTGGGAAGAACTTGAAAGTCTTACTCTTGACAATTTTTTGCATGAGATGGTAGCTTCAACATCTCAAACCTGCAACTTTGTTGCTGCAACCCAAAGCTTCTACATTGCACCAAATGATGCACGTCATGCCAAAAAAAAACCATTAAAACGAAAATTTTCCCCACCAAAAAGTTCCTACAACTTAATTCAAACTACACCGTTTTTCCAGAAAACTTCATTATTTCTCAACAAACTTCAACCCACAAATATGAACCCTTTCTGTAACTCCAATCCTAGAATCAGTAATTTCTCAACTCCCTTGGCCACCTCAAGCTAATGTTTAGCACCAACCCAAGCCCAGAACAAAAGATACTACAAATCAATGGATTAAAATTGAGAATACAGCAACTTATAGAGCCAAAAGGAAAAGTTCAAATTAGTATAGATAGCTTACTTAACAGCACCATAACCAATGGCCTCAGCAGTCCGCTCAAGCTCCTCTTCAGTCCACTCATCAGCCTTACCTGTCAAAGAAGTAGGGTATTATTTACCTTAGAAATGCAAAGTCTTTGTGGTGAAAATCTAACACAAAGATAAGGACGATACAGAAATTCAAGGCACATAACTAACAATTAACAAAAATCAAAGATCAGTCCAGCTATTTTTACCGCGCTCAACAAGTGCTGCTTTGCTCCGAGTCTTAGCTTCATCTAGTAAATCAACTAACCTAACCACTTCAGTGGCCCGAGTTCTAAATCGCTTGCCATCATCTCCAAGAACAAGGCCAAATCCGACATGGCTAGCTTTAGGAAACGTGCTATCATCAGTTGGAAGCCAACCCGCACGTTTGGCAGCCTGAATAAGAAGGGCACATAATTATAAGTTGACTCTGAATTTAAACCATGGAATACATGTAAACAAATAACAAGTTCGTCATTTTTACATCAAAATGGCAGTAAAAGTGCAATACAAGGAATTATCAAGTGCAAAAGCGTACTTTAATAGCCAAAAAAGAGAATACAAGATATGGCAACAGAGACTTACTTTGAATACCATATCAAAGTGTTGCTGCTGGCCAACATCCGTAACATATATAATCCACTCAGCTTTTTCTTCATTAAGGCGATACCTACACATGGAAATCAACATCCAACAATTTCAATTCCAATGCCACCACTTTTCATCCTTAGCAATCCACCATGACATGAACTCTGCAGATGTTAAAAACCTTATAAAAAAGAAACATGTTCAGCGGTCTCAAAAGATATTTTTGCATTTCCAATGTACAACCAATGCTACAAATAAGGTAAAAAAAAAAATGCTCAGTTCCCATCAACATAAGAAATTGACCAAGGGAAGGTAAAAAAAAAATGAAGTTCACTCGTATTAATTTTACCTTTTAGCTAGCTTATATATGATTTAGGGGAAAAACCAATAATTAATGTGATCATCTAGATAACATAAACTTCCAAATCGTTTCAAACGATTACACAAATCGCAAGGTACAGGAATCCAAACCAGGGACTAAATAGATGCACAAAAAAATAGAATAATAGGATCAAGACATCTAAAGAGAATTCCAGATTTTATTCTGAGAAGAAATATAAACTCACCAAAGGGCAGTTAGATCAGTTGAAGCATAGTTATAACCACCATCACTCTTCACAACAATAAGAGGAATATTAAATCCTTCAATAAAGATCACACGAGCACCTTCACTTTCTTCAACTAATCCTCGATTGCTTAATGCCTCTATAATCCCAGGAATGTGTGGATTATAAAAGCTTTCTCCCTGTGAACAAGACATGGGAATAGACATTCGTGTGAATGTGCTCTTTTATCTTTTGATAAGCAATTACCATTAAAACACATTACGAATTTGGTGTAGCTTAGATGGATTTCATAAGATAAAGCACCCCATTTAACCTTTTCATGAAACCTTCATATGAAATCTCCCAATTCCTTGATTTTTAGCAAGAGGATCAGCAAATTACTAATTCGCCAATGAGCCCAAGAAGTAAATATCTTGTTTACAGAATTTCACTAGCAGCTTCCTAAAACACCATTAATGTTGGCACTCAAAAAATCATCATATAGAAAATTAAGATATCTACCTTTTCTTCAAGCTGAACTCCAAGGCGTTGGTAGACCTTATCAAACTCCTTCCTACTGATGTCACATATTTGCATCCATGCTTGGCGGTACTTGGGATCTCCACCCTGCATACCAAAAAAAAAAAAAAAAAAAAAAAAAAAAAAATCCTATGCTTGGCGGTACTGGGACTTCACCCAAAAAAAAAAAAAAAAAAAAAGAAAAAAAAATTCACATTCAATTCCCTTCTATAAACAGTTTATAGGTCCAACAATAAATTATATATCAACCCAATGAGTCCTTCAAGTTAAAAAGTAAAAGATATACCTGGAGGCGGACCACTGCTCTTTGTGCCCTTTCCTTAAATTCGGAATCAGCATCAAACCTCTGTTTTGATGCCTTGTAGAATGCCTATAGAATGCATAACTCAAGTTAGAATCAGATATATCATGTTTCCCGCTTTCTAAAAGCCACATCATCTATTGCCCAAGGAAGCATCTAATCCTTATTTCCAACCAAAAAAAAAAAAAAAAAAAAAAAAAAAAAAAAAAAAAAAGCAGTATAGCCGTACATATAGCCTAATACTATCTGAGTTCTCATAGAAACTGTCATATAGCTTAGATAACATGCAATATGAATTGCCACGGCTGTACGCTCTATGCATAATGGGTAAGGGAGAAGAAAAGAAACAGTATTGAGCATTTCTTAATAAGAATAATTTGCTTACTATTACAAATTATTATGATCAGTTCCATACACAAGCAAAGAACAGATTCTGTCCATGGGCATGATGTAAGTGCTCAAAAACATAAAACCCAAACAGCAATTGATCTCCGAGATCTTCATGTTCTTGGTCCAAATTTTAATGCATAGCACTACATGATTTTAGCTTATTTACTCTAAAGGTTATTTCACAATTTAAATAATTAAATGTTTTTCAGTCACCTGTAGATCCCCAATAGCGCTTTCATTAACATCTTCAAAGTTTGGAAACTTCTCAAAGAGGAATTCAATCAACATACCAAACTGCAAGCAAATGTAAATCTTTAAGCAACAGGTTGCTAATGAGAAAGGGGAAAATGTCATAAGATATATAAAAGATTATTTGAAGAGATGCAACACTTCATAATGGAAGAAATATGTCAAGCATATCAAAAGTCTATGAAAGAGCAAGAGACTATATAGAAGTTTTCAAAAATCACACTCACTTGAGTTCCCCAATCGCCAACATGATTTCGCCGAAGAACATCAACCTTAGAGTATTCAAGCATGCGGGCTAGCGTGTCACCAATAATAGTAGACCTTAAATGGCCAACATGCATTTCTTTTGCGATATTGGGGGAGGAAAAGTCAACCACAGCCCTTTTAACTGCAAGCTTAGGTGCCCAAGTGTCAATACCATCAATAAGCATCTTCTGGATTTTCTGCAGCCAAAACAATCTAACATGAGTAACCTTACATTAACCACTGGAAGTCAAATTGGACTAGTTTCCCACTTCAAATAAAAAGCAACTGAGAAAAATACTAGAATCATGAGAAGGCAAAAGAAAAGTGCGTGCAAAAAGATTTTAAAGACACATATAATAATCATACAACAAATTCATAAGATTAATTGGAAACGGTGAATAGGTAAATACCTCAGCCAACCAAGTCTTTGACAAAACAACATTCACAAAACCAGGTCCTGCCACAGAGCAATTTTCTATCATTTCAGACAAAGGAAGATTTTTCATTATAGCCTGCCATAAGAAACATTAAAGATCAAACAAATGCTTCAATCCAATTACCCAATACCAACAGCAGGAGATAGAAAGAAGAATAAAAAAAGAGTGGGAAAACGGGAGCTTAGAAAAAGAGTAGGAAGCTAATTCATGCATGAACAATTGAATTCTAAGTTGCTAACATGAAAATTATTCATACCTGTCCAACAGCTGGGGGCCCCTTAAATTCAGTATTCTTCCCTTTTATTTTAGCCCAGAGACTCATGGCATTATTACTGCACCAGATAAAATATGCATAAATTCAGCACAAATTAGAAGCACACACGAATCCAGAATTGAAATATTACCACTTGAAACGTAGCTTATATACTAACGTAGCTTAAAGTAATTTCAGGTAGCGCATTAGTATTTATTCTTATTGTAGATGTCCGTTTTGGGCGAGCCTTAGCTCGTTAGAAAGCGGAGAGAGAGATTTTCAAATTTATTGAAGGAGTTAGAGCCTGATTTAGAGTAGAAGATGCTGAAAAACAGGGGAGAAATCAGAACAGCAAATATTTTTTGTTTACTGCTTTTGAATTTCCCAATTGATTAGGGATTCTTTTCCTTTTGGAGGTGTTATATATGGAGTCTCAATCTACACAAGCATTTACTTACCAGAAGCTTCTAAATAAAATGGTTAAACAGACTTACATTCGTCATGGTCGATATTGCCTGTGTCTTTGTAGCAAAAGCAAGTCTTCTAGATGTGACTCTTAACAATTCTGTCTAGTTTCACAGCAAAATCACAGCATAAAAATAAAATAAAATAAATCTCATTCTATATTGAACTCCGTTTAACACAAAATCTGATGCTAAACCAGCAAAAGAAATCGAAAACAGAGCACGCAAACTCAAAGAGATACTGATGTGGTAGAAGGTAAGCTTACCAGAGGCAGAGAGAGAAGAGGAATGGAAATGAGAGAGTCGATTAAAGGAGTGAAAGGGAGGAGAGACCGGCGCGAGCAGAAGTGTTAAGGAGGACCCTATCATGCCTATTTGATTTATATTTAATTGTCCCCTTAGAAACCCTTACTCGCCTCAGCCTTGGCCACGGTTTCAGTTCTTGGATGCTCCCGTCCCGCTTCGTAATTTTTAGGGCTTTAGCAAGTTAAGAGTTTTTCTCTGTGTTTTTCTTTTTCTTTTTATATGGTTATCCAATGCAAAGTTGACACATCCACTTATTACAGCTTGGCGAGCCTGAAAACGTCTTATTTTCGAAGATAAATCTGCATTTTTTCCCCTGTCCATTTCTGTTACCATATAAATCAGCTTAATTTTCAACTGTCAGTCACGATATATTTTGGTCGGCGAGAAAATTCGGCAAAAATAAAATAAAGAGGAAAAAAAGGAAAAATTTTAAAAATATATATTTTTCCACTGTGTTTGGATACAAGAGAAGATTAAAACTACTTTTACTCCTTTAGTTCATTATTATACCATTTTCATTCTAAATACTCGTCACATATAAAATTTCAGATTTTTTTAAAAAAATCATTAAATTATCCTTTATTTGATTGTATTATCCTTATCTCAATATATTCAAACAATAAATTTTTAAAAATTAAAGCAATAATTACTTATCATATTGAAAGAGTAAACATGGAAAAGAAATTTATTACTCTTTAGAACTATAAATGTAACAAGTATTTAGGGATGGAGGGAGTAATTTTTTCTATTTTTCCTTTAATTTGAAAATAAAAATTTTGATTTATTTTCCTTTCTTTTTTTTTCTTTCTTTTTTTTAAAAAAATTATCATAATTTTAATAAATAATATGCCAGGCCCATATTTATACATGTGTTTTTTAATATTCTCTTAAAAAATTTTATTTTTAATTTAATTATTTTATTTCTTTTGATATTTTAAAATATTAAATTTTTATAATTCTACATATTATTATAGTGTTAGTATAAATTTAAACTAAATTAGCCCATGAAAAATTTAAAATTAATTTGAAAATTTGTTGGACCAATTAGAAAAATTTAAGGACTAATTTAATATGCAAGCCTTAAAAAATGGAAAAAAATAAAAGAAAGCAAGGCGAAATTTCTCTGAACCTGTTTGACCACGAGCATGCAACAGTGGAAAACTCGCTAGCTACAGTTTCTGACTTTTTGGTCTTGGGGTGCACGGCACGGGGATGGCGAAATTTCATTGAACCTGTTTGATCACATAGGCAATGGTCTAAAAACTCGCTCGATAGTCGCTACTGTTTCAGTGGGCTTGGGGTGCAGGGCACGGTGAAATCCAAAAGCCCATTAAAGCCCATTCAACTAAAAGCCAAAATATTTTCTGCAAAACAAACAGCTGCGCCTGCGTTTACCGGTTGTAAGATTTGATCCGAACAAGCTGGACGCAAATGATGGGCAGTAAACAACGAGATCTGAGCCAGGGAGCCACGTGTACGGTGTCATGCAATAGAATCAAAATACCTTCGACTCATGCAACATAGCATGCTCGACACTCGATAATAACTCTCAATTAAAATAGCATTTACTAATAGTCGGTCTTATCCGATCTCTATCCATTCCAATCATAAAACGCCACGCCCGTAGTACTACCCCCACCTATAAAATGCAAACAAAGCGCCTACATACAAACCCCCAGTCACAAACAACGACGAATAGAGGAATCATCGGTCGAGAATCTGAGTGGTGCTGAGAAGATGAAGGACAGAGGAAAGAGTTTCAAGAGTTGCAATAATGCCAAATCTGGTTGCAATAATGCCAAATCTGATGGGAGGAAGGACAGGAAGTCGGCGACGGGTATGAGCGGATCGCCAAAGAAAGGAGGTCATGGTGGTAAATTCACTTGGGCCGGCGATGGTTATTCCCAAGCCGAGATCGGAGTCGGGAAGGAAGCTGTTGATGTTAAGGATCCGAATTTCGAGGATCCAGTGGAGATCGAGACCGTCTAATTGCTATTATGATCAATGGGAGCATAATCATCGAGATTTCTAGTCTTATGATATGTAAATATCGCTGATATAGGGTAATTTCCTCTGGGTTTTCCTGTAATAAATTTGTATTGGTATTTTATGTGAAATCTGATCCTCTTCTGTAAGATGATCTTATTATATTGCCTTAGGAAGGCAGAGTTTGAATGGTAAGCCAGAGTTTTATTTATTTCCTTTTAATTTCTAATGAGAGAGTAATATTCCGAAAATTAAGATCTGACTATTCTATTCAATAACACACCAAACTGATCAGTAGACAACAACAAAAATATTCCAAAAGGTGCTTGAAAATGCTCTGGAAGTGGACAATAAGGGCGTTGTAGACATGATACTGGAAGCATTGTTGTTGCTAACCAGAATGAGCCAGTGGCTATTGCCAGATGATATGGCTGTAAATGAGTTAAGTTCGTCGCAAACTGTTCGAGATTTAAAATTCTGAGGAGTTTGATGAATAAATTTATCGAATTGAGCTCAAAGTTGTTAATTTAATAATGAGACTAATAAGTTTATTTCCAACGCACAAGTTCCTTAAGTTTTGAGTTAGAGTATGTAAAAGAATCCAAAATTTAAGCAGTTAGTATGTAAAAGAATTCAAAATTTAGGCTCCCTTATTTTCAGAAAATAATTTTATAGAAAATTAACTTGTCAAATGATTTATTTTCCGATTAATAATAATAAAAATTTTATAATTTAAAATTAAATATGAAAAATGCAAAAAAAAAAAAAATGAAAGTCGCCGGTAGTGGTAGCCGTCGACCGCCAGTGGTGATAGTCGGTGGTAAATAGTGATTGGTATTTGTGACTATAATGATTAATAAATTAAAAAATATAGATTTATAATATTTGCCAATATGTTAAAAAAAATATTTTATTCTTTAAAAAATGGAAACTTATTTCGCTTAAAAAATAACTTAATTTTTCTTTGATCAGAAAATATTTTCTGCTGACTCATTTTTTTATGTGCCTCAAACAACAAAAATTTGTAAAAAATATTTCTGTATAAATTATTTTATAATAACAAACGGAGCCTTAAGAAAATAAATTTGATTAATTTCATAGGACTTCTATATTTATGTAAAAGAAAAAAAAATCCATATATAAGTGGGCTTCTAAGGCCTTAAGTTCAGAACTTTGAACGAATGGGCTTTAAAAAAAAAAGGCTAGCCAATACGTTTAAATATGTACAGATTGTTATAGGGGTGCATCTGCAATTTATTGCAATCTTGACTCCTGAAAAAGTAAAAAGAAGCTCACGTGCTTAAATTCAAATACAAATTTGCTTATTTTGATGAATAATGCATGTCATCATCTTATCTGTTGGTTGGATTCGCAGATAATCCATTTTGGATTCTCATTATTTAGCAAGAGTGTCCTACTATCATGCATGCTTATTCTCTTTTGTAAAAATTTTTCCCAAATAATTGTTTTCTTTTTATCATTCGACTTAATGAATGTTCCAGATTTATCTTCAAAAATTCTAAAACAAGAAATGCAAATTATTATTTTTGATATATCATATATTTTTAAGGTGTACGCAAGATTTTAAATTCTTACATTTTTAAATTACTTTATTACTATATTATTTTAAAAAAATGAGTCCTAAATAATATATTTCTTATTGTTTAATTAATATTAATATTTTGTTTTCAGCATTGTAAATATTAAAAAAATTAGAAAATATTTTTCAGAGACAAAAAGAGTAAATAGTTAAAGAAATTTGAAAATAAATTATAAACCAAAACTTTTGTATTTTGAACAAATTTAAACCAAAATTTTTTATTTAAAATAAATTATACAATTAAATATTTAGATATTGGGCATTAGGAGATATATCTTTCAACTATTTATTTAAGAGGTGTGAAAAAGAAAAATAAAAAATAAGCTGAAGCAGACGAAGAAGAACAGTGGGGAGATACCAAAAGTGGAACAAATTATTAATTTAAAAAACAAAAGAAAATGAATTATGTCCATAAAAATAAAAAATAAAAGTGGACCGTTTAATAATAGCGTATAGTATAAATAATGGGTGCGGATTGCGGAATAGAACAGACATGCCAAATTAGCGGAATCCAGGCACTTCTGTTAACCATATTTTATAAAATTATGTCTGAAGTCCGGTCCGATCACTGCCTCTCTCCTTCTCTGACACTACCACCCATTAGACTGACTGTACACTAAAGCCAAGCCAAGCCAAGTTTAAGCTCTATCACTCTCTCTCTCCCTCTCGAGCTACGAGAGAAAGCTAAGCTTTTTGGAATGGGAGAAAGATAATAGAGACGTTACTCTCTAGATTCCTAGACCAAGAACGTTCGCAGATAAAAGAGTAAAGTAGAAAGGAAAGAGTTTTGTGCACTGTAGTTAGTTTGCCGAGCAATGGCGAGAGGATTTAAGCCTATCTTTGCTGTGTCTCTGTTGCTCACACTTCTGGGTATGTCTTATTTTCTTCATTTTATCTTTGCTCTATTTGTGATCTTCTTGCATTTGCATTCTGTATGTGTTGTGGTGTTCTTTTTTTTTGTTCTAGTTTTGATTTTGCATCTTTGTAGAGATTTTCTTGTTTTTGTTTGTAAGTTTGAAGTTTGGATAATATTTGGACTTTGGCATTTCCTGTACAAATCTTCATCTGCTTTCTTTGGCCTAAATAATCTGCATTCCTGAGTCTCTTTGTTTTCTTTTTCCCTTTTGCTAGCTTGTTCTGATTTTTCTTATAGTTCTGCGCCCATTGTTAGCGGTACTTCTAGGAGAAACTTAGAACTAACAGCTATAGAACATGCTTTTTTTTTCCACTTAAGAATTTGTCTGGTCGTTATAAATAATCACGGCTTGTCCTATCATAGTTGC
Organism: Jatropha curcas; assembly: GCF_014843425.1. The sequence continues at coordinate 1,891,656 of NW_023590909.1, forward strand.
TTTGCTCTATGTCTAATCTACAGAAAGGATGTCAACATTTCTTTTCTCCCTAGAATGGAATAGAATGTTATACATTTCTTCTTTAAAATTATAATAAACAAAAGTAGTGGTTCTATTTTCTATATTTTCTGTTAGGTAGGCTCACAATATTTAAGTTTATGACAGCGAGGTTGCAGTATTTATATTTGTCGTCCCCTTATGATGTTTCTTTTAATGTTGTCTTTTTGTTTATTCTTGGCTTGTATGATTACTATGAAACTGAGTGATTGAATTCAGCTGTATTTGAATCTCATTTATTGCTATGTTGGATATGATGTGATTAGTGACCATGGTTATGAAGCTATAACACTATCCAATTGATTTTTTCTGCTTGTAGACTATAATTTTGGGCATTCTGTGATGTTAATATGACATCACAAGAAATTAATGAAATTATATTTAGCTTTGTTTAGATTTTACTGTGATAGCTCCATACTTTATTAGGAGTTGTTTTCTATATGAATGAAAACTTATACATATGGCAGAGGAAATCCATCCTTCTTTTGTTAGGAAGTCTTCAACTTGGTTTTGATTCAGTATGGAGTTTGAGAAGAACGATTTAGTGATGATCTTGCGGACATATATTTCCTTCCGAATGATGAGGCTTGCTGAAAGCCATAAATAAGAAGCTAACTTTTTCTCACCCTCTTTCTTCTTCACATCCTAAAGTTTGATTTCATATAAACCAATCTCAGTAAAGATTATGTGAACATATTAAGGCTTGTATTAAGAACACATTGTTTGGGAGTATCCTTGTTCTTGCAGTAAAATTGTAATGGCTGTAATTATTAGTGAAAACGAATTGCAATGTTTATTCCAAATTTTTTTTCTTTATTTGTTAGAACTGTTAGTTGAATTTATTGAATGCCTGGTTAACTAATTTACATAGCTATGTTCTTTTTGTGAGAACTGACCCCTGCTGCTGTTGCTCGTAGTTTAGCCAGACTCTTTTTTGTGCTTCATAGTTTTTCTTGTAAATTTAATAGTGGTGCTGAGCTCATGCTGGTTTTCTTTTGCAGTCTATTGCAGAGGAAGCACCATAGGAGTTTGCTATGGAAGAAATGCTGATGATCTCCCAACTCCTGATAAAGTCGCACAGCTTGTTCGACAGCATAATATTAAATATTTGAGGATTTACGATTCAAATATCCAGGTCCTCAAGGCCTTTGCAAACACCGGAGTTGAACTTATGGTTGGAGTTCCAAATTCAGACTTACTAGCGTTGTCCCAGTTTCAATCCAATGCTGACTCATGGTTAAGGAACAGTATTCTTCCATATTACCCTGCCACAAAGATCACATACATTACTGTTGGTGCTGAAGTCACAGAAAGCACCAATAATGCCTCTGCCCAAGTTGTACCAGCCATGCATAATGTCCTCACAGCCCTAAGAAAGGTTGGTTTGCATAAAAAGATCAAAGTTTCAAGCACTCATTCCCTTGGGATTTTGTCTCGTTCATTCCCACCATCTGCGGGGGCTTTCAATAGCAGTCATGCATATTTTCTGAAGCCCATGCTGGAATTCCTTGCTGAAAACCAATCTCCTTTCATGATTGATATTTATCCTTACTATGCTTACAGAGATTCTCCAAACAATATATCTTTGGATTATGCTGTATTTGAGTCATCTTCTGAAGTAATAGACCCAAACACTGGTCTACTTTACACAAACATGTTTGATGCTCAGATTGATGCCCTTTATTTTGCCCTGATGGCCTTGAATTTCAGAACAATTAAGGTTATGGTCACAGAGACAGGCTGGCCGTCCAAAGGGTCAACGAAGGAGAAAGCTGCTACTCCTGAGAATGCCCAGACATATAATACCAATTTGATTCGTCATGTCATTAACAACGCGGGTACACCTGCAAAGCCTGGAGAAGAGCTGGATGTTTATATCTTTTCATTGTTCAATGAGAACAGGAAACCAGGTTTGGAATCTGAGAGGAACTGGGGTTTATTTTATCCAGACCAGACAAGTATCTACAATTTGGATTTTACGGGACGAGGCGTTATTGACATACCCAAAAACACCAACCTTACCAGTTTAAACTCAACAACATGGTGCATTGCTTCGAGTAATGCTTCTCAACTTGACTTGCAAAGTGCCCTAGATTGGGCATGTGGCCCTGGGAACGTAGACTGTTCTGCCATTCAGCCTAGCCAGCCTTGTTTTGAGCCAGATACTCTGCTTTCGCATGCATCTTATGCATTCAATAGTTACTACCAGCAAAATGGGGCTTCTGATGTTGCTTGCAGTTTTGGTGGGGCAGGAGTTAAGGTTGACAAGGATCCAAGTATGTGTAGTATTGTGCCTTTTTTTTTTTTTTTTTTTTGTGCCCTTTTTATTTTTTTTTATTTTGGTGGGTTGGGTATTTGTTACTGATTGAAGAAGTTGGATTCTGATTTTACTTTGCGTTATTTCGATAAGAAAAAAGGCAAGACGGTCTTCAATATTCTTTCTCTGAAAGGGATCTCGCTTGCTAGTACCTTTTTTTTTTTTTTTTTGGTGGTTTTTATTTTACTGATTGAGAAGTTGATTCTGATTTTTACTTGGTTAATTCGATAAGAAAAAGCAGACGGTCTTCAATATTCTTTCTCTGAAAGGGATCTCGCTTGCTAGATAAACTGACTAGTATTTGCTTGTGTTGTGCAGGCTATGATAATTGCTTGTATATGACCACTGGGTAAGTTTAATCTGCCTGCACTGTAATTTGCTAGCTACTCCTAATGTTCAGCGTGCTAAAATATGTTTTGCTATTATCACACAGGAGCAACAAAACAGCCGCAACTAACACGACAGCAATGGCTTCTACGTCTTCCTCCTCGTCGCCGAACGAAGTTTTTGCTTGGGCTTCCAGTTTCCTTCTTATTACATTCCTTGCACTTCTGAACATTGGCAACGCTTAAGGAAGCCTGATCGTGGAACCATGGTAAAGTGTGCTGAAGTGAAACAGAACAATGCTATTCTTTATGCGGGGAAGACGTATCAGTACGGGATTTTTGTTTCCCGTAGATCGCATGGATAAAAATGCACGATTGGCAATCTGGCATAAAGATATCTGACTGCTATTAGTTTTGTATGATATCTGCCTGCTATTAGTTTTGTATGATATGTAGTGGGTATTATGAGATTAGATATATTTATTCAGTTCTCAGCCTTTTATGTGCGTGTAACTTTGTGTTTTATTAGTCAATTTAGCATAAAAGGTGATGTTTCTTTTTCTTTGTGCCAGATTGATTCTTTCGTTCTTTCATTCTTAGATGCTACTGAAAAAAAGGATATTAGTTGTGAGTTTAAATTCTATAATGTGTCAAAATTATCTTCAAAACAATTTTAATGGTCTAGAATCATAATATATCTATTATCATGCGGCAATTGCAGGTGCAGTTTGTTAAGATATCAACTTTTACCACCAGGTTTAGCCATTGTATCTGCCTAGCTAGGCCATAATATCGCTAGAAAAGGGCTTGGAAATTGAAATTGGCAATTGGGAATGGCTTAGTCGCAATTTTGTTGCTTCACTATGTAAAACGGCTAAAGATAAGTCTCCCATGGCTGACGGCCCTCTCCCACTGGCATAACTATTTTTATTTTGGATTTCTTTGTGCAGAGACTATGATGATGTCGACGATGAGGTATCATTTATTAATCATTCGCTTTGAAATATGATAAATGTGATACAATTATCAACAAACCAACAGCACGGTGATTTTGGAAAAGACAATTGAGCAAGGCAAAATTCTGCCAAAATGATTCACTCATCGTTTAGAAAGGAAGAACAGCTGCAGAAGCAGAGAATTTATGCCAATCAAATAACAACATTCATTAAATGAAATCCACTGTAGTTTAGACAAAGACCTCACTCGACAACCATCAGAATATCATAATCAAACTAGTACAATAACAGAGCTATCATATCCATTCACTTTAACAAGCACCAAACCTTTTCTTTCCACACAATGTTCCACTTGACTTTTAATATCATAATATTATTTCACTGCATTCGGCCATTCCTACAGCAGGTAGGCTACTGCAAGCTTGTATAGAAGCCAAGAAAATTGTAATAAATAGCAGGGCATAATACAGAGAGATTAAAGGCCCTGATCAATGAGATAATCGCCAAGCCTTTCGACAATCATGTTGCACTGCCCTGGAGTCATTGGCTCGTCATAGATGCCAATGATTAAAGCTTGATTGGTCTTCTTAACAGTAACACCACCAGGTCCCTGAAATTGAAGTGATAAAGACTTAGATGACATCAAGAGGAAAGAACTTGACAATGTTATCATAAATGCATGGATTATAAACACGAGCTGCAGATTGCAAAATCGAAAAGCATGAGATTTCTTGTTTAAAAATCTATCCACAAAGATACAGGCACAAGTAATATCCACTGCCAACGTAGAGCCAACTATGGCCAAAAATGGACCCAGTGAATGTGAAACCTCTGGAGTTTTCTAGTGTTCAAGTAAGACATTTGATTCAGATGGCTCAGCATTTGGATGATCAAATTTCATATTATTCTTAACATACAAATATGAAATGTTCAGTATTATTACATTAGCCAATTGTATGCTTACATTAAGCATGGTATTTTAAGTGTGTTTGAATGCAAATTCAGACAATTAAGCACAGTGAATGAAGTTAAATAAAATATTTAACATGATAAGTAGATTACCTTCTTCCCCCGAATGACAGCTCCTGGCTCCCCTTGGATCACCATGTATTTTGTGCCACCAAGGTACAACCCAGTCGGAGCAAGTGATCCAGGTTCATTAAAGTCATTCATAATGGCAGTGATTTCTTCAGGCTTGAACTAAAGCAAGAATCAAAATCAAAAAAATGAGTATAATTCTATCAAAATAAAAGTTATATGCATAGCACATCCCATCTGCAGCTACCCCATATATACATATGCTTCAGAAACAAAATAATAAAAAAAAGGATTCCAAATTCTGTTCACAGTTACCACAAACAGGAAGCGTATAAATAAAAATTGAAAATTTATTGTTTTTCATGCAATCCCTTTCTGCAATAAGAGAAGTAAACCAGCAAATGGATTTCCTTTCCACCCTATTCCAGAGGAAGAAAATGAGCATAAAATTAGAACATTTTTCAATTAACAAAAGGAGATTCTCAGCTAAATTTATGGAAGATAAAGAGAAGAAGAAAACCATATTAAGCAGGAATCAAAGCCAACCCAAAGATCAAATACACTCACATCAAACGACTCAGCTAGAGTATGCTAACAAAACAAACCATGCGAGACAGTATAAATGCCTAATTACCCCACATGGTTAATCCCCAGAAACAAATAAAATAAACACCAAATCATCAACTAGATCGGATCAAAGGCAACAATTTTGAACCCAGCAAGAGCTATTAAATAAAAATAATAAAAAACGCAAGACCCAAAATTTAATTGAGAAACAGCTGAGCAACGCAGGATCAACTTTGTTTCGAATATATCCAATCAGCTAATAAATCAACATATAGAATAACGTAAATCAGAAGCCAAACTAATGTATGAGAACAAAAAATTGAAGAAAAAAAAAAAAGCCAGTCAGATCGCATCCCTATCACCGAATCCACCTAATAATCAATTCCGATCAATCCAAAGATTATATGGGTTTGTTTTACGAAATTAAGAGAAAGGAAAAAACCGAGTATAAGCATAGAAATACCTGAGGGAAAGTAGAACTCTGGGCCCAAACGCTGCCGTCTTGGCCGATGATGGCAGCAGCAGAAAGATGATTGCCTTCGATTTCGCACATAAGATGCTCATCTACGTATGTTTGCCACGACATCTTCTTCTCCTTCTTATTTCTTTCTTCTTCTTCTAGGGAAAATATATGAAGCTTTTAGTGTTTGTGTGGCCTGTAGGTGTGAGTATGCGCTCCTCTGCTCTGAGAGAAAGAGGGTTCTAATGGGTATGTTCTTATCTGCGAAGCCAGCAGACACTGATATTGCGTTAAAACGACGAGACGTGGTCCACAGCCTCTGTACCGTTTCTAATTATTAACTGTATGGGATGGGCTACTTTACTGCACATTTTTATAATTTAATTAAATATTACTGACCGTTTTAATTTTTTTTATGTAATTACAAGACAAATATTATTTTTGTCTCCATAATTATTATTTACAAAAAATAAAATACACTTTAAGACATTAATACAGTATATGGTTTTTCCTTTTCTTTATTTCATTAAATAAAAAGTAAATAACAAAGAAAATCTATTATTCGCACCAAAAAATAAAAAATATATATTTTTTGTAAATATAAAAAATTTTGTTATTTTTTGAATACAAATGAGAGAATCTAATCCGGATTAAAAAATTTATTATTTTTTAGTATTGTCATTATCAAGATATATAAATGGTTGCTCTATAATTTAATTTTTAAGTTTTAGTAAATTATTTTAGCTTCCAAATTATGAAATTACATAACAATAATTTATTTAGCACTGATATTTTTTTTTTTTTTGGAGAAGAGCAATTCAATTTTCAAATGTTTAAAAAATTAGACAAATGAATATATATTTCCAGGAATATTTCCTCCTGTACAGCCATTGGACAAATAAAATAATTTCAACTAGCATGATTTCCTTATTTCTTTTTTTTATTTTTTTATTTTTTGGGTGGTAGCTTAACTATAAATCATCCAGAAAAAGATTATTACTTATCTCCCAAGAATATATTTAATATTGTGTATAGTATGGGAATATAATATATTATTTATTAGAAAAAATAATAAATGATGTTAGTGACAGGCTGACAGCTTATGACGGGAAATGAATATCGGGGTACAACTTTCCGAAACTTATGGGCCCCAGACCGAAAGGGAAACAAGATCATTCGGCCCATTACCAGATGATTAAAGAAGGTTTGGCGTATGAAAAGCTCCTTTTTAAAAATAATTCGTATCTATGAATTATCAAATTTCTTTTTCTTTTTTCTTCTGAGAGCAATGGAACGGTGAAAACAACTGCAATCTGTTGAACCCATCCCCACACTAATTAATAAAAGAGAAAATAAAAAGAAAGGACAAAGAAAAACATTCAGTAATTGATTTTTGTCCCTTTTTTTTTTTTTTTTTTTTAACAAGACTCATTCGGGCTCACACGTGTGCCCATTACCAGCTGCATTTAAATGAACTCTCTGTCGTAAATGAACAAGCTACAAGCTTTTTTAAAAATTTAATTCGTTATCTATGAATTATCAAATTCTCTTTTTCTTTTTGCGTTCTGAAGCAATGGTGAACTCCGCTCTTGAAAACGAACTGCTCTCAATCTGTTGAAAGCGGGCCATCCCCACACTTAATTTAATAAAGAGAAAAATAAAAAGACAAAAGCAATATAGAAAACATTCAGTAATTGATTTTTGTCCCTGTTTTTTTTTGTGGTTTTTTTTTTAGGAAGTGGGTTTTTTACTGTTACTATAGGGCTCATTAGAAACGGCACTTGCTTCAAACGGAGTTCGTTCATGAATGAGACCTCGCGCTCTCACAGATAAGTAAAAAGTTGCAGAGGGCTAAACAGGGACACTCTAGTTAGGTATCTTTTCCAGATTGTGTTTTATGAAACGACGAGACTTTATGGTTAATTAATATTCTGTTTTTCTTTTTCTGTGAATTAGGAATGCCAGAAAAATTTTTTAAGAAATATCCACTATGACGGAAGATATAAGATTATCTAGCTTTTTTTTTTTTTTTTTTTTAAAGTGGTTTTTACTGTTACTATAGGGTCCATTAGAAACGGCACTTGCTTCAAACGGAGTTCGTTACATTGAATGAGACCATGAGTTACAGATATAAAAAGTTGCAGGGTAAAAAGGGAACTTTATTATTCTTTTCCGATTGTGTTTATATGAAACGCGAAATTATGGTAATAAATATTGTTTTCTTTTCGTGAATTAGGAATGCCAGAAATTTTTAAGAAATATCCATATGAGAAGATATGATTCTACAATAGTGGCATAAAATAACTCTGTGTTAGTGGTGATGATGTTCTGTTTATTATAATCTATACCGAAATTGCAAGTGGTAGTAAAGTAGTATGTCAAGTTTCCACATCTTTAAGTCTTAACCACTCGAAAGCACAGTTGACCACTTGCTATTTATTCCTTACCAATAAAGTTCCAGCAAAGATAGAAGGTATGAGATTATGCAAAAGTGAATGGAGTTGTTCTTGCCAGTAAATTAACAAATAGAGAAACAAATAATTCAAAAAGAAGTAACATTTGCAATTTGCATGGGAGAAAATTGTGGATCAAATCCAAAGAATACACATGAGATCAAGATTTTATCAAGGTAATCCAAGTCAAAAACAAGCGAACACCAACAACAAATTTAGTTCTCGCATGGTTATTGTCTGCAACATCTTCACTGCCAATTCAAGGCCTTTCAAGAGAAGAAGATGCAAACGTGGAACCAGAGATCAAAAACAAAAGGAAAAACATAAACAAAAACAGTACTTGTAACCCCATAAGAAGAAATTTAATCAATTGTGATAGACTAGGCTAGGCCTACAGCCCCTGATCGATGAGATAATCTCCCAACCTCTCCACAATCATGTTGCACTGCCCTGGAGTCACAGGTTCATCATAGATACCGAAAACAAGAGCTTGGCCAGTCTTCTTTATGGTGATCCCTCCTGATCCCTGCCGAAACAAAAACCAACCAAGCCAAGCTTCTGATCAATTAAATGACTCAAATACAATCAAAGATTCAAGTATTAAGGCCGATTTTTGCCCGTTGCAATATATAATACAATATAATCTGTTGCATTAATATAAACCGAGGAGATTTTGAACTAAAATGAGCATATATATGGATATAATAATGGTCATCACCTTCTTTCCACGGATAACAGCTCCAGCCTCACCCTGGATAACCATGTACTTTGTGCCCCCAAGGTGTAAGCCTGTAGGGGCAAGGTGGCCTGGCTCCTCAAAATCCTTCATGATGTCAGTGACCTCCTCGGGCTTGAACTGCAATTTGTGAAAAAATACCCAAAGAATCACAGATTAAAAGTCCCTCACAGTCAGATAATTAGGTGAAAAAAATTGGTACTTAGAAGAAACAAATGCAAACAAATAAGTATTAATATAGTGTCTGAATGTACATGCAGACCTTAATTGCTAATTGCCTGACCAACAATGCAACTATCCAATAAAAGCAAATATGAAACGTTTTGTAACAATTTTAATCATTTTGAAGAAAAGAAATCGCAATGCTATACTCCAACCATTAATCAACATGCAAGCAGTGATTCCTCTGACAAAACAGATCAAACGCCACACACATATCGAATCGCATTCTTACAGAGTCCAGATTCGAATACAATCAATCAATGAGAAATCAACCGAATTAGAATCCAAAACTGAGCCACATTGTCATCGGAACCATCGATTCAGCTACATTACAATCAGATCAACACTATAACGACAATGCTGGATGGATCAGAGCAGTTAGATAATGTAGAAGAAGAATCACCTGAGGGAAAGAGGTGCTCTGAGCCCAGACGCTACCATCATGGCCAATAATTGCAGCGGCGGTGAGATGCTGGCCTTGGCCATCAATATCGCACATCAGGTGCTCATCAACGTAAGTTTGCCACGACATTTTTGACCTCCTTTTAGGTTACTAACTTAAATCTTTGGCTGCTTCCTTCTGAGCTCTTCTTCTCTTCTTTCTGCGTGTCGAGATTGATTGTTTTCTTAACGAAGGAAAAGTGCTAGTCTGTGCTGCTTTGATTCTGGGTTTGGGTAAAGAGAGGCAATTAAATATTATAAATATAAAAGTGGGCGATGAATGCGGACGGAGAGCTTTCAAAAATGAACGATCAGATCTGGTTGATTGAAGCTTTCTGGACCGTCCGTGTCGCTTGGCCTTCACTATTCAATTTCTACCATTCATGTTTCCGTTATTTTAGGCTTCATTTTTACTGATATCAGTAATTCGCTATTTCGCGGTACACGCTCATTTTCCTCGTAGTATTTGACCAAATAATGGTTATCTACCCTCTCTCCACGTATACCATACCGTTTTAACACCCTCTTCTCTCCTGGTCTGAGGAAATATATCTTGAGTAATATTTTTTATCTTTTTTTTTTTAAAGAAAGTAATTTTTTTTTTTTGTCTTGATTGTGCAAAATCTCACTGCTTAGATACATATCAATGAGTATATTGCAAAGTAAAAAGATAACATTTTAAATAACATGTTATGGCATTCGAGTTAGATGCCTCCAACAAAGTTCATTATATTTTTCTAATTTCTTTTATTTAATGTAATCCAAATTTCTTCAGATATTAAAAAATAAATATTAGTATTATGAACTTGAAAGCTCAGTAAAACTCAAAAAAGTTTTATTTTTTTGCAGTTATTTGTCCTAATTAAATTGCAATTAGAGCCAACTAAATGTGATTTCACAAATTTAGTGAATAAAAAGAAAGATCACCGTCGTTGTTTAGCCTAACATTGAATCAAAAACTCACAATTAGAAGGGAGAAAAGTTTTCTTATTTTTTTCTTTTTTTTTTTGAAAGTTTATTTCTATTCTTTGTTAATATCATATTATCTTACCTAATACTTGCATAAAATTTGAACCTCGAAATATTTAATGATTAGTGAAAAAATCTCCTCTCTAAAGTCTTAACCGTCTCAAATTCTCCTTTTGCATTTTTTTTTTTTTTTTTTTTTTTTTTTTGAAGTCATATATTTTTTCTTTTTTTTTGAATATTTGCAGTTATTCTTTGTTAAATATTCATATTATTCTTATCTGATCCTATAGTCACTCTCTCCGCTCTGATATATATTTAAATTATGATTAGATAGAAAAAATTTCCTCTCTTTAAGTGCTTATACTCCAGATACTCAATTCTCCTTTTGCATTTTTGGTTTTTTTCTTTTTTCTTGTATTGGTGAAATTCTTAGATAATGGTCACAAAAAACGAACGTTTCCATCCTAGGACAAAAAGTCCATTCACGTTTAAACCATCTGCGGCTATGGCAGCAACAGGCAGTGGGGAAGACAAATTGAGTAATACACTCGGAACGATCTCGCGCAATGAGGGAGACTATATATCAGAGATGGAGAACACAGAACTATGTCATGCTGATCACACCATTTACTCTGATCCATTCCCGTGTCCAATTAAGCGGACAACTCTCAAATTCGATCCTTAGAACACTCCAAGTAAGTAGGAATGGTGGGTGAAGCTCAGAGAAAAGGAAGGAACACTCACACAACTCATTTTTGCATTCGAGAACCGTCACCTTAAAATCCCTTTACTGATATGATATCGGGAGCACTTCGCTGCGTGTTTTAGACTGCATGCATTCTAAAATCATACTTGTGCGGCAGAGAGTTTTTTTTTTTTTTTTTTTTTTTTTTTTGGGGAAAATTCTTTGATAATTCACAAAAAACGAACGTTTCATCCTAGACAAAAAAGTCCATTACTTTAATCATCTGCGGCTATGGAGCAACAGAGTGGGAAGAAATTGAGAAATACTCGGAAAGATATGAAAAAGAATGAGAGCAAATAAAGATGGAGAACAAGAACTTTCATTGCTATCAACCATTTACTTGTCCTTTCCCTTCAATTATACAACAATTAAATAATCCTTGAAAATCCAAGTTAAGAAAAATGTGAAGCTTTCAGAGAAAAGAAAAACAAAATATTTTTGCATTCAGAACCGTCACTTAAATCCCTTCTATGATAATCGAGCACTTCGCTCTTTGTTAGCTGCATCATCTAAAACAACTTGTGACAAAGTTGAGGTAATACGTCAACCATCTAGAAACAGGTGAGGAGCATAACTAATCACTTAGTCTGTGAGATCTTCCACTGAAAGCCGCACCAGTAGGTCTTTCGGGTTGAGCAGCTCGATTGTTTGTTGGGGCTGGAGCTCCTATTCTATACCTTGCAACCAGTTTATGTCTACAATAGTTCAGGAAATTCTCGGAAAATGATGATTAGATGGAATTATATTCAACTAATTAAACAAATAGCTAATGGCAAACATCATTGGAAGATTTCATCATAGTCCTAGTTTTACCGTCTCAGTGATGTCATCATGTGATGAGGAAGCAAATTATGGAGATGAATGACAATAGCTAATCAGAACATATGAACATGATTTGCTACTTGCAATGACTTCCTAATGCAACAGAAAAACTGTGTGGGGAAACTTCAAAATTGCAGTGGGTTATGAGTAGATGATATGTCTAATGAAGGCTGCATATTGAACATGTATGCAAATTACTATGAGAACTGCCAAATTATGCAAGGATACACCCATCTTGGAGTTTTCAATAATGTCTTTCCAGTTGCAAGTGGATGCAACACAGTCAAAAAGTAATAAAGATGCCCAGCAATGATTCCCAGCAAATCTGGCATAATATGTGAACCAAAAATGACATCCAATGCAAGCATTGCCCACGGTAGATAAAAGGCCTGAGAAACCACCCAACAAAAGTATGAAAATACATGTAAGATATGGAAGTCCAAACCCCTAGTATACCAAGCAAGAGAAACCGCCCAACAAAACTTTAAACAGAAAAATCTCAAACATACCTTAAGAGTCACAAGACCATATATGTTGATCTGAGCATTTGGGAATTCTCTACTCCATACGTAGACAAGCATGAACACAAGTGATATTCCCAAGAAAGGTGTATAAAATAAAGGGATGGCAGCTAGTACCTAAATGCAGGAAAGAGGATGTGAATTCAGCTCAAACATTTAATATTTTCTACAGATTTGATTTACAAATAAATATTTGGAGAGTGCTGCTTCTTATGCTATTATCCAGGCTAAAGCTAAACAGCTTTGAAAAAGATGAATTTGAACAACAATGGGAAGCCAAAGCAAGAAAGTCTCCACCACTGTTAATCTATAATATAATCAATATGTCTAGCATTTTCAAGTGGAATCTACCGTTGGATAGGGCATATGCACCAACAAAGTTAACTACATACCAGCATTGAAAGGGCTCCAAAGATCATCATCCACAAGAAATCTGCTGTACGCCTATCAAAAGGTCCCTTCTCAAGTTGAACACCGTACCTTGCTCTGTACAATTGCAGCAATTACATGGAAAATATTAGTGCCAGGGAATAAAATGTTCTAGATGCATGCATAAATCTACTCAATAGTTCTCAAACTAAAAATATATGGAGTTCAACAATGAAATCAAGTAATATCTATGCACCTATGGCTTACATCATCAAGAGACGAATACCAAAATTGATAGAAAATTTTCCCAGAAAAAAGAAATTCGTAATAAGCCTCCATACCTGCACATCCATATAAAATTATGAACGAGTTTTGTGGACCGGTTTGAACAAAAAAGAACAGCCAAGCGAAATGAGACACTGAAATAAGCTTCAAAAGCAGAGATGTTTTCTAGTGTATATACAAAACAAATGCATGTATCCATGAGCATGCATAGGGGGAGAGAGAGAGAGAGAGAGAGAGAGAGAGAGAGAGGGGTGAAGTGCTGCAGGGTCATATATAGGCTATGGGGAAAAGATTTCATTCAGCAGAATTCAAACAGTTTCTGTGTCTAATGATATTGAGTAAAGTCTTCCACATACACATAGGAAAAGAAATAATCGGCATGTGCCATACCTATGGCAACTAAGATAAACCAATGATGTCTTCTAGACATCAATATTTTTAAGATACTGATCATGTTAATTGCAGTTGTCAACAAAAATTTTCAGAAAAAACATTGCATTGATGATGATATCAACAGAAAGCTCTAAGGGATGGAATAATCCACAAATAATTGAATTCATACCTGAAAACGTGTCAATGCTAGTTTATATATCAATGCAATATGGAACAAATCAAATACTCCAAGCTGAATGGCCACTGTAAAAAGCAGGCACAGAGTCCCATAAACCTTGCTTATAGGTGGAAGAGAGTTATAGTATCTGAACCAAATGGACAAGAAAAGTTACAATAAATATAGAAAGCTTCAAAAACGGATGTAAAGATCGATTACACATTATACAATGCAAAAGCAGGAGTAACCAGTTTACAGCTATCCACCAAATCAAGCATTAAAGATTAGAATAAAAAAACATCACCGGTCATCGTTTTAGAAAGCATCAGAGCATTTCCATGTCAATTTGTTCCCAATTAAAACTCTGATTACAACAAGCATTGAAAGTATCATTGTAAAGGAAAACATTATTGAGAAGCCTTTTTTAAAGCCATGATATCTTCCTGTCTACTTGCAGTAAAATCAATTAATGTATGGTCATCAATAATAACTAATAATACATCAGAGAATGCCCAGATCTAAATCTCCATTGGAGACCCACTCCAAAAGACTGATTGCCAATGACCTTTGCTTCCTTTCTAAAAAAGAATAATACTGTACATCAAAAACTCATAGAAACCAGTAATCATCTATAGAATATTATAATTTACCATTCCCAATCTACAGTTGCCCACCTCTGCATTGTATTCAATCTGAAGGAAGACCAAGAAGAAGTAACCTCACACTTGTGAACTCAATTCGCATAATTGCTTTTCTCATCGCACTTCTATCACATTCAGGATTACTACTAATAACCTTACCACGAAAGCCAAACACGCTAGGAAATAGCTAAAGAGAACTAAAAGAACTTGGTTAGGATTAAGTTCACCAGAAGCCCAAACAGTGATTAAACACAAGGAAAACCCCCCCCCCCCCCCTAATAAGATAATAATTAGGAACATATAACTTTAAATTAAATATAAAAAGACAATAAATTCTGGGAGAACAAAACGATATTAGAAAGGGAAATGGAAACTTACTCAGCAGGTGAAGACATTGCAGAAGCAGAAAGCTAACTCGGATAGAGAAAATCTCTGTTGACAAATGAATCTCTTCAATTTCGAAAAAGATGGCTTTGATTTATGAAAAATCTGGCACCGTTTTGTATTTTCTTAACGATAAAGAGATTGGTACGAGTACGACCCAGAAGTTTCATTCGTTATTGTTCGTGCTTGGTTTCGGTCAGATTGTGTCAGCGATAGAAGCATCTAGAAATTTGACCCAATTTCACATTTGAAAGAATGTTTGGGCCTATTGGTGTTGATGGGGCTCAGCCCACCAAACCTTTTCTTTCCTCTTTCTTTTAAACCAGCATGGTTATTCATATTAAAAAAAAAAAAAAAAAAAAAAAAAACAAATGACATTTCTCTTCAATTTCGAAAAAGATGGCTTTGATTATTGAAAAAGCTCTATGGTGGCCGTTTTGTATTTTTTCTTAACGATTAAGAGATTGTACGAGTACGACCCCCTAGACACGGTGGTTGCATTCGTTATTGTTCGTGCTTGGTTTCGAGTTAGATTGATAGTCACGCAGATAGAGCGCATCTTAGAATATCTCTAGACCCAACTCTATACGCGATTTGCACAAGAATGTTTTGGGCCTACCATGATTCAAAGGTGGTGATGGGGCTTCGGCCCACCAAACCTTTTCTTTCTCTTTTCTTTTAAACCAGTCATTGGTTTTCTATATAACAACTAACGAAAAAAAATAATAAAAAAAATCTACAGCTAGAACAGAATCGATCCATGTCGATATGTAGGAATTTCATACTTCTGCCAAAAAAAAAAAAAAAAAAAAAAAAACTACACTAAACAGAATCGATCATTCGATATGTAAATTTCATATCTACCAAAACATTTGCCCATAAAAATTAATGAATATTTTTAAATTAAAGAAAAATATGATAAAGAAAAATTAAGGATGATGTTAGGACAGGTAGATTTGTAGAATTAGTTGATAATATGGATCCAAAATAACAATTATAATCCATGTTTAACAACCTACAAAAATGGGTTTGTGTGGCTGTTGTTGCAATCTGATCAGTGCCACTTAATATTCATGATTAGAGATATAATTGCGGAGGCAACATGGCCCACTCAAGCCTATTGGATAAGTGGATGGGCCCAAATTGGTTTGTGCGTGACAACTCCATTGGGCTTTGCATATTTTAGCTCCTAATTTGTTCAATATATATTGACCAATTAATTAAAAAAAAAAAGAAAAAGAAAAAGAAAAAGAAAAAGAAAAGGAAAGGGAAACCTGTTGATTAGCGATCAACATTAACATTACGAGGTGTTTGTTTGACAAAACTTTTACAAGAAAAGCTCTTTGTCTGCGAAAATCTTGGTCTTGACTCTTGACATTATAGATTAACTCCTACTGTTATATATTTAATGAATTATAATATTAATTAGAAAAATTATGCATGAGTGAGCAGGCACTGTTCATCGAAAGAAGAATCATGTAGGTTTGGTATTTGAGTGAAGCCTGAGGCCAGGTGGGGTACAAATTTGAATACCTAATCTATAACTTTTCTATACTCTTCGTATACTTTTGATTTTGACAATTATGGCCATTTAACTTCAAAATAAAGAATTTATAATTTTAAAATATACATGGAATTATTATTATTATTATTATTATTATTATTATTAGAAAGAGGAAATAATTATATTTCATCATATCGAATAAGAATACATGATCGAGATACAAATAAGAACTTTTTTTTTTTGAAGAAATATATATAAGAATATCAGTACTATTATATTGAAATTAATATTTTGATATTCTGTAATACAAAAATAATTATATATAATATCGTGAATAAGTATAATAGGATGATGCGAGATACAAACTGGATACGAACTTTTTTTGTGTTTGAGATACAGCTTATATTAGCGCAGAGTATCAGTACTTATCTCTATATTGAAAATTCATTTATTTGTAGTGGTCTGTAATACAAAAACTTTATCTCGTGATATAATAAAACAGTAGCTCCATATTACATCAGGTGACCTTCTACTTATTAGATAGCAAAGACAGTCTGCTAGTTTGCATTATATATATATATATATATATATATGAGCAGCGCAGTTTGCATTATATGGAATTGAAGTGTAAGCTTCTAAAATTACAAAGTATGAGGAGAACAATAACTATTTAGCACGGTTGCGAGAAGATAAGATGAAATGACAACAATACTAGTAAGATAAGTTATTTTATATTTTTAAATAATGTCTTTATCATGATAATATCTATTAATTATCTCTCATCAAGATAATGCATTAAATTAAATTTTAATTAAAATACAAATAACCCAAGCTGTAGAATAAGAAATAAATTTATACCTGGAGCAATGTTGCACAGATATAGGACACGAAATATGAGAACGTATAGATTCGATAATTTTTAAAAACGCTTATGACATATTACACTAAATAAGTAATGCATTACTATTTCAAATAAATAAGCAATCATTTATAATAAGTCATAAACATAAAATTAAAAATATTTAATTTTTTATTTCAATGACATAAAAGTAAATTAAAAAATACTTTATTTTTATTGATAATAAAAAAGAACCTTATTTGATTAACTTGGTGTAAGGAGTAGTTTCATATACCAAGAGTTAGGTTGCATGGACACGGGACACGGGATACGGGAACATACGGATGCAACAATTTTTAAAAAGTTGGACATTCATATGCTTAGGACACACTACACTAAAAAAGTAATACATTAATATTTCAAATAAATAAATAATCATTAAAAAAATATTTAATTTCTTATTTCAATAGTTAAATTTTCAAAATTATTATCACTGTTAAAAATATATATTAATCGTGTGTATACGTTTTTTTTTGTTATAGCTCATACCATACATAACTTTTACTGTTACATATCTTATGAAAAGTTTCGCATGATACTTAAAGAAGACATATATTAACACTGCAACTTTTTAACATATCTCAGCAAGATATAATTTATTATTTTATTATATAATTTTACTATTTTTAAATAATGTTATAAAATATTATTAAGAGAACATTATATTAACGACGAATATGGTGCAACTTTTTTACATGAGTCTCAGCCGTTATATAATTTCTCTCACTATCCTACTATAATTCTTCTCTCACTTATTTAAACTAATGTATAAAATTAATTTCATCTTCTCTACTTTATTCCCCTTGCACACTCGCTCTCGGAATTATTAAGGAAAAACTAAGTGAGATAAACCAACCAGCGCTTCGCACACAATTACTGACACCTCATTCAACGGTGATAATACATTAAATAGTGTCCATTAATAAAATAAAAACAATCAATTTATAATAATGGTATAAACAGTAAAAATAAAGTATACTTATTATTTTCAATATAAATTCGTTAAAAGTTCTCATAAAATGTGGTATCACTATCGAAAAAGGTACTATTAATATAAGTGATATGTGGAGATGCTATTATGTGCAGACGTGGATGTATATAGTCAAATATGTGTGGCCTCGACAAACACTTCGAATCATGATATCTTAATTCTAATCAATAGACTCAAGATAAGTTAGTTATGATAATGTTTTGATTGAAGTATACGGTATATTTATAACGAGGTCATGTATATTATTACACGAATATTAAGTGTGTGTTATGGTGTAAGGTTAAATCGCTATGTAATCCTTTATATATAAGTGTAAAAAACAGAATTATAACTATTCTAGAGTGTTCACTCAAATAAATACTGCCAATTTAAAAAACATAATTTAAGTTTCATAAGTAGTTTGTCTCTCAATCTCATATTCTCTCCATTTTACTCCTCTCTGTGATAGAATCTTCGTATCCCACAATAGTTAACGCTCTCTGGAAAAATTTATATTTAAATAATGGACTTGGTGTGTTAAATAGCTCTTAAAAGTTAACAAATATTATAAGTAAGTTAAGTGGGTCGTATGTAGGTCATTACATCATTCCACTTAACTATTTATAATTATATGGGTCATGGAGTTGTATATGGTAAGGATCCAACAACACGGATAGCTCTACTCTGAGTCTCCTGATTGGTATGTATCTCAAGCGGGTGATCTAAACGAGTAGATACGGGATGTTCCGTGTCTATAGTGGTCTAATTTGGTCATATTGTGTTCCTTATATCGAAGTTATAAAAACTATCTCTCTCTCGCGATTCGCTATTGATATTAAGCGGGTTAAACGTGTCATGTTCGTGTCAATCGTCTAATTTTCATATTGTGTTTATATCGAAGTTATAAAAAATTATTTCATCCTTAAATATTGCTTCGTGCATCGCGCGGATTATAACACCAGTTATCCTTAAAAAACAGTGAAAATGACCGAAAATCTCGTGGACAGTGCTTGGCATATTGATTTTACTATGAATGGATCATCATTGATAAAAAAATAATTATTAATAAAATAATAACAATAATAATCATCGAAATAGAATCTTATCCAAAAAGCCCTAATCTTTAATCGTTAATTTCAGATTTTGGCCCTTTTCAACTTTGCCTTACCCCACCATTAAGCATGGACAAGACCCTTACAAACTAATTCACATGGCTTGCAAAGAGAAACCAACTAAGTGGATTAGTGTCAATAAGTATGCATGAAATGACCCCTTCTTCCCCTTTAATTGTGTTTGTTGTGTTAAGCAGTAATTAATTAACCATTCAATACCAGTGATTTATTGCATAGTTGAAAATAATTATTATGATTAATGCGTTTTGTCTTAATAATGAATTTAACATAATGTGCATAAAGCGATCTCATACACTAAATCCGATCCGAAATAGATTTTTTAAAATATTATTACTATTTTATTATTATTTTTCTCCTTTGTATATATGGCTGGACTCATATACGAATTAGTTAAGTGCTTTCCATAAATCCATATATATAAAAGTAAATGACAAATAGACAACCTGTCTCCTGAAAAAATGCATCCATATCTATTGGAGTGTGAGAATTTGAAGATAATGAGTTAAACAATTTGGTAGCGTAGTAATGAAATAAGCATATAACAGAAGAGAAGGTATGCCCACAGGTTTGTTCCCCACGCTCTGGTCATAGATAAATGTAGATATAGGCCCACTCCGTTGGAGTAGTATTTTTGGTTGGGTCTCCTTCTCACAAAAAGGGTTTGATTCTTGATTGGGATTCAAAAGGATAAGGTTTAAAACACAAGCAAAAGGGACATTTCTAAGTGAAAGTGAATGGTGAAATTATGAAATTTTACATGGGGACAATCATTTTAACATTAACAAATATGTTGTATAAGGGTAAAGGTAAATATTTTATATTTAGGGTTTGATTTTTAGATCAAATTATAAATTAAGATTATTTTTATCTCATAATTTTAATTTAAAAATAGGTTCTTTTTATCTGTAATGCAATTATTATAAATTTAATACCAAATATAGTTGGATTAATAAAGATATATTACATTTCATGAGAACTTTACTTGTAAGGTCGCATTCAAAATATGTTGTCATCATTATTAAAAATATTTTACTTAAATAATACATTTGACTAGTAAGAGGATTAATTTCATTTATATGAATGGATGGAGATACGACAAAAGATAAAAAACATGTTCAGTAAAAATAATTATTTTTGTAGTTATTAATTGTTTTATCGGTATTTAACTATTTTTTGATAAGACGTTAAAATTTAAATGTTATGAAAATTAAAATTTTAAAAAATATTATAATAACATTTAAAAGGAGTTTAAATACTATATATTCAACATTTTCACTTGTCAAAACTACTTAGAAAAAGTTATTTGCGGATCCAACCCAACGGAAAGGCATTCCATCTACATAAAAAAAAAAAATATGGAAACACTACAAGGACACTAAATATGAATTATTTTATTTCTTTTAAAAAAATGGTACGTTTTCCATTCTCTTTAAAATAAAAATCCAAAAAAAGAAAAACGACATGCACTTTCCTTATTAACCCCTCGATTAAGGGAACAAAAGCTGGCACTTTTACTGTTCATAAAGCATTGCCTTTTATGCAATTTTCCCACCTCAGCTGAATAAAAACAAATTAAAAAGATAACTGCAAATTAAAATTTACCAACCAACAGCCAGGTGTCTTTACCAAGTGATTGTTTATTCAATTAATTAAGTTTCAATGTATAACTCACTTCGTCAAATATGTTACATTGACCAATATATCATTATTACATTACCTATTTCTAAGGTTTTGTCGTTTTGACTTGATTTAAACGTCCATGTCGCAATACATTGCTTCTCTGTATTTGTAAAGTTGCCTCCGTCACTCTATCGTCATTCGCCACTGACGCGGAGGGAATATGTTGATGGACAAAAACGCCCATGTTATTTTATTATTTAGGTATTAACGTATCATCTTTGTTTCTTTGCAAGTGCCTTTTCAAATATTTGTACAAAATTTTTTAAAAATATTAAGTAAATAGTTGCAAATACCATATAAGTTCTAAAAGTATATGGTAGTTTTATTAATTCTTCTATTTTTTAACTTTTCCTTTTCCGATGCAATTTCAAAATCAAAATTTTTTTTTTTACGTTTATTTATACGATGAATCAAAAGAATTTTTTATGAATGACATATATCGATGAGACAAATAATAATAAATAAAGATAAATATAATATATATTTTTTAATTTTATTAGATACTCTTTGATATAAATGAAAATAAGAAATAGGCAGTTTAAAGAATATATAATAATTTAATTCAATTTATCCGTCAAAATATTTATAGAATAATTTATAAGAAAAATAGAGTGTCCGTTGATTAATTCGAAGAGAACACAAGTCGAGAATGTCTAGTTCAACTGATTTCATATAATTGATAGCTTATTCTTACTTAGCAGTTATGCTGCAAACTTCTTGTAAATATTTTAAACAACAGTTAATTCCATTAATTCCATTTTAAAATTTTTTCATGTCAGCTAATAGTTAGTTTACATTTATAATATGTCTAACTTTATTAATCTTACAAAGATAATTACTAGTAAAATTATATTTTCAAAATTAGTTATTTTTTTATCATTATTTTTATTATGGTAATTTTAAAAATAAAAATTTTTGTTAAATATTATATTGAAAAGATTTAATAAGTATTTTTGTTATTTATATAACATATTAAGATAAAAACACACATTTACCTTAAAAATTAAAAGAAAAATATATTATTCACCATAATATAAAAAAAAACAAATATATCTTTAAATATCATTTTACTTTTTAACAACAACTGATATTGAAATATTACCGAACACTAAGATTAATTGGTTAACTTTTATCAAGCACCAGCGACCAATTATCAATAATCACTATTAACTGGTCTAAATAGCTAAATCAAACAGATCCTAAATAATCGAGTAAATATTGTGGATTATTAAATATGAATTACATATATATCTTTATATCATTTGTTTAGTCCACTAATAAAGAAGATTATAACTGACATTATACTTCTAGAGTTTGGGGTTGGTCTACATATAACAAAACTAATTTATTAATTTAAAACCAACTAAAACGGTAAATTTTTGAATTAATGATCTTAATCTAGAAATCATATAATTCCAAACAGCGGGCCAGCGCCGTCGGAAACCGCGGTCCAAAACGGGATTAAAGATGAAGAGGCGAAAGTGAATGCCATGTCAACCATAACTTCTTTCTGATAAATGGGATAATTTGAAATTTGATGTGCAGTGAAGCAGAAATTCTGCTCCAATCAGAGTCCAGCTTGGACTTTATGACGCCAATGACAACGTGGTGACAGCCTTAATCCAGCTGTGTTTTTGACCCCACAATGCGATCGATTCCCACGAGATAATGCCCGCACCATTTTCTCTTTAATTTATCGTTTGCATTCATCCATTTTCTTGTCAATTATAAAACTGCAGAGAAGTGTCGTTTTATTGCATGGAAGGAAAACAATTTCTCACGGTGGATTTTTGGCGCGAAATAGAAAAAAAAAAATGCAGAGAAAGGTCCCACTAAACAACACAAGCAAGGGTTATATTAGAGAGAGAAAGGAAAAGAGCAAGATAGAGAGAGAAAGCGAAATGTTATAACAGGTGAACCGACAACCATTCTACTCCATCAACATAGATGTTTCCGAACCTCTCTAGGCACTGATCGTACATTTCGAGCTAAAAACCTCTCTTAAATAATATACTCCAAAGAGAGATTGAGTGAGAAAGCTCACAAAATGGATCCATGTCCATTTGTTCGTTTAATCGTTGAATCTCTCGCTCTAAAACTCCCTTTGGCCACCAAACCAGCTGGTTCCGGTGTCCACCCGTCAACCACACCATGTTTCTGCAAATTGCGTTTCAAAAACTTCCCTTCTCAAACTGCCCTTCTTCCTATGTGTTCTACTGCTAATGATTCTCCGCCCGACACCTCCACCTCCGCCCCCGGTTTCCATCTCGACGCCATCGCTCTTAGTCGTCTCTCTGGTAAGCCTATCACACTCCGGATGGAGGTTTACACGGGTCGGATGGGTCGGACATGCGGAGTCAACGGCGGGAAGTTACTAGGTCATGTTCAGGTCAGTATTGATTTGGGGAATGCTACGTCGAATCCAAGAGTGTTTCAAAATGGATGGTTGAAATTGGGTAACCAACCGGATAAGCCAGCGGCTCGGCTATATCTTGTTGTCCGGTCTGAACCGGACCCACGGTTTGTTTTTCAGTTTGGTGGTGAACCGGAGTGCAGCCCAGTGGTTTACCAAATTCAAGGAAATATACGACAGCCCGTTTTCAGTTGCAAGTTTAGCGCAGACCGGAACGCAAGATCTAGGTAAATTTTTTTTAATTCTTCTTTTTTATACTTTTTGATTTTTCTGTTATTTGATGCATTTCAGTGGGGTATGAGGTGGGTATGCAAACATGCGGTGATAGTGGTTGTTAAGGCAGGGTAGGGTCATGATTATCCGATTGACTAATTGATTAATTTGTTGTTTTCCGGTGAATAATTGTTCATCCTACTGACTCTGGGGCCTAGCTAGCTATTACTATTTGCAAGCTGTACAGAATATGAGTTTCGGTTACGGATAAAGCAAGCATGTGGGTTGTCGTTTCCTTTCTTACCTTACTAACATCACATGCCTAGTCTGCCATGGTGGCCACCACGCACCTTATCTGTTATTTGATTCTGGTGAAATTAAATTTCTAACAAGACACAGTTTATCAGTTACTAATTTCAAAATTTTGTTAGGATCCACTTTAATTTGATAGGTATGCATTTTAGTAGAAAGATTGATTTTTTAAAATCTTCATTTGCAGTGAAAATTCAGATGCGCTTTCTTTGTTTCAAATACTTGCTTATCGGAACAGATCATCCAAAAATTTCAAAAAAAAAAAAAAAAAAAAATTATCGAACAGATCATGCCAAAAATTTCAAAAAAAAAAAAAAAAAAAAAAAAGGAAATGGAAAGATTTACTTACATTCCAACGGAAAAGAATGGGGGTATTTTACTTTATGTTAAAAAAAAAAAAAAAAAAAAAAAGGAAATGGAAAGATTTACTTTACATTCCAACAGGAAAAGAATGGGGGTATTTACTTTATGTAGAAAAATGTACAAGTTAGCCGCAAATGTTGCAGATGAGCTTAGGCTCACAGTTAATCATCTTCTGTCATTTTTTTCCTTCCAACATTTTGTCCAAATAATGCTTCAATCTCGAACTTAATCAGTAAAATTTGCATCCACCACCAACCATTACAGATCATGAACTTTCCATTATATGTATAACTCACCAACTAAATAATTTATTAGTCAAGTTAAATGCATTACCGGTTTGGTCAAGGAGACAACAATTGCATATATATCTCCCCAACTGTCAAATACAACCGACTCAGATTCTCCCCCATGTGCAAATATTTGTTCTAAATATTTTGTATTCAGTTACTTGTAATGTAATGTAATGTTCTAAAGTTTATTTTATTTTGTAAAATCAGATCTTTGCCATCAGATTTCACCCTCAACAACAATAACAGAGGATGGAGGAGAACCTTTACTGGGGAGAAAGAACGAGCAGGAAGAGAGCGAAAGGGATGGATGATAATGATATATGATCTTTCTGGTTCTCCAGTTGCAGCAGCCTCTATGATCACCCCATTTGTTCCTTCTCCAGGCTCAGATCGTGTTTCTCGATCAAACCCTGGCGCATGGCTAATTCTCCGGCCTCACGGATTCTCTGTTAGTAGCTGGAAACCATGGGGTCGCTTAGAGGCATGGAGAGAAAGAGGTCCTATTGATGGGCTTGGTTACAAGTTTGAGCTTGTGACCGACAATGGCGGTCCTAGCAGAGGAATTCCGATTGCTGAAGCTACATTGAGCGTAAGGAAAGGCGGCCAATTTTGCATTGATAGTAGAATAATGAAAGATTCAGGATTGAATAGTTCAAGATCGCCTGTTAAAGGATTTGTGATGGATTCTACTGTAGAAGGAGAAGGAAAGGTTAGCAAGCCAGTAGTGCAAGTAGGAATGCAACACGTCACTTGCATGGCTGATGCTGCCTTATTTATAGCTCTTTCTGCTGCTATTGATCTAAGCATGGACGCTTGCCAGCTTTTCTCCCATAAGCTTCGAAAGGAGCTTTGCCATGATGAGCAAGACTACTCCTTCTCTTAGAGCTTCTCTTATGATGCAATGATAACCAGTTAGTTTTTTTTTTTGCTCATTGATAGAGTGAAACAACTATTGGTTTGAGCAGACAAGACGTTTTGCTGCTTTTTTTTTTAAAGTTTGCTTACATTCTTTCATTTCCCTGAATTTTCCCTCATAAATTCTATAAGATTTTCTTTCTCTGGGAGCATGGATAGTCGGAATTCATTATGTCTTTGTTGGTTTTGGTTGGTTTTGTCACAGTAGAGGAGTTTTTGTTTGTTAGTATAACTTTTGTTATACCAACAATGCTTATATGACCAACAGATATAGAAACTGTACATACAGACAATAAAAAAGCCAATTAATTGTTTGTTCATATTTTTTATACTCTGTTTGTCTGTTGTTAATAATAAGTTATGGCCTATAATTTAACTTTCAAACCCTCATAATTTTGGTTGTCTTGAGAGATTCCATTATTGCAGAGAGAAGAGAACCAAAAAGAGACAAAAATATATATGAATTATAAAAATCATTATTATAAATATAAATCAGCTAGACTCTAGAGTTGGAAAGGTGGAGTCCCGTGAAGGGATTTTTATCTAATTACTAGCTCAAATTTCCACCAATATAATAAAAATTAATTAAAAAAAATAGTAACTGTGCAACTACTTTAATTCCTTAGGACGGGGTCTTGCAAATGCCCAAATGCACTTGTGGCGATCCAGCTTGGCCGGATATATCTACCAGAATTTAAAAAAAAAAAAAAAAAAATTAAGAGGTGGGCATAAAATGTCGTGTCGTTTAGCCAGATTTTTAATGAGCAGTGTCGTCTGTCGTATTATATTTAAGACAATAAATTTGGTATTGGTCCCATACCAAAATCAATAAAGCAATCTCAGAATTGTTCCTCCATTTCCATTGGCCTCTCACATCTAGAGTGAGGCGAAAGAGGGAAAAGGCAGACCAGGAAAAGTTGTTGTAGCTATCAACAATAGCTATTCCTGCTCGAGCTTTTATTCCAATGGCTGCCTTTCAATCCCTCGTTTCTCTTATCCTCCTCCTCCTCCTTAGCCTCTTATACGTCACCGTTTCCCAATCTATTATCCGGTTGCCCAGCGACCATCAAACTCGTGGTGGAGGCGGAGACGATGATCTCTATTGCGACAGCTGGAGACTCTCAGTTGAAACCAACAACGCCGGTTACTGGACCTACGTTCCTTCCAGATGCGCTCGCTTCGTGGAGCTCTACGTGACGGGCGACCGCTACGTCTCCGACTCTGCGGTCGTGGCTTCCTATGCGTTTGCCTTCGCAAAGACAGTGAATATTGCCGGAGATGGGAAGGACGCTTGGGTCTTTGATATTGATGAAACATTGCTCTCCAATCTACCTTACTACGAACTCCACGGATACGGGTACGTCAGAGAATCCTAGCCATTGAATTATATGACTATTTTATCCATTGAAATTCCGCCGATTGCGATACGTTGACCTATCTGATTTCGCTTAATCATTATTTTGAATTTTGATCACATGAATGTCATTTTCTGGAAGGTTACACCAATTAAAACTAGGCACGTTAAAGGCTTCATGGTACTGGTATAAATGGACCACCTCATGGTAGTTTGATTGGCGCAGCCGCGCAGGCCCAACCCAATACAAATTTGGTAAAATTATGTGGCAGCAGTGGAGATTGAAGTTGACAATTTTTACTTTCTAACAATACTTTGTGCATGAGAATAAAGCCAAAACAAGAAATTGATGTTTAACCTACTCCCCGATTTTGCCAGTTGCTTTACCGGGTAAAGAAAAAAAAAAAAAAACAGCTTGCAAACCTTTAAGGCTCTTTGATAGGCATTTATCATAAAAGAATGCTGAGAGATTTACCGTGTCCAAGGAAAAAAAAAGTCATTATGAGCAAGCAAGGGTCCCAACTCTTTTACTAGTAACATGCTTAGTAGCTGCACTGTTTGGTGTATAACTTTGTACCACCAGTTTGGTTCTAGCTTTATGGTCATAATTTCTTTTGGATTCCTTTTTAGCAAGTTGCTACATGCTTTATCTTCAAGTGAATTGCTCCTTTCTGGCATAATTATTCACATAAATTTCAGTGCTTGACAACCGAGCTTTAACCATATTTGTTTTCTTGTATGAAGCATTTGTTACAGTGAGTTAACAATTTAAAGATAAGGGTATAGGCGCATCCTTAACCATGTACACACAAATGCAAGAACTCTATATTGGCTGATCAAGTTTGCTATGTTTTTCATGCTGTCTATGTAGATCTGAACCCTTCGATGAATTGTCTTTCGATAAGTGGGTGGATTTAGCTGAAGCACCTGCATTGGCAGCAAGTTTGAAATTGTACAAGAAGTTAAAGCGGCTGGGTTTTACAATTTTTTTGTTGACCGGACGGAGTGAATATCAAAGGAATGCTACAGCAAAAAATCTTGTATTTGCAGGATACAGCGATTGGGAAAAGCTAATTTTGAGGTGTGTGATGTAATATAAATGATCTCTACTATACTTGAGATAAGAATAACATTGGGTTAATGATCAATATAATGGTGTATGATACAGGGGAGTTTCAGATCAAGGCAAGCCAGCAACTCTGTACAAATCTCAGAAGAGATTGGAGTTGGTAAATGAAGGCTACAGGATACATGGAAGCTCAGGAGATCAATGGAGTGACCTATTAGGGTTTGCAACGGCAGAGAGATCGTTTAAAATTCCTAACCCAATGTATTACATTTAATTTAAAAAAGAAAAAAGAAAAAAAAATAGCAGTTCTGTAATGTATTGGCATTGTTATAGTTCTTAGTGTAATTTTCTGTGACAGTTTCTTTCTATGGTTGGCATTTTTGTAATTCTTGGCTTAGTCTTAGTTTTCCTCGAATTGGGTAAATAATATCACCTGGTAAAAATACCACCATCACATGTATCACCTGATAAAGTAAGCTCCTTAATTACTTTTTACTATCTATCATGAATTACTTCGATGTAGATAATACTTACAACAAGAATCACAATCAACTAAATTCCTGGGTATTTCTTATTCATTGGAAAACAGATTTATAGAGTCAGATGTGCCCAGTAGATAAAGAAATAATTAGGGAGTTCTAAACCATAAGTGCTATTAATTAATGATGCAACCATCACCAACCTGTTATACAATATTAGTAACAAATACACGCTGTCTTTCATGGAGATGATGGGCCAAGATTGACATTTATAGTCACTCCAAGAGACCCGCAAACAAGAGGTTGTACAGCAGGTATTCTAAGGCAACTTAATCCTCCTCCTGGTATAACAGAACACTCTGGTTGAGGTCTTTGCATATCTCTTCCAGGAATGCAATTTAAAGAGAAGTCAAAACCCACATTCCTGATAAACAATTTGGCACATTCTTGACTAAACCCAGAAAAGAAATTGTAAGCAACAGTCAAATTCAATAGACTTCTCAAAGAACAAACAAGATCAGGTAGTTCGCCAGAAAGCTTATTATGTGCCAAATTAAGCACTTCAATCTGATCAAGACATGAAATTGTGTCTGGCAAACGACCCATTAGTGAATTATAGCTTACATCAAAAACTTGCATTTCTTGAAATAACCCAACTCCTTGAGGAATGCAACCTGTTAACTGATTATTGAGAAACAAAATCTCCTTCAGTTTTGAACTCATTAGGCCAAAACTAGCCGGTAGACTTCCACTGAACTTATTATTAGCCAAATTTATAACAGAAGCAGGAGAATTACCCAAGTTTTGAGGAATTTGACCATTAAATTGGTTGTTATTAAGAAAAATTGCATCTAATCTCAAGTTAAAAAGATCATCAGGAATAGGCCCTGAAAAACTATTAAATCTGAGGTCTAAATAAATGAGATTTGGAATGTATAAAGTAACAGTAGGGAAACGACCTGAAAATTGGTTATTACTGAGGTCCAATTCCTGAAGAGAAGTGAGGTCTTTGAAAGAAGAAGGAATCGAGCCTGAAAATCTGTTGCTATTAAGGTGAAGGAGAGACATATCTGTAAGAAAAGAAAGTTCTTTGACAAGACTGCCTTGAAGATTAGCATGGTTGAGATCTATACCTGCAACAACTGGACTAGAAGGTGTAGCCAATTCATCATCTCTAGGAACTGCACAAAAAACACCTCTGTAAGAACAAACATTAGAACCAACCCAAGTGTCCAAAATCTTCAATGGGTCATCTGTTATCGCTGATTTCCATGCTTGCAAAGCAGAATAAGCACTGTTTAGGTTAGAAACTGAAGACCCAGATGGGGTTGTTGGTGTGTTGATTCCACCACCAATCCAAACACCTCCTCCTCCTCCTCCTCCTCCTCCTCTTTAGGTTAGAAAGCGGAAGACCCAGATGGGGTTGTTGGTGTGTTAATTCACCACCAATCCAACACCTCCTCCTCCTCCTCCTCCCTCCTCCTCCTCCCTCCACCACACCACCACCACCACCTGCCATTGCCACCACCACCACCACCACCTGCATTGCCTATGCCAACCCCAATGCCAGCACCAATACCAAAAGCTGCTCCTTTTGAAAATATTTGGGAAAGAAGGAGAAATGCTAAAAGCCAGCTGCTCTTCTCCATTACTTTGATGGGTTTTTCTAGAAAGTTTGTCCAAATGAGGTCACACTCAGCATTCAAGAGAGAAAAATATGGTGGGTTTGATTGGTCCTGATCAATGTCCTTTTTCTTTTACCTTTTTACCTATTTCATTTTCTTTTTTGCCACTTTTTTCTTGTGTGCATTTACAACATTAGATTTTATTATTACATTTGTCTCTTTCTATATTTTTTGACTCGAGAGTGTGGACCAGTGGGTGATATATATAAAAGTGAAAACAGACAAGAAAAATATTAAAATTGTCAAAAATGTGTCTATTAAAATTCTGAATCGATAAAAATATTTTTAATAATTTTAATTTTATTGATAAAAATATAAACAAAATTTATTTTGATAAGTAATATTAATTTTTTATTTAAATTTAAATTTTATTGACAAATATACAATTATATATTATATATTGGGTTCTAAATATAATTCTTATTTAAGAATTAATTAAATACTGAATAATAAATGTGTAAAGAAATTTTAATAGTATATAATCTCTTCTCATTTAGGAATTTTTATTATAATTAAACATTATATATTGGAATTCAAATATTATAAATATTATTCCAAATAATAAAATTTTATTAGTATTTTTAATTTAATAATATTAAATTATCTTTTTTTTTTTCAATAACTAAGTAAGTAACTTGTAATATCATTTATATTATTTCAAATAATAAAATTTTCAATTTATTTTTTAATGATTAATAAATATAATAATATTATTTTTAATAAAAAATTCAAAAAATATTTTTCTTATGCTGTAAGAAATTTATAAAAAGAATATGAATAAAACTGAGTTCGCAAAAAAATTGTTGTTTGTATTCTTTTTTAATGAGTTTTCTATTTATACAATTGAGTACATTGATATTAATACCGTTAACAATAATATATAATTTATCAATAAAATTTGAAAATCATTTTCTTATACTATAATTTGTAAGTGAATTGAACAGAAAAAAAGCACTAGAAGAATTTAAATTTAAAATTGATAATAATTAAAAAAACTGAAGAGTTTTTTCATTAACGCAATGAACTTATTATTTGGATTATTAATTATTGAAAAAAAATTAAAAATTATTTTCATTAATACAATAAACTTATTATAAGGTTATTAGTTATCAAATTCAACAAGTACATATAATTAATTAAAATTTATATCTCAAGACTTTAAAATATAACGATAAAAATATAAATATCAAATTCATATAATATAATATAAATTCTTAAAAATAATATAATTAAATTGTATATTCCGCATAAACCCAATACATGATTAGTTATTTTTATATAACTATACAGAAGTTTAGGATTAAAAACTTAAAAATAATTAAAATTAGCTTCTAATCCGTAGAAGGGATCTTTCGTTTTAATAATTATTAATCATCAGTAAACATAGGAAGAAACAATAAATGCCTTTCAGATATACTTTTAACTTATGTCTCAAAATAATTACTGTTAGAGCAAAAATACCTATACGATGTTAAAACAAAAGTTTCCAAATTGGATGGAGCAAAATTGTATTTTGACAAAAAAATGCGTAAGTAATAGACTAGATAGATAAAAGCTAAGACCTAGTTGACTCATTATTGGATATTCAATGTTCTGTAGATTCTAGTTAATTTCAAACCAGCCTGTAAAGGTTCTAATTTTCAAACTAAATAATCATAGTAAAAAACAAAATTCATCTCGGAAAGCGTAACAAGCAATGTTGGAGTTGTCAAAATTACCCCGCACGTCTTCCATTTTTACTGCGCTGCAAAACGTTGTGGTTGTCAAAATCACCATATGATGTAAAAACTCCACCTAATAGTCTTAAAATTAAATATCAAATTAGAAATTAGAAATCGCAGGAACAGAAAATTATGCTTGTCGGTCTCAGGCTTTGCGGTGTTGAGCATGTAAAGTCCATCTAGCTACAATGTACTTCCGTTGATCTCTAACTGTCTGTTGATGTAATATAGATTTTTTTTTAAAGATGTTCCGTTTGGAAAATATTTTATTTCTGCTGATTCAACTTTTTAAATGGTCTGTTAATATAAACTTTTTTTTTTTTTTTTTTTTTTTTTTGTTTTTTTTTTTTTTTTTTTTTTTTTTTTTTTTTTTGTATATATATCAAAGGAAGATGGATTTTTACTTGAGTTGGTAACACATGCAATGTCTGCTTTGCGAATGATTTGGGTATGGCACGGAATTCATCATTAGAAGGAGAAGAAGAAAGAAAGAGGGAATGTAGTGATTAAAGCGAAGCGCATGCAATGCAAGTATTTGAGGTATGGTATTGGATTGCAGCCAGCTTCCATGGCCTCTTCTCACCAACCCAATTAAATGCGAAAATACAGAGAAAAAGAAAGATATTACAGTGTCCCAATTCAAGTGCTACACTATAAGTGGCAGCCCTGCAAAAAGTAGTTGCTAATTTTAGACTTGACCACTGCCCATTTAATGCTCTTCCATTACGTTTGCTGCCCACTTCAAGATATAACATGGAAATGAAATTATTAATATCGCATTTCAATATTAATTTTATAATTATATCAGTAGTTTTATTTTCTAACAACTATACATAACATGACCGATCCTAAATTAAATTTAGACCAGCTTTTATCATTACAAGTTTACTTCTGTAATTCAACTTAATCAATCTCTAATTTTCAATTATTTAAGCATATATTAAGTCATTAAATGATTAATACTCTCAACAACAGACAAATTGAGGGTGCAATTTCTTATATAATGATTGTAGATAATGACTGTTAGAAGATAATCTTTTTTTTTTTTTTTTAATAAAACAAGCTAATTTCGTAACTTATAATGAGATTACATCATCTTTTTTTAAATACTGACAACTTTAAATTTCTAATTACATTTTGGCATATATGGACTTTCACTCTTCATCAATTTTCTGTTAACCCGTGAAAATTTATGTACCTTTTAAATATAAAATTAATTTTGTTTTAAGGTTTGTGGCTATTCCTTCCTTGCCCTGAAATTCACTTCTTTAACAGCAGTTAATTCATTGGGGGTTTGTTTGGGTTGGTGCTATCTGTGGCCACATCCAACTGCCAATGGTTTATCAACGATGCATGGCTTATGGCTAAGATTGTTGGGCTTGGGCCAATACTACTGAGTTCACTTTTTGCAGTGGACGGATTTCTGGGCTTGGGTAAGTTGTTATTTAGCTTCTCTTTCTATTTACTGTTTGGGCTCTAACAGACCCAAAGTTCATTATAATATATGAATTTTTTTCCCATAAATTTCATTATTATATGTAATCATACCACGTCAGCACATGAGTTTGAATGTCTACCAAAATCTCAATTTCTATTTTTAGTTTCAATTTATACATTTCATTTTTGATATATATCTTATTTTTGTTGATTGTTTTTTCAACTTCTAAAAGTAATTATTATTCTATTTATCTTAGTCGTCATCCTATATTTAAGATTAAAGAAATGCGATTCTCTCTTTTTTTTTTTTTTTTTTTTTTTTTTTATTTAGTTCCAAGAAAATTGCAAATGCATCAACTAAGAATTTCCAGCTCATAGAGTTCACATCAAGAAACATAATTATATTCCAATCGAATACTCTTTTAGTTAGGTGATACCCAACTTAATACTAATTAGTATTATTTTGCAGAAAAGAGTAATTTCTGGGGATTCTTTATTGGCGGTTGCTGTGCATTCAATGATGTGCCTCTCTCTCGCTGAGATACTCAGCTGCCTCGCCCATTGGAGTGGCAACTGGCAAGTGCCAAAAATATTATTCTGTTAGTCTTTTACAGTACCACCACCAAATTATTATCTTAAATTAAAAAAAAGAAAAAGCAGCATTCCGTGACACTTTAGTAACACTCGTCCATTAGTTTTGGATTCCATGGAATATACCATATGCAATTCCTTTGTGTGATAGCACTACAGCTTTACCATTCTATTAGTCTCTAATAACAATACAATAACTTTTCAATCCATGGACATAGAACATTGGATTTATAATCAATATAAATAAATAAAGTATATTGTTACTCATCAGAAATAATTCGATGAACACTTAACAATTTTATTTAATTGGAGTAACATTAAAAAGCTAAATGTTCGATTTTTTTTTCACAATTTACTTTCCCAAAGCATAAAGCAGAGTTCATTAAAAAAGTTCCGATATTTTAAAATTTACTTAAGATTATATATATGATAAATATAAAATAATATATATTATATATATTAATGTGATTTAATTGTATAAATAATTTTTTGTCACGACCCGTTCGTGGGCCGGACCGGCACTAGGGCCCAGTAAGCTTAAGCCGTCTCGAGGAGCCGTAGTAAGCTGAAACGCTAAAATATTTTCGATAGATGTAAATTCAACATCAGGCACCATAAATATGAAAGTAAACTCAAGATTTATTAAAATATCCGGCACAAATATTAAATAAAGCCACAACAGTTCACAGTCCGGGCCTAATTAAAAATGCATACATTTATAATATGGGTATTCACACATAATTAATTCTCTATCTATATAATAAATGATTAAAGTATTACAAAGCCTAACAACTGCGGAGTCACTAAGCTTTAGTATAAGTCATAACAAAATAATTAATGGAGTACTAGGAAAAAATTCTTTATTGCCCAGAGCCCGAAGAAACATAGTGCCATAATCCGATTAAAGGAAAAACTACTTCTAAAAAATCAAACCAAGACATGTGAGTTTCAAAAGTAAAAAATATTGCACAAGACACCGCGTCCCAAACAAATGTGTACACAATTAAATCTAAGTCATGCCGACATTATAGCTGCACGCAGCAGTCAACCAAATGGCATATTCACGCAGCACATCACAATCAAAACATCTTTCCATAAAATCACATCAACGTGAAATTATCCAGTGGGCGCCACCTGAAACCCCAAACGATGCCTCCTCACACTGGCTCGCACTCTCATACATTGCACCTAGGGAGCCGATCCCAAAGTCCAACTGGTCTAATCCTCATGACCAGTCCTCTCAATTGTAATTCCATTCTTCTTTCTTTGCAAGCAACAGGGAAGGCAACGTGTCCACCAAGATCTAAGTCAATACAAGTACGCAAACACAGGGAGCACCGCTGCGGGCTACAATCAATCTAGATTATCAGGTGCCGGACAACAACAAGAAGCCATCCTTGTTTTCCAAGTCATAATCATTTCATCAGGTCAGCACGGGGGCGCGATCTCTCGATTTGTTTCCGAGCAGACGTCACATATATATAAATTCGGATCCAATCCCAGGACCGTGCTCACAAACCCACGGTGTCCAACTACATCCAGATTCCACACAAAACAAGCCATAGCATTATCACAACACATTAATCAAACATTGCAACAATGCAGACATAGTAATCAATTAAACAATCGTAAGCATAGCACAATTAAACATCCAAATCAATGCTAAATAAATAAATAAATAAGTATAACAATAATAAAAATAGAATAAATAAATATTAAAATAATAAAAGTGATAATAAGAAATAAATCAAGAGCCCATTGATTTATGTACCAAATTTAATAAGAATTAATACTAAATGGAACTTGTTAATTCATTCATCAATTAATAGACTAATCCTAGGGTCTATTAATTTCTCAGCACCTCCCCTAAAATTGACTATATTACTGCTGCAAATATCACGAAATATCATTATTTAAATAAACAATGCACACAGCCATCGCCTGGCATCCATGCGATTTAAAATCCCATCTCTGCCAAAATAAAATAGTCAACACTCACCATATAAATTTACTAACTTAACAATACTCCAATATGTTCCAATGATAAACAACATTCTTAACTCATATACAATTATAAAGCTTCTATAGCTAATTGTCAAACATATGAAAGGCTTTAATACAATATAAATGTATCAGATCGAATAACTTGTATCATAATTTAAATTTAATGCTTTCCAATTTGTATATTTCGTAGTGTCACTATAAATAATCTTTATCAAAAAACTCATTCTTCTCTTGCTAAAGATAACAACCACATATAATACTTTATTAAATTTTAAAAATTAAGCCACAAGAAAAATGCTTACAGATTAAACTAACATTTTAATGGATACATCTAATTAAGAAATACAATTTTTAACAACTAAGATAACCACTAAACAATACTTTAAGCAAGAATTAAATCTACTACTATAAAAAAGTTCATATAAGCAATATCTATTATACAATGATGAAAATAACTGATCACTTTGCCAAGGTCTCCATTTTATCAAAAACTTAAGTCAATCGAGACTCTTAAGTCCACAACAAGTTATGAAGAGCAGCATTATCTAAAAATAACTTGTCCAAGCAAAAATCCATTGATTTCCTCTACTAGAATTTTGGCATAACAAAGAACTTAAAGTATTGATAAAAATTCTGCATTATATGTTACTGTACATTTCTTTAAGAACTGTATTTATAAGCTTGTTTGCATATAACAACAAATAGTCCAAGGCTAAATGTAACAATATGCAAAGCTCCATTTCAGGTTATCCATTTCTTCACCAAAATATATGCAATTAACTAATACTTATTCATTGTATAAGAATTTCAGTTAAAGATCAATAAAGAGTAAAAATCAAAGCTCTAATTATTCACACCAAGACAGAAGCAAATTTAGGGATTATTATACTCTAGCCCAACTTGATCTGGCATCATTATACTCTTGTCAAACAATTCACTAAATGGTATAATAGAAGTTGAAATACGACTTAACCTACAACGAAAACGCACTAATACTGAAAATAGTCCCCGTAAAGTACCGGTAAGCAGCTCCTTGCTCAATTAAACATTTATATCAGATCTAGCTCATTGAAGGTAAGGGAACAATGCTTGAAGAGTGCACACACGTCTAAGGGAATGTCGTCGGAAAAACAAAGACACAGGGCTGGTGAGCATCTGTCCCGATGGGAACCTGAAAACCGGAGTTCTTCGCACTGTGCCACCGGATACGGAAGAGAGCGAGGGCTGCTGCAGTGAGGAGCGACAACCTGAGGCCGCGAGTCCTGCAGGTGGTTCGGAAACAGAAAAACAAAAAAAAGAGAGGGAGGCTGTCGCTGCGCTACTGGCGCTGGCAAGGAAGAAGAAGGAAACGAAAAAAAGAGAAAGAAAAAGAAAAGAAAAAAGAAAAAAAAACATCTTGGGCTTTCTAGACATG
Source organism: Jatropha curcas (assembly GCF_014843425.1). The sequence continues at coordinate 1,928,960 of NW_023590909.1, forward strand.
TCGGTTCGATTCGAACGGTTGGTCTAAGTTATATGATTCGCCTCAATTTTTTGCTCGGTTTGCATTTTTTCACTTGTTTTCAAAGTATTGTTGTTCGAAAAGATCTAATTTGGTTTAAGCCTGGTTCGATTATTTAATTATTTAGTTGGTCATAATATTTCTCATTCATTAATATTAAAGTAAAAAAATGAACAATTAGAATTTGGAATTTTTTAGATAATTAATTTAAATAATGTCAATTACAGAATTAAATTGCTTTCATATATTCTTGGAAAATTTTTAACTGTTTCTCAAATCGAAATTCTGATCAATATATTGGCTTGGGCCAAATCACAAAACTTTGGACCAATAAGATTGTTTGGTGTTTAAAGCCCATATAATCAAAAATCGAAATTTTTGATTTAATAAAAATTTAAAAGTTTTGAAAATAAAAATTCGGAGTATTTCATTTTTACAATCTAAATTTTTTTTAATAATTGTATATTATTCAACACTTAATTTTTTATTTCAACCAAATCCCATTTTAAGATTGTTTTTTAAGTATAACCGGGAGGTGTAATCTCCGTCGGACTATAAAATGTAAAGGTTTTTTGCCTTTTGCCCTTTCTGTAAAATGCATTTCTCATGGATCAAATCTATGTTCTCACCTTAACAGTGATTGAGATCGCTTACCACCTGAAAGAACAGCTTATTGATAAATTCCATCTTAAGACTTTAATTATCCACTTATTAGTATTTCTAGGAAAAACAAATCATTATAATAAAAATTATTAAATATGTGACTAAATTTGTATTATAAAATTATTAAACCTTCAATTTATGCTTTTGCCCTTGCTAAATTACCTTCCAAAACCGTTGGTTGGAAGTTCCAAATTCCGGGCATTTACTTTTTCGGTTTTTCCGGTTTGCTCCCGCTCCAATTCAGCAACCAGTCCCTTCTAATTTCTTCTTTGCATTTCCGCACCCAGAAACTTCTCTTTATTTTCCTTCTCCATCGATCGATGCTCTTATATTTCACTTTAGCACTTGAAATTAAAAACTGCAAAAAAAGATATTGTCCTATCCAATTTGTGAATTTTGTTCGTGAACTTGACCAGAATTTGTGAAATTAGGGTGTTTGGTTTGGGTACGTGGCTAGGTATGAAGATCGAGGAATTGGAGGACGTGGACTGCGATCGGGGTCAAAACGACAGTGTTCACTCGAAGCAGATGGTGAGTGTGGACGCCAAGAGAGCGCTGGTCGGAGCCGGTGCTCGGATCCTCTTTTATCCGACCCTTTTGTATAATGTGTTTAGGAACAAAATCCAAGCCGAGTTCCGATGGTGGGACGAAATTGACCAGGTTTTTTTTTTTTAATGATTATCTGTATTTTTTTATTATCTATGTTTATTTTCTTTTTTATTCTTGATAAATTTGGTCTGTTAATTTATCCTGTGTTTGGTTGCCAAGAAAATGAAAGAAATCGCGGAATTTGGTGGGCATTATTTATCTGTAAACAAAGTTCCACTTAATTGAGAAGAAAACTGTATTTGGATATAGATAATGAATACTTATATCCTGCATATTCAATTTGACATTTAGCTTGCATTTGGCATTGCTTCCAATGACCTTGTAAGTCCTTTTGACTAAGTTTTAAAAGATTTATCTGTAATCTATTAGAGGTTATATAAGACTTAACATTGTTAACATAGAGTGTTCCCGATGTCTTGCTTATTGTAATGATATGTTATTATTCATCTCTATGCTTTGCAGTATCTTTTGCTGGGAGCGGTTCCATTCCCCAAGGATGTTCCACGCTTGAAGCAGCTTGGTGTTGGTGGCGTCATTACACTCAATGAACCTTATGAAACTTTGGTTCCTTCATCCCTATATCGTGTGGGTTATTTTCTTTACTGTATGGTTCAGATGCTAGATTGTTGGGCAGCTGGTTAATTGAATTGCTTTTTGCTAATTTAGTTTAATTTCTTTCATGAAAAAATATAGATCTTCTTGTTGTCTTCCCAAGTTTGTTGGTCTGTTCTTAAAGTTAATAATGACTCTCTTCCAGTTTTCTTCTTATGCCGGTTGTTTTTGTGTGTTTGAACTTGATCTAGGTGAGTCTGTCATAGGAAAACAAAGAAAAACAATTTAAAGGAATTTTGCATCTTTCTTTTTCAAAGTTGCCTTAGAAAAATAAACAACTAATAGCAAGTTTGGCCTAAACAAAGTTAGTTTGATATGAAGGCTTAATTGCTTACCATAGTTTGTTTTATGATTTACAGGACCATGACATTGAACACCTTGTAATTCCCACAAGAGATTATCTTTTTGCTCCTTCTTTTGTAGATATCAGCAGAGCTGTGGGCTTCATTCATGGTGAGTAAATCTCTGTTGATCAATGCCCACCTTGTGGCCCTTTTCATTCTTGTCCCTTATGACATGGGAGATTGATTCTATTTTTTTTCCTTCCTGGTTGTAGAAAATGCATTATGTGGTAGAACTACTTACGTTCATTGTAAAGCAGGGCGAGGAAGGAGTACAACTATTGTGCTTTGTTATTTGGTATGTTTAATCCTTACAAAGCAGGTTGTTGATAAGCCTAAACTTTCTTTAGCAGCTAATACAATAATTAGAAGTGACATTTTCTGATTGATCACTTTATGACATGGAGTTTATTATATTTCACAGATAGAGTATAAGCACATGACACCTAACGCTGCTCTAGAATATGTGCGATCTAGAAGACCTCGGGTGTTGCTTGCTCCTTCACAATGGAAGGTAATGTATAAAAACTCCTTAAAATTGTTGGATGTAGAAATGTAAAGCATTGGAAGTGCTGAAAATTTTTGTTAAGTCCTTTTTGTATGAGGCTAAGACTTGCGACACTCATGACACTACAAGGGTCTGCTGTTCATTCTCAGGAGAACTTCCTGCGGTGTTGGATTAGGTGTTTGAAGCCAATTCCGCGTGATTTTAGGATTCCATTCTTGAAATTATTACTTGAATTTGTCTATAACTGTTCTATCCATTAAGCACCTACTGCCCTTAGCTGCTTGTAATATTTCTTTGATGAGCTAGATAGTTGTTGTATGTGCAGTTTCACTAGCCTAAGAAAAGAAAGCAATTTGCTCTTCTTTTTGGACTTTGGTACGCTGGCATGTCTTTTTTGTAATTGAGTTTGTTGCACCCAAAGCAATTCTAAGATTTTTTTAGGACCTTGGCTCACCGTCTCTGCCTTTTCTCCTTGCTTCTCTGCGTTGATAATAATCAGGCTGTTCAAGAATATAATAGGCGTCAAGAACCTCCTAGTGCTCATTCTCCCTCTGGGGATGCAGTTCTGATAACAAAAGCAGATCTTGAAGGATACCATAGTCCATGTGATGATGATGCGGTTGGCAAAGAACTGGCAATTGTACCTAAACTTAAGTCCAGGCTCATGATGGGTAGGCTGTCCTGTCTCTTTGCTTCCTTGAAAGTTTCTGGTGTTTGTGGACCTGTTACTGGCCAGATGCCCGAGGCACGTGCCTGCTAACTCACCGAATCCTCCGTGAAATGTTGAGAGGTTGTTTTGTTGTAGAGAAAAGCATCATGGAATGACATTGGAAGTTTCATGTTAATCCTCTTATGAGAGAAACTGAACAGAAGAGAGGCAGTTCGATTCAATATTGCATAGATCACCAATCAACAGTTGTCAGTTGATGAATAATTTGAATCTAACTGTACGTAACTGTGTATCTTCTGTAAAAATTTTCTAGTCAGTTGAGAATATAATAACCTGTGGTTCTCTGTTACATTTTGGGCGTTTTATCGTCATTTGAAAAGATGATGAAAAAGTACCTTTCTAGTTGGTCTTTTGTCAAGAGCAGTTCATTTTGCCGATCAGCAGGCAAGGCAAGGTATAGAAAGCAACTGGCTTATCAGCAGTTCATTATGTTACGGGTCCTTTGCTATGATTACACGGTGAAGGCAACTGGGCGAACAATTTGATTGCGTTGTGATTTAGTTTTGAACTTTGTAGTCTCTATTGATGGATCATTTACCAGAAGAAACGGTGTTAAATTTAATCATTTGCTGCAGATGTAAAATCAAATGGGTACACGAATGAGAATTTTCATCACAAATCTAACCATTATCTTAGCAGTGAAGTAAGGAACATTCTTTAACACCCCAACTGTTTCCCAGTGCTTAGTTAAGATGTTGAAGTGTCAGTTTCTGACTGAAGGATTTTTTTTTAAAATCTCGATCTATTTGCCTTCTGAGTTTGTGTTTTTGGTGACGTTCACCACTTATATAGTATCTTAATTTTTATTTAATTATTTAGCTCGGCTCGTTTACTGTTATTTAGTCGTGTTCAAACATAGCTATTTGTTGAATAAATTGAATTTTTAAACTTCAATAGAGCATAGTCAAATTTGAGTTCACTGAGCTCAACTCAGTTATTCACCGCCCTAGCAATTGCAAGTTGCAAGTTGCAAGTTGCAACTAGCTTTTCTTTTCGAGTATGGAGAATTTGCAATCGAAACTTTATGTTAGTATCTGCTTTACGGTGAAATTATTGCACTCATCAAATAGTAATAACAAAATCTAAAGTTGAAATAAGCACGTGACATGATTTTTTCTTTTTAAAGTAGGGTGTATCTACTCTGCATGGGTAATTTTTTTTCTTATAAACATTTATACATTAGGATTATTCTATATGAAAAAGATATAAAAAAAAAAGTAATTTATGTGTTAAATATATTGTTTAATTTATAAAATAGTTTTAAAAATAAAAAGTTGAACTAACGGAACTTTCCCAATTTCGTGATCGTAAGCATGAATTGCCGTATGGATGGCTGCATCCATGTACCCTTGCTTTTAAAGCATCAATCTTCTTATTTTTTTTTTTAAAAAAACATAAAATTACGGCATTCTGTAATGCATCTGTCGCAATCTTATCTAAAACGTATCTGTACGTATTAGTGGCGTTATAATTAGAGATTCAAGGCCAACGTATCTCGAATTGTACAATTTGGAAGCATTGGCCTTGGGAGAGGCAGCAACCCTCCAAAGCTTCTAATATTGTTCTATCCAAAATTATGATCGAAGGGAGATGCTGTCCCAATTATCTAAGATATTCACTTTTAGCTCCACATTCTGAGACCGTATTTTTTTTTTATATATATATTTATTAATCGAATATAATAAGACTGCCTATGGTTTAGCAAAGTAAATGTTACCTATGAAATAAGCTAGCAAATTCCCGTAGAGACATGTATTAAAAATTAAAGATTACTTTTTCTTGAAAATTATAAAAATAATTACAGAAAAAGGCAAAACCAAGACAAAGAAGTCCTAGTTAATTGTGTAAAACTTGAGAATTGGTAAGTTTCTTAGTAAGAAACAAAACGATGAGGCAGGTAAGGTTGTGTAAAAACTTTGTTAAAGAAGCAACTGTGATGGGTCACTTTCAGGATTAGAAAGTATTGAGTTTCATTCACTATCAGAAAACAAACTGCAACTGACTTGGAACTGGATAAAGTTAGAAGACCTAAATCTGAGGAAGTACAAATTGAAGGTGTCACAGGCTAAATCTGAGGAAGTACATCTACAAAAAAAAAAAAAAAAAAAAAAAAAAAAAAAAAAAAAAAAGATATAAGTTAGAAGACCCGCTTAAATTCTGAGGAAGTACAATTGAAGGTGTCCACAGGCCTAATCTGAGGAAAAAAAAAAAAAAAAAAAAAAAAAAAAAAAGAAAAAAAAAAATTGTTGTGATGAGGTGAAGAATCCCAAAAGTCGGTATGCCCATGTTGTGATATTCCTGCTTGCACTACACAATTCTTGCTGCAACTTCTTTATGGGACCAAATCTCTGCAAATACTGAGAGGGAAACCCTCTCTCTATTATGTTAATATATACTTTAAAAGCACCCAAAATCTTCCATAAAGCGAAAGAATTGCACCATCACCTTTGTAGGTTGAACAAGACATTTCATTCCTTATTTTCTTTTTCTGTCTTTTTTTTTTTTTTTTTTTTTTTTTTTTTTTTTTTTTTTTTTTTTTTTTTTTTTTTTTTTTTTTAATTTTATAATTTGCATGTGGAAAGAGACACTTCTCCCATCTCCATTCCATTAATTAAATATTTTATGTGTATGTATATACACATATCTTACTGGTAGGATCTTCCTCTTTTAATTTGTTGATTAATCTTTAGCAAAGTACTTAATTAGAGGTAGAGCTTGGATTCTCCAAAACTTTATAAGAAATTAATTAATGAATCTTGAACCCCCTTGTCTTTTTCTATTTCATGCATTTTATTTTATTTTTTAATATAAATTAACTGATATAGATATCGAATCATTCCGTAATGAATAATATACTGTATATACATAATTAAAATTTTTATTTTAATTATAATAATAACAAAACATGAAATCTTCGTATAATAGAGAATAGATATATTCATATAAGCAAAAATGAGTGGAAAAATTGCATTACTTAAGGAAGGGTCATTTCAAAGTTAAAGGTTATTCTTGTCTGCTCATTCTTTTATTCCTTCTTTATTCCTTTCAGAAACTACGATGAAGTTGCCTATGCTTCGTGTTCATTTTTAACTTTATTTCATGCACGTCCCCATGTTGTTTTTTTTTTTTTTTTTTTTTTTTTTTTTTTTTTTTTTTTTTGCTTTCAAATTATATATATATATATATATATATATATAATAGCATGCACGTTACTACTCTTTCTCTATTTCCCTGTTATATATAGCATGCACGTTACTCTCTTTCTCTATTTCCCTGTTAGATAACCATATCTTTTACTTCTATAATACAGCATAAAAGCTCGAATATGGAATAGAATAAAGCAGCAAAAGAAGTTTCGCAACTAACTAATAAAAACAAAATAATTAAATGAGACTCTCACTTAAATTCTGTATTTTCTCTATATATACACACACATAATTAAGCTTGCTTTTACCAGAATGAATAAATAATTCTTGCCTACGAATTGAAATTGCAACCTTTCTCATACTAATCTGATGTTTTAGCGAATTTTGATTTAAGTACCTATGTCTTACATGATCCTCCTCATGTAATCTCTTCTTCGCTTTTATATCATGTAACTGGAATTTCATATTTTAAATTATAGAAACTTTCCTTTTCTTTTTTGAATGAATAAATAAACATCACCAATCACATGATGTGAAATTTATTTTTGGAGCAAAGAGGATAGGTGCAAGTGTATCCACATGGCATTCCCCTATTTGTAACTTAATTTGTTAAAACGATATATGTTATTGTTATTTAACTAATTGTCAAATTAAACCTTTAATTCAATCCAATAGTGTAATTACAAGAGTCTAGTGAAGTGGAAATGACATGTTGGGGAGTGGGGACTACACATCAAAGTAAAATACTTAAAAAAAAAAAAATCCATGTTAAAGTATATTTACTTTCTATTAGTCATATTTCAATATCAATTAGATTATGCAAGCAGGGAAATAATTTTCATTTCTTGTTTAATCAAGATAATTAATTATTGTTTGGACTAATTAATCAGTCAATATCATGTATCTTATCATCAGCAAAAGGAATCATGCTTTAACATTTACTTTGATAAACGTTCATTGTGGATAATTATGCCTAAATTGACAGGACTCTGAAAATAAGAAAGTATTAAAAAAAAAAGATTTTTTTTTTTTTGAAAAAAAAAGATAATTAATGATGATAAACTTTCACTAATTGTAGAGCACACAATGTGTTACAAGCTAGATGAAGATATGATTTTTTTTATTATTATTATAAAAAATTCCATTTAATTCCAAAGAAAAGAGAGAATAGGAAAGAAAAAGATTTAATTTCAAAGAATGAATTATAGCATAGAAAAAGCGAACTCTCTTTTCAAGTGTGCTTAAATTGTAAGTGATATGCATGCATGCCATGTTCTATTTATATGATCAATTAATGAGCGTCCATAGAACTATAGGCACGCATATAGGAGAAAAAAAAGTTATCATCATTGCACAAAATCTTGTCTAATTAAGGATCAACTCTTCTTCTTCTTCTTCTTCTTCTTTTCTTTAAGAGACACACTAAATCTATCATTTCAGTAACTTTTAACACTATGAGTGTGTATATAGAAATAGAAGATTGATGTTATGGTTTATGAAAAGGAAAAAAAAATAATTAATAGAACTAGCTAAAGCAAGGCACGTTGTATTGCACTGTTGCAAATTTCTATAAAACCGTGCAAAGATTCATATATAATAAACAAAGCAAAGGAGAATGAGACTGCCCCTTTGAATTTTGCTTGCATATGAAAAGAAGCAGCAGAGAAAAAGCAAGGCAAGAATGAGATTAAACAATTCTGTATAGCACATTTTTCATTTCTAAAAAGAGACATCATATAAATTCCTATTCGTATTTTACTAAAAAGTGACTAAACACAACAAATTAACAAAGTTTATCTCCCTGCAATTTGCACAAACTATTGGGGTATTTTCCTTTTCAAAGAACAATAAAAGAACTTATACAATATCTTAAAATAAATAAAATAATAAAAATATAGAGCCATAAAGATGATAGTGTAATCATATTGGTGATGATTTTCATGCACAGAGATTTTTGCTTTGGGTCTTTGGTTCTCCTTCTATTGTCAGTAGAGAGCAGCCTTTCTTGCTTTCTTATCTTTTTCTTCCTTTTTCCTTTTGTTCTTTCTTTCCTTCTTTCCAACATGGACTGTTGTACAGTTAGTTCAGTTGGGAGCCATTGGAACCTGAGGCAGGCCCCCTCAAGAGGGAAAGAAAAAAAGAAGGAAAAAGAGCAAACCGCAGAGATGGTTTCTTGGCCTCTTCTTGAAAAGAACTTGTGTGAGGGCTTTAATTAAGTACTAACGATGATGATAATAATGATGTTGTTTATGAGGGTTTTTTTTTTCCTTTTTCTTTTTTGTTTATTCTCTATTATTTTTGCTCCTATCCATGATGATCCTGGTTGTCAGGTTCTGGCCAGAAGGGAGAGTACTTCAACCATTCAGGCTCTTGTGGGTTTGCAATGGATGACTCCTGCAACCAAGAAAAAAAAAAAAAAAAAGAAAGTACAAGCATGTGAAAAATAGGGTTAGGGTTTTGAACAGATAATTTTCACTTAAAAACAACAAACCAGTGAAGTTGCCTCTTTTGTCTTTTTTTTTTCTATTTTCCGTTTTTTTTTTTTTTTTTTATCAACCAAGTGAAAGGTTGCCTCTTTTGTCTTTTTTTTTTTCTATTTTCCGTTTTTTTTTTTTTATTTTTAGTTTTTTTTTTTTTTTTTCAATTTCCTCCACTGTCAGATTGTCTGATACTATGTTTTCCTTGTGAGGACACGCATGATAAAAGCTTTCATGTCGCTATCATCTACCTTTAGAAATAAAAGACATTCTATTCTATTTGGAAACTTCTTTTTATTTTTTTATTTTTATTCATTAATTGCCACATAATTACATTAATTATGAGAAAAAATGGGTTTTCTGGTTTTAAGTAAAGGCTAATTAAACAAAATCTGCCGAAAGTTTTAGCTTTAATTTTCTTTTTCCTATATCTGTTGTATCAGGAAAAAACAAGGGGGAAAAAGGATTCTGGCTGTTTAATTTCAAAGATTGATGACAGCTTGTAATTTCACATTATTATGCTTTTGCTACATTCTTGGGTACCTTTTCTATGATCTATATATCAAAATCATATTGAACCTAAACTAGGATAATTGCTTAAATTCCATCTTCCTTGAACAAAAAAAAAAAAAAAAAAAAAAAAAAAAAAAAAAAAAAAAAAAAAAAAAAAAAAACTAAAGCATATAGAATGCACAGAAACAACCTAACAATTCCTATTGTGTTTTGATTTCTAATATGCATTCTGCCCTTTTTTTTAAGTCGCTTAACCTCAATGCTCAATTGTCCAGTGAGATAACGAAAAAAGATACTCTCAAGGTGTCGAGACACTGTACACGGTCTGTAATATATTTTTCTTTTAACTATACTGCACTATTACATCACACATAATAAAAACCCAAAGGAAAAATAAAAGATATAAAGAGGAAAAAAGAAAAGGTTTCTGGTTTGTATCTTTAATTTAAAATACTAATATAAATAATAGAAACTAAATTTTTTTTCTTTTTCTTCTTTTAACATCTCTTCATAGCCTTTTCCTAATCTTGTCTTTCTTTCTCTTCGTTTCACTTCTTAGTTAGGAAATATTATGACAAGAAAAAACAAGGGTCATGGGATTTCAGGTCAAAACAGTTTCATACTCACTTTCTTTAATGTCAGTCGAAAAGTGAGCATAATTGAGTTCTTCCCAAGACCAGACGCAAGACCTTCCTCCTAGTTTATGATGTTGTTGCTGCTGCTGCTGCTGCTGCTGACTGCTAAAAAAAAAAAAAAAAAAAAAAAAAAAAACTAAAAGCATATAAATGCAAGAAACAACCTACATCCTATTGTGTTTTGATTTTCAATATGCATTCTGCCCTTTTTTTTAAGTCTTGAACATCATGCTCAATTTCCAGTGAGATAAGAAAAAGATACTCTCAAGTAGTCTAGACATGGTAGGTCTGTATATATTTTTCTTTACCTATACTGTATACATCACAATAATAAAACCAAAGGAAAAATAAAAGATATAAAGAGAAAAAGAAAAGGTTTCTGGTTTGTATCTTTAATTTAAAATACTAATATAATAAAGAAACTAAATTTTTTTCTTTTCTTCTTTTAATCTCTTCTTACCTTTTCTAATCTTTCTTTCTTTCTTTCTTCACTTCTTAGTTAGGAATTATGACAAGAAAAAACAAGGGTCATGGATTTCAGGGTCAAAAAGTTCATACTCACTTCTTTAATGTCAGTCGAAGTGCAGCCCATAATGAGTTCTTCCAGACCAGACGCAGACCTTCCTCCTAGTTTATGATGTTGTTGCTGCTGCTGCTGCTGCTGCTGCTGCTGCTGCTGTTGCTGCTGCTGCTGTACATATTCATTTAATTCAAAAGAATAGTAAAAAAAATATTACTAAACCTTAATCATCATGTCTTTAAAAGAGAGTTGAAAAGTGAAAGGACTGTTTATTTTGTCCAATTTAGCTCCCATTAAAAACAGTACGAGTCACCAGTGAGCTTTAGCTCGTTAGTGAATCCAGGCAACCTACACTAAGTCAGGAAAAAAGAAGAAGTACCGAGTCACACTCAGTTGAACTCTGAATGAAACTCAGAGTCTATCTTAATTTTCATATATAATTCATTTTCACTCAATTTAGTTCCAAAAATTAACTAAAGATTGCAACTTTATTATATATGGACGAGAGAGAGAGAGAGAGAGAGAGAGAGGGGGTTGTCGGTAGCTGGCTCCTCCCTATCATCAGCCTACCAACTTCTTCAACCTCCCTGAATTAGGTCAAACTCCTCTGACTTTTTGGAGATTTAACATATTATTTTGATAAACAACCTAAACCTGATGATTATGACCTCCCCTCCATCAAAAGCTATATGTATATATAATCCCATTAATCTAGAATGTACGGAATTAATATTTATTAATTACCTGGATTTCGTTTTGAAGCATTAATCTCGAGACATGATAAGGGTCGTCTTCAAGAATAATGGAGGTGTGATGGAGAGGTGGTGGAGAGATTATAGTAGATATAGGATGTGAAGGCCTACTGATGTGAAATGCTGCAGTAGCAATCTGGTGGTACACATGGTGGTGCTGTGGCTGTTGATGCTGATGATGATGATGATCATGGGCCATATGATGTGGCTGCCTCTGATGGTGGTCGCGAATCTCATCGCACGTGCCTGAAACTGGGGCTTCCCTTCCCGTTGAAGCCTCTGCTATCCCCACCTGAAAATAGACACACCTAATTCCATGAAGCAATCGTTTGCTAGCTTGTCTATTTTAATACATGCATTTTGCTTTTGTTCTTTTTCAATAGTCTTTAATTTTGTTTCTCTATCAGTTCAAATACTTGTTCCTTTTTAATGTTACTTACACTTTTTTTTGGGTAACCAAGTTTAATTAGTAGCTGACAAAGATAATCAAGTGAGGTCCATAGAGTTTTCAAGCTGAACTTGCAAGCAATGAAAATCAAAATTGAGAAAAAGTAACCCTAGAACTTTTTTCTTTTTTCTTTTTTTAATAATTCCTCTCTTTATATATATATATCCTTTTGTCATAAATAATTTTTATGTTATTATTGATACTTAAAAACTTGAATAATGTTAATTGCTAAATGCAATAAGATCCCTCCAATTTAATGGTCATCAATCAAGCTGACAATTTTACATACTGTTGAATGAGAACTGTGAATTAGACTGAAGAAGAATTAATTAATATGGGAATGGAATAGTTTAAATTTGCATTGATAAAAAGAAAATATACCTCATCAAAAGTTTTCCTAAATGGAGGGAAGCCAAAATGATCAGATTTTAATTGTTGCATATCCATGGCAGTGTAACTTGAAAGTGCAGCAGCAACACCAGCTCCAGTAATTTCATCTCTTTGAGGAATCACTTCTTTTGAAGAGCAACTTCCACTACCACTATCTCTTCTGCTATTAGGATCACTGCTTCCTTCACCGGTATTTAAACTCCTATCAGTCCAATTGCATTGCCTTGGTTGTGTTTGATAAAATATCTTTGAAACTACAAGCTCCCCTTCTTTCTCTTCTTCATGTTGACCAAGATGGTATTGGTGCATAACCCAATTAGTCTTTTCGGGCTTTCGATTTTTTCCAAAATTTGTGTAAAGAACTAAAATTTTCTTGCACCCTTTTTGTTTTCCATTCACCATTACTGGCCTTGTCTTGCCTGTTTTATGCCATCTTGTTTCTCCGCCTTGTAAGTCGCATTCAGTTTGAATTTTCCTTCTCTTTCTTGTTCCAGTTGTATAAGCCTTTGATGGTCTATGGAAAAAATGCCTGCTCAAGCCATCTCTTGTAACTCCTGCAAGAAAAAAGTTTTTACCAAAATCAAAGTTAGGTTCACTTAGGTGTAACGAACTGTCAGACTGATAGAATTGTTCCTTCAAAAGTCATAACAGAATCCCTGCATATATATCACTTTTTTTCAGCCTTTAAAAAAAAAAAACACTCAGAATACAATACAGGAAAACCTAACAAGATTGAACAACGAATTATCCAATGTATAGGAAGCAAAATAATACAGAAATAATATTTAACCTGGAAGTTTCTCTGGATGGGTATAACAAATCCCATCTTCTCCTTCGATTGTAGGAATGAACTCATCTATCAAAGGGTGAGATTTCATGTCTTTCGCTTCTACCTTTGCTTCAAGGTGTTCTATCAGTTCTTGGTCTGTTGGATCGAATTTCACTCCTGCTGGTAGACCTAACCAATCCTGCGAACTCCATTCAAATCCAAGTTAAAATGAAAGCTATTTAAAAATTATTAAAATAAAAAGGATAAAGAGAGAGAGGAGAAAGCAAAGCTTTAGTTCAGCTGAATTTGGTTGAGCTCAAAGGATATTTACTACTTCTCAGACTAAAAAAGAAAAAGAGAGGGAAAAAAAATAATAAAGATTCGGAATAAAACATCAAGCATAATTCTTGATTTTTCACTTTGCAATGTTCTCTCTTTTATTCAAAATATACGTCAAGCCAAGAATATATTTATTATTATTATTGTCCGTACCGGCTTTGCTTCAAGCTTGTGTCCACAACCCGGGCAGTGCTTGGATCCGCACAGTTGATGCTCTTCAAGCTTAGCATCGATAAGATCAGAGCTGCTGATGGAGCCCAGATTACTCTTACTCATCGCTAGCTCTTCTCCACACAAACAGCTTGTGCTATCTTCTTTCCAGCAAACTCTTGGCGAAATTATTATGAACTATATACAACAGCCCACCACTCATATCCTTTTAGTTATCTATATATGAACAGAAATCAAGAAAGTCGAGATCTGATTATATGCAAACTATGTATAAGAAATAGTAGATCGAATTAGACCTTCAATCACTTAAAACAAAAATATTTGCATAAAATATATGATTCTGGGATTTGTTTTTGAGATGGGTATCAAAGAAACATTGTATCAAACACTGGGAGATTATTTTAAGCAAGAAAATGAGAAATCAAAATTCAAGAAACTGTATAAATATGTAGTTTAAAGTACCATATACAAACTTGAGATGAATCAAGAAAATAAGTAAAACCCAGATGAGAAATAGGGTCAAAACTGGAAATAGAGATATAAATTACATATACCCTAGAGAAAAAGAAGGTGAAGGAGGAGGAGGAGGAAAAAACTCGTGCAAGGAAGAGAAGAGAGAAGCTAGAAGAAGAAGGAGAAGGAAAAGAGGAAACTGTCACAGTAGGATTGAGCTATAAAACCTGCTTTAACCATGGAAAACACCAGAAATCACTCTCTCTAGTCTCTAACTTTAACTGAAGCTCATGAAGAAAAAAGGAAAAGGAACCCTCTCAATCCTAGACACCTAACTTTAAGCCTTTATGCCTTTGCTAATTTAAGTAGAGTATGTAGGCGGTTTGGGTGAGAGAAAGGAAAGATATAGAGAGAGAAAGAAACAAAACAGGATAGAAAGTTATAAGAAGAAGAGAGAAAAAAAATTCAAAATTAAATTTAAAAAAAAAAAAAAAAAAGAAAAACCCAGTTGGTTTTTCTAAAGCATAATAACCCTTCTCTCTCTTTCTCTCACACACATAACACAAACACCTTTGTTTCAAGGCCCTTGACTACTAAAGCAAAAGGCAAGAAACGGCCTTCACAGCTGTTACTTAAGGCACACATTCAAAAGCATATCAAGAACAAACCCCATCCATAAAATACTTGTAATTCGTTTATTTATTTAATTAAAAGAAAAGAAAAAAAAATCCCCTTTTCTTGTTAATTACAATAGTATTTTAATGATATAAATAATACATAACAGATCAACGAAACTCAGAAGTAGATGATTTCCGAGTGTGAAAATTTCTCTACCAGTATATACATTTATATACGTGGCAGTAAACTTTGAGTAAGAGAGACGGAATTGGGTTAGTTACAGTTAAATTTTTGTTCATTTTGATGGACTATATACAGTTAAAACTGTAATAAAGATAAAATGTTTTAGCGGATAGAAGAGAAGAGAAGAGAAAGAAAAATAAAAATAAAAAAATGGTAGGAACTCACATGGGTTTTGAGCTGGAGTGGCGATGATGATTCTTTTGCCATGAATGTTTCAGAGAGAGAAAGAGAGAGGAATTACGGGTTGCTTGATATGCAAGGCAAATGAGCAGTGTACTTGATGGACCACCACCACCCCTTCTTATTAGAACTATTATAATATCATATCATCTAATAAAAAAATCAAATTTTTATTTTTCCATTATACTATATAATACATACACATTTGATATACATGTTAACTATTAAGAAAAAAAAAAATTCTACGAAACTTCAAGCAGAAGCAAACATACCCTACCCATATAAACATTAGCCAAACAGGGCTATGTATTTATGTACTATTTTCTCATTTTTACTTTTTTTTTTTTTTAATTTTTGCTCTTTTTTGGTCTTGTTTATTACTTTTTTCTATTTAGGGAAATTCCAGAATATATTAGGTACAAATAGTATCTCTCCAGGCAGTTAAATAATTAGAAATAAATTGTATTTTTAAAGGAATTTTATTTATAAGGTTAAAAATTTAAAATCTAGAATTGTTACTGTTGAACTAAATTTATCTAAATATCATTCCAAATCCGAGTATATATATATATATATATATATGTACAAATCAAAAAAAGAGTTTATACCGAAATCTACGGTAGAAGAAGAGCATAAACCCACTATTTGTGTGGGTCCATGGTAGAAATGTTTGTGTAGTCCTAAAGTATCTTGGATCGGATGAATTTTATTTATTTATTTATTTATTATCTTTATTATTACTATTTTTTTTTCTTTTTTTGGATGATGATTATGTTACCATTCACGTTTATAACATTCTTTTTGAGCAGTAGTCAAGAGTAAATGATGGAGGGACCAAAATAATGTTTTGATGGCTATAATTGCTCTTTTATCTCAATTTTTTCATTTTTATTTCTTTTTTTTTAATTATAAACAGTAAAAAATTAGGAAAGAAAAAGAAAAAGAAAAAAAAGAATATATTCTACATGGCCCTATATGTTATACATAGAGGGAAGACCAAAATTGTGCAACTTGTAAACAAACTTTGATAATTAGGCTTCTCTTTTTGTCCAAAAGTATGAGATTATCCAATAGGGTTGACCTTTGACTAATTTGGCAAAATACAACTTACATATCTCCATAGATATATATTTAAGAGCACACACACTACTTCTCTTTTTATATGTTTTTATTTAGTATTATGTATACTCTTGATTCCTTCCATGTGATATTGAGTATATACATAGTTTGCAATTATTTCATTTTTAGGCATTGTATAAAATAAATTTCTGGTCTCTTTTTTTATAGAGAAAAATAAAATGTGGGAATTAAGGAATATTATATAATAATGAGTGAAAATACTGCATTTTGTGCAAAGAACATGCATCATATATTCCTTAACAACTTATTGGTGCAATTGGGAGTATATCTCATAGAAAAAAAGACTAATAATATAATTCATGTATCAGAATATCTCTTACAGAGAGAACCATTGCCTCTTGTTTATGATTTTGCATGTTTAGAATTTAAAGAACTATTGAAGATTTCAAAAGGCCAGATTCAAAACTTCTAGTGTATATAACTATATAAATAAATATATAGTTATATATATATATTCATAGCTTGGGGTAGCATTTCCCATCTCAAGGTCTCATTTCTTAGTCCATGTAATTTTCATTTACTTCTTTTTTCCTGAATTTGCTATTAAAGACATCTACGATCGATTTGATTGATCGTGCACTTTGAAAATTAAATAATTATATTTTCCTTTAGATATTTAAAAACTGAGCAAAAATTACTACACCACTAGCTAATTAATCTTAAAAAACAACAAACGTTGTCGAAATTGCATCACATGAATATATTGTGTTACATATGGTATAGAAAGCAAGGCGTTACATAAAAGTTTCCTTCACATCTTAAATATATCTTACTCGTGGATTAAATTTATGCACTGTGTCATACAAGGATGTATTGTATGTATAGGAGTAGTGTCAAAACTTTAGCCATCAATTCACTTGACAGGCACAATGGCACCATCCTTCTGAGGAATAAGATTAATTTTGGGTTTAATACTTCACTTTCATGTGTCAGGACAGCCTACCACATCATGATACAAATTTATGGGTATAAATCAAATTTTGAATAATTGTGCTTGAAAATCTCGTGTGGAAAGAGCAAAATAAGGCCAATGCTTCATTAATGCTGCCTTTGGTGGCATAGCTGTGGGGATAGAGATTTATTTCTTTTATTAAAACAAACCAAAATATATAAAAATAAAAATTGTGGTTTTGTATTTTTTTTTTTTCCCCCCTTCTAAATTGTAAATTACAAAAAGAGGCATTTTGAGATGATTATCTAGGATAATGATAAATCTACCAAGCAAAAGTAGATACTGAAATTTCATGTTGTTTTCATTTACGTAAGGGTAGTATGTACTACGTAATTTTCAAAATCGAGTAGATGTCAATTAAATGACATGTAACAATGTAAAAAGAAGAGACTTGTATATGATTTTCCTTAACCCATATAAATGTTCCCATAGGAAGCTTTTTTTTTTTTTTTTTTCCCTCCTTTTAAATCAAAGAACAATCAAGTTTTTTCGGACCCATCAATCAAATGATTAGAAATTTGCAAATATTGCACCCTCCAGCTATGCATTTTGCTAATGGAGGGATTAATCCATAATCAAATGATAATAAAATAAATTAGGAAGTAATAGGAAAAAGCAAAGACTGAGGCAAGTCAAAACTTCAGAAACAAAAGAAAAACAAGTACGAATTCTAAAAAGAAAAAAGGGGTGAGGACTGAAAGCAGCTAACCAACTTATATTATTTTAAAAGAAGGAAGAAAGAGTGCACTTGGAAATGAAAGACGTCATGTAAGTTGGGTATGACTCCTCATGCTAGAGGTATACTAACACAGCAAGTTTAACGTTAGGTCTATCTAATACTGGCTATTGCTTCTGTTATACTCGAATGGGTGTTTTGACCTTATCAATTAAGACCAAAATGAAAAATGTCTATAATTTATCATATCCATTCTTTTACTTGATTTTCTGGAAATGAGATCAAATCTAATGAAACTTCTATTTATGTATATGTTGACATCGATCAGCTCCTCCAGACGCACGTATAATAGTCATCAAAATAACTTCTTTTTTTTTTTTTTTATAAGAAAGATCCATTGCAATAGGGATATTCAAGAAATTTAGCTTCTAGACTAAAGTTGTCATTCTAAAAACACCTATTTTTCAATTTCAATTTAGGGAATGATCAAAAGCTGATCCGTTAAAATAAATAAATAAATAACATCCCCAACTAACATAGCACAAACAATCTAAACCAACAGTTGTACCGTACAAGATGATGCATAGCAGAAATGCCTACAAAACCTGCCAATTATATATATATACAATCAATCTTCTTTGACAGTAACTTTAGAAGACATGACCAATACGGAAGCAAGACCCATTCTGCAGAACAGAGTTCCATCAACATTACCAGGCATACCAAAATACTGATTGCCAAGGATAACCAATTTATTCACAACCGCGGATATATCTGATATTCCTTATTTAAAATGTTTTTCTTTTGTTTTAAACGGTAAAGCTTGAAGAATTTACTCAGTTTGATGCCAAAAAATATTAATAAATATACTTATGTATTCATTTCAACTTGCTGCTGACTGCATCATAGGTTGGGGCATTGATAACTGCAGAATATCAGTAAAGGAAGACCAGAAAATCATCAAGGGACAATTAAAAGAAGTCAAAGATTACTTCCATGTGGGAAATACCATCTCCATATGATACCATTGTGAGAGGGGAAGAGATCAGTTTCTGTGCTATTTCAAGAATATCTTGCAATGAAACTGAATTTATAATCTCTAAGAAAAGTTTTCCCAAACATGTTATTAAAGTAAAATCATACAAATACGAGAAAGCAGAAGAGCAAACATCCAGTGTATTTGGACTATACTTGGACTCTCTTATAAATGAGATAACATAGACTACATGTACAGCAGCATACCAGATAAATGCAGAAAAACATACAGAGTAAGTGAATAAGCAATAATTTATCTCAGTATGTGGTACTTTAATTCACCACCAGATAGATGGTCACAAATAGAGCCGTACCTCTTACCATATGTCAACATTTGTCTACCTATATCTTCTGCAGCCATCAACTGAGAAATGCACCTTAAGCGTAAGCAAATGCGATTCAAGAAAACCTTGATGCGTAATAATCTCTTAATATTGCTAAAGTTTATGCCTGATACCAAGAAAACATTAACATACTCTAGATTCCAAATTCGACAAAATGGCAGCTTTTCTTGACCGAGTATTGCGAACTAGTTCCACTGGGTCAACTGTAATAAGCAAAAGAAGAAAAATATTTAAGTATCAGGCCACAGCCCACCAAGCAAAATTTTGCACAGCAGGGTACTAGCAAAGATTAAGGTGCAGAATCACACCTGCACCTGGTGAAACAACCGCAATGAGCTCCCTAACAGCTATACAGCTTTCGAGGCAAAATCAGAACCCTACATGCGCAAGCACAAGCATCCTCAAAAGGGGCACTAACATGTATAAGACATTTGAGGTGCACGTGCACAAAACTAGAACACATTTTACCATGTAATTTATTCTCTAGAGCAGTGAACTTGTATTTCTCTTTAAAGCATAAAGCTGGTGCTTAGACAACAAGCTATTTGTATTTGGGATTACTATTAATAATAATATAGCGCTAATGGTAAAACTCATATCCCCCAATCCGTTTTTTCAAGATTTATAACAAATCCAACCCCAAGATGCTTTCAGACATTCATCCTGCTGACTTAGAAAACCTTATCAACTTAAACATGTGTCGAAATCAATATCCTTCTGATGCACGTGAAAGTTAAAGACATAGACTTCAATTCCACTACAACTGTCACTCTAAGCACATGAACATCAGGAAAAAGAAAAAACAAGAAAATTGGTGAGAGGGGCATCAAAAAGGTTCCCAGTGCAACCTAACTAAGAATGTCTTTAACTTAATTAAGGCTTTATGATAGTTGTACCTCCCAAATCTTCCTTTATTGACTACAGAACCTCTATTTCTGTCTGCACCTCGAGTTTCTATTATAATCACACAGCATTAGCCTTCTTACAGTTAGTTTCAAAAAAAAAAAAAAAAAAAAGCCTTCATAAAGTTCAGAATCCAAATTAGTTTCACAATCATGTTCATGTACTTTGTATTTCTCCAAACCAATAGTATATCCCTCCAAACCTACATTAGAATGGGGAACCAATATTTGGACTTGTCACCAATCAACTAGCTCAAAAGACCACTTAAAGAGGATGATTGCAGGGCGGGAGCACTTGAACTACCAAATCTCAAGGGCAACCTACTGATTCCACGGCTCTGTTCACACTGTTCAATTTCAATTTCAGACAAACGGCATATTCTTTACACTAATCCAATTCAAAATACAGTCGAAAAATAACACAAGTACTCACCAGCAAAAAACTAATACAAAGAGAAAATTCATTCGGAACATGTAATCTAGTCATTAGTTACCTTTTCCATACATGGACATTCAAAAATGTTTGTTGTGTCAATAGATAAAATTAGTTGTCAGAAAAATTTTTAGTTCAGCAAATAAATAAATACCTCCTAACCCATAATTAAACAAACAATTCCAAAAAGAACGCTGGCAATTACCAAATGTACTCGCTGCCTGAATTGTAAGCGTATCTACAACCCAAGCAATAACGTAAACCAATAACTATATGACCTTTCCTTTTTTACAATAACAAAAACGACAGACTCAATTTAAGGATTTAAGGTGCAAAGATGGTTACCTTGAGAGCCCTAAGAGGATAAGCTGTACTCTGTACATCGCCTATCAATGGTTCATAAACCCTAGATTGTACGGACGGAGATGACTAGTTCTGCTATGTCTTCTTCACCGTACTCCCATAATTGGATTTGGCGCATTATAGCTGTGATAATTTTTCGCCAGCGGGAAGGACGACGAGAAAGAAAAATTAGGATCGTTCATTCATTGAATATCAACCGTCCGATTGTTAGATAGTGATCACCAATCGGATTTCCGATTTGACCAACCCAACCAATATTACATGGGCCAGCTGTTGCTACGTGTTAATATAGGCCGGAACGGTCGCGTCCATAATATTCAAAAACAAAATGTGACTTGGGCCAAGACCGAACCTGGTCTGGGCCAAAAAGTTTTTCTGTGACGTTCTTAAACAAGAGGAAAAGTTTCCGTCCATATTTTTTTTATTTCTTTTCCCATCAGCCACATAAAAAATTGCTTAGTATTAGTTCCTTTCACCGTGAAGGCGTGAAATATAATGCAGGGAGAACCCTGGAAATGCGAAGATAGAATCGAATCATGATCTCTGCAGTGGAATATGTACTATCTCTGCAAGTGGAAATCACAGTTGCTTCTTTGATTGTGATTGTTAAAAATGTTTTAGCCAAGACAAAGTATCTGGCCATTCTTTTGTTTGGTTGAATTGAGTAAATTAGGATACCGATATTAATTTCTTCCAATTTGTCATACAATAGATCACGAATATGCTATTCCCTTGAAACATTCACCTTTTACTTTTTCTCTTATATACGAACATATATATATATATATATATATATACACACACACACACAGACAACAGGAAATCTCAGGCAAGAAGCAGAATCAACAGTTTAATTAATCGAAGGATAATAATGGCGTTAGCCATTGCAGCATTCAACGGAAACTGTTGCTGGCATTACAGTAACAGAGAGATGCCTAGAATTTCAAGGGGGAAAAATGGTTTTTCCTTAATGCCATCTCTTAGAAATGGCCGCAATATTCTGCTAAAAAATAACAGAGGAATTCGAGTTATGTCCCCAGAAACATCATCTCCAAGTTTCAAAGTGGATCAATTTCTTGATGCATGGGATGATGAATATGGTGGAATTATTATTGATCCTAACAATTTACCTTCTAGCGTTAACGCTTTCGCTTCTGCCCTTCGAGCTTCTTTGTCTAATTGGAAGTTGAAGGTAAGACCACATGGCAGTTCGCACACAGATTGTACACATTTACCACATGAGTATTACCATATATAATATAATACTGCACCGCTCAAACATGTCATGTGCTTATACTATTGCCTATTGGATTTGTTGTTCAGGTTCATGCATGGTCGGCAAGAAAATAGTAAACTATGGGAGTTAGGACATGTTGTTTTGTTTACCTACTTGGTATCCAAAGAAATGGCATATATACTTTGTCACATGACTTCGAAATTTTGTTTTCTTTACTCAAAATTCTGCAAAATTCCCCCATTTTGTTTTAAATTCCATTTTGTCACTTATAGAAGGATTTTCTGATATCTTCCTTTGATAAACAAGCAGAGTCTAGGTTCTTACCAAGGGTTGTTTCTTCTTTTTAATTCTAAGCTAGTTATTAAATCAATAACAACAAAAATTAATGTGTGAGGTTTTGTATTTTTATTCCTAATTAATTGAAAAAAAAAAAATTCCCACTCAAGGAGAGTGTCTTTTCAGAAGTAAATAGTCTCTCATAATACTACAAAAATTTTAAAAAATGTTGATAATTATGAAATACAAATATATTAAATGTCTGTAGAAATTCAGGCAAAAATGGTTACCCAAATGTGCTCAAAGCATAATAATTCCAGTGACACAATCGGCCACACAAGAATCTACGTAAAGAACAAGTAGTACTTGCTTGCTTGAGAGAACACTCAAAATTCATGTGGAATTAATGCAGGGAAAGAAGGGAATATGGCTGAAAATACTATTGGAACAAGCAGACTTTATTCCAATAGCAATACAGGTACCAATTGCATTAATTATGATTAAATCATATTTATATCAACATCCAAGCAAACTACTACTTGTTTAGCTTCTATATTCATAACTACTCGGATTAATTTTTAGGAGGGTTTTAACTACCACCATGCTGAACCAGGCTACGTGATGCTAACTTATTGGATTCCCGATGAGCCTTGCTTACTTCCTTCTAGCCCTTCACACCAAATTGGTGTGGGAGGATTTGTCATCAATGACAAAAGAGACGTATTAATTAATATTATTAATTATAATTACATAATCTTTCTTTTTTATTTTCCTGATTTTATAGTCTATTATAAATTTATCTCCTTACAAAATTAACATTTTAGGTTCTTGTGGTCAAAGAAAAATGCCCCTGCAGTTGCTCTGGCGTTTGGAAGATGCCGACAGGTTATATTAACAAGGTAATTATCTTCAACTGAAATTTTAAATTTTTTCTGCCTGAAGAGCAATAACCATACACGTAACGCTTTGTTTCAACTTATGCTAGTTTGAAGATATATTCTCAGGAGTTATAAGAGAAGTAAAAGAAGAAACTGGTGTAAGGATTTTTAGGATTTTCTTTTTGCCCTTTTTCTGGCTACTGTCATTACTATATTTTGTTAATATTAATATTACCAATTTAACGTCACCAACTCTTGTTGCTTACATAAGGTCGACACAATATTCCTGAAGCTGGTTGCTTTCAGGTATATATGCTCTTGGCGTTTTAGGAAGATGCCGACAGGTTATATTAACAAAGTATTATTCTTTCAAACTGAATTTTAAATTTTTTTCTGATTGCAATAACCATACACGTAACGCTTTGGTTTCCAACTTATGCTGGTTTGAAGATTATTCTCAGGATTATAGAGAAGGTAAAGGAAGTAAACTGGGGTGTAAGGATTTTTTTGATTCTTTTGCCCTTTGGCTGTTCTGACTGTTTTCGTTTACTATAGTTTAATAGTTTAATATTTACCACATTTAACGTCACCAACATCTTGTTGCTTACATAAGGTGCGACACAATATTCGAAGCTGGTGCTTTCAGGTGATAGTCATAATCATAATATATATATATATATATATATATTTGGTTATTTCTGAAATGATGACATGCTTCTAAAATCTTAAAAAAACTTAATTTTATTTTTAATGGGTTGCATGCAGACACGCTCATCGTGTAGCATTTGATAAATCAGACATACTCTTCGTTTGCGTGCTGAAGCCATTGTCTTATGAAATCACAGTAGATGAGAAAGAACTACAAGCTGCCAAGGTACGTAGAACCATCTAGTTGATTAGCTTGTCGTTGTTGACGTGTATTAATTCTATTAGCTGATATTTGGATTGATCAATTCAGTGGATGGCGCTTGATGAATATATGGAACAGCCATTTTATGAAGAAGATCACATGTCAAGAAGAGTAATTGATGCTTGTATTGCAGCTCATGATGATCATTATAATGGGTTTGTTGCTCATCAGTTGACCTCAAAACTTGATGGCAAACTGTCTTACTTGTATTACGATAGTTCAAGCACTTTTTAATTAAACCCTCACACTGTGAGTGATTAATGTACTTGTCTGAAAATAAAATATTACTACTTCGTTTTCAAAAGAAAAAAAGAAAGAAAAATTTGTGGACACTATTATTGTTGTTTTTCTTTAATGTGACGAGGGACAGGATTAATGAATTTTTTTATGAATAATTTCCTGAGTCTTCAGAGGGGTGAGTGTGACTGCACAGGTGGCAGGGAGTCAATTTATATTTTCTAGAAGGGATATGACTTTTTGGATAACTTTGGTCTGCCTTTTCCATCAATCCTCGTGCCTTCTTTCAATAAAATAAAGAAGAAAATAAAAGAAAAGAAAATTCTTTTGAATCATGTAATGTAAGACGTCATATAATCCATGTGATTACTTGTTTAAGAGCTGCTTCCATGCGCGTGAGATCATGGATCATGAGGAGACTCGCCTTTAAATTTCTTATTTTGAAATAAATAATTATTAATGTTGTCTTAATTTTTTTTTATATATAATTACCTGTTATTTTACAAGATCAGACATCCTATCTTAATTTTCACAATTCATTTATCTAATATATGGAACCATCATATACCATGTATAAGTAAAATCTTATCTCTAAAACCTAATAGGTGTTAGGATTATAACTGATCCCGAGTGGGGCCCGCAGAAAAATATCGGTAGTAAAAGTAAAATAAAATTACTATTACCACATATATCTCCAATGATTTCGTATTGGATATTGACGATCGAATCCACCAGAAATAATAATCACGGTAAAAATTAAAAAATTACCCTTCAACTGTTATGAGCTACGTCCACGAGACAAAAACTCCGAATAATTCTTCTACTAAAAATAGTAGTAGGTACAAAAGAGATTACAAAAATAATAGTACTCTAAGTGTTTAACAAAAACACCCCATAGTAGGTACAAAGAGATTACAAAAATAATGAGTACTCTAGAAGTGTTTAACAAAAAACACTCCCAAATTTTAAAATCCTCACTATTTTCTCTCTTTCCCAATTTTAGGAACCCTTTCCTAAAATTTTCTATACACTCTGTATTTCTATGCTTTTGTTTTTGTACGCATTAATGAAGGAAAGCCTTCTCCTTTTTATAGGAGAAGGGGATGCAGTTGACGCGTTAATCACTCGTCCACTTTTCCTTTTTTTTCTTTCTTTCTTTGGCGCCGTCCTTTTTTTTTCTTTCTTTCTTATTTGTCCAAAACAAAAAACGTGTTTTATATTTTTTTTTCTTTTCAAATGTGTGTGGGTCCCACATGTCGGAGGGACCCCACATCAACAAAAGCCCTTACCTCGACTGTTGATGGAATATGAAACGCTTTGTTGGTGTGACCTCCATTTCAAGGTGAGCTTTTGCTTCTGGTTTGTAGAGTCAATATATCTGGATACATCCTGCAATACCTAGATCTCTTAGCTTTAAAATTTGCACTTCGCCTGCCTTTTTTGAATTTCAAAGCACTTGCATAAAACCAGGACACTCTTCCGCTATCCTTCACAGCTGCCTTATCTTCCGCTACCGCCAAATATTGTGATAAGAAATCAGCAGACATGACAGGTGCCTGCATCATTTATGTGTGGCGTAAAAATCAAACACCATAACTATGAACTCCAGCTCCCTCCATAATTTAAAAGATAATAATTCATGGAATTTAATTAGTGAAAATTGCAAATATTGATTTATTGATAATGAATATTTTTTAGATAGAATGACTAAATCTCAAAATAATTGGTGTATTTAACAAATATAAGAGATAAAATTATGAATATAACTAAAATATGAAGAGCCAAATAGTTATTTATCCAATCATAGAATGTGTTTTACAATGTTGAAATTTTGTTAAATTTTAAAATTGGAGGTATTGCATTTATAAATTGAGTCTAATTTATGAAATGTACGTGTAATTTATATGTAATTTCAATTTCAATTTATCATTTCAATATAAAATAATAATTAAGAAGGCTAACTATTTTAAAATTTTAATTTAAAAAAGATTAACTGCTAATACATGAAATATTGTGCGATTCTAGTATCTAATTTTATTTTAACTTGGCTACTAGGCGCTTCGCAATCCAAAAAGTTTCCACTATGAAATATTCGTAGCTTAATAAATTTTTATGCACCGCTTTGGGAGGCTTAGTCCAAACTGCATTGTAATTTTCAATTATTGTTCACCTAAATTAGTCATTTCATCGTTTGATAACTAATCGATCATCCACAGCCTTGATACAGACTAGTCATAAATTAATAGCTTATCATATATTTATTTTTAGACTTTTGTTTTTGACAATTCACTCTGTTTGAGGTCGTCGTTTTTGAATTGTAATAGTCAATATTTGTAGCCTTTTCAATGAGTCCACATGTTAATTACAGTAATAAAAAAATAGTCAAATTAAATAATTCTAACTCATCTAGAATATTTTTTTAACGTAACGTTAATAATATTTTGTAAAAAATCGATTTAATTAATTAATATAATTGAATTAAGTTATTATGTAAAAATGTTCTCCAACACTTAATAAATCAATGAAATAAGTAATTTAATTTAATTTTTAAATTATTCTTAGTTATATTAGAATAATTAAGTATTAAAACTTTGTAATAATACAATATAAATTGTAAAAATTTTATTTAATTCGACTGTAATTGAGCATAATTAAATTGAATTCTAATGAAAGTTAAAATAAAGATAAGTTATAAATATCTTAGAACTATAAATATTATTTCCTTGTTTAGAGATAAGAAATAATAAAATACAATTAATTTTTACAACATTTACTTTTTCCAATATAAGAAATAATAATTCCTCCAAAAAAATATAAGAAATTATAAAATATAATTAATTTTACAAATTTTACTTTTCCAATCGAAAATAGCAAGTTTCACAAAGTATTATTAAACAAGAAAAAATTTTACATAGACGGGTCCATGGCCCCATTCATGGAGAATAAATTTTTTTTTTTTTTAAATGATGGTATTTTAACCATAGACTGAAAAAAAAAAAAAAAAAAAAATGGTATTTTAACCATAGACTGAAAAAAAAAAAAAAAAAAAAGGAAGTTAGAATCACTTTAAAAAAAATTCTTACTGTATTAATTTGGTCCATAAACGTGACGTATGAATATAGTATAAGGCAAAGAATTTCCGTTAAAACAATCTATCGTTATATCAAAAATAAAAAAAAAAAAAAAAAAAAGAGAAAGTTAGAACACTTTTAAAAAAATTCTTACTGTGATTAATTTGGTCCATAAACGTGACGATGAATATAGTATAGGCAAAGAATTTCCGTTAAACAATCTACGTTTATATCAAATAAACTTTTATCGTCTTTTAGTCTTTCAATATATATATTTTTTTATTCATTGAGTCGAGATAATAACATTATATTTAGATTTGGCAATACTCTACATCATCACTAAAGAGATAAAAAAAAAAATTTAAATATATATATATGAAAGTTGAAATAAAGGAAAAATTTAAAACTCTTTTTACATTCACAGTTGAATATTCTTTTAAAACCCTTTCTTTTTACAACTAATTATGAAGTGATAAGCTTGAATTTTAATAATAATAATAATAATAATAATAATAAATTATAGTCAGTCGTGAATCTAGAAGAAAAAATTTGGAGGATCAATATATAATAGAATTTAGTAAAAATAGTTTACTTTGAATGTTAAGAGGGATTAATTGGGAAAAACACATTGGTATCTATAGAAAATTGATGAGAAAAGAAAAATGAACGATCAATTAATCCCTTTATAGTGTAAATTCACTGTCGCTGATAGCATATAAAAATATGAAAATAAATACAACATTAACTGTGAATATATTGAAATAGCCATTTTTTTCAACAAATTACATTACTTGAAAATATATAATATTGTAGTGTACAAGATTATACAAAGATATCCTACAAATATATAATTAAAATTAAACATAATTAGGAGGAAGCTTCCCAAATTCTCAAAATCTTTTTTTTTCCCCTCAAAATTTTTTATATTTTATACATTAGCCCCAAAAAATCATTTGTTAATTTTAATCTATCATTGTTTAGGTTATACTACTTTCTTCCTTTCAGGGATTATATTCATTAAATGCTCAGCTCAAGTTTTAATGGGAAAAAAAAATGGAGATTCTATATTTCAGCTGACTGCCCAAATTGTTACTAATATGACATTATTCCCACACACTATAATTATCATAGTTTTAGTAATAACAACAGCAGACCAACACATTAAATTTTCAAAATCATTTGATACAATTAGTACGATCAAAGCCTGCATTTAGTACAATTATTACTATCAAGACAATCCGTTCGGCCAGTCCAAATTCAAACAAGAAAAATCAAGACCGACCCGTCCGTCATTTTCAGCATATAAAAACATTTACTTTCTAGTTAAGACCCACCCGAATGTCCAATCTATTAACCCATCACTCTCGCCGCCCGAAACCATTGGAAGGTCAATAGTAAATATAGATAATTTTCCCTCACGAAACTATAAACTGTGCCAAACGAGGCAAATTTAATTTAGTTTAATTTAATTTTTTCTCACTGAAAAAAAAAATGAAAATCTAGAACATCTAAATTCCCCAAAACGACCTTACCTCCCTCCTTCCCTCTCTCCCTCTCTGTCTCTCTTTCGCCTTTTCCACGCTAACTTTATTTCTCTCTCTTGGAAATTTTTCTATTTTCAAGTTAAACCAGCCAAAACCACTGCTAAAAGTGAAACAAGTAATGGCCACCTGTTTTTTGGCTGCTTATAAACACCATTCAAAACCAGCAATCAGAAACCAAAACGCAAACTTGTAGCGCATCCTTTTCTGTTTCTCCTGTGTTGTCTAAACATTAATATTTTATTTTTAATTTTGGTTTTGTGGTCGTATGTTTTCATTTGGTCAACAGTGGTTCCTATAAGTATGGGTGTCTCTGCATCCGTATATCCAATTTCTAGAGTTTCTTTTATGATGCATGGATTCTATTTTCTCTGCTAATCATTCGTCAATATCGTGTTTGAAATCTCGCTTTCTGGAAACTTCCAAACCGGAGATTTCCACTTCACGGAATTTCTCTTCTTCTTCGATTAGTTTTAGTGGTCCTACATCGGATTTAGGTGCTGGTTTTTCATCGATCGGATTCTCCAGAGGCGCCATGTCTAGCGGTAATGGAAACTACAAGCCGAAGATCGTGACCGGCGATTACGGTTATGTTCTCGAAGATGTTCCTCATTTGACTGACTACCTTCCTGATCTCCCTGTACAGTTTTCTTTCCCTAATTTTTTATTGTATATATTAATATTTATCGTGTACGCGTATATAAGTATATATGAATAGGAAAATGCCAACGTATTATATACGTATGTCGTGGTTGGTTGCTTGATTGATTTTTTTGAAAATGGAGGGATAGGAAGTTAAAGTGAAATCGATTTATTTTCCTTATACTGACGAGCTTAACTCAGTTAATCATATGGTTGCTTTTGATTATAAATTTATAATCTAAATGTAGGCGGATGTTGACACTTTCTGCGTCTGCTGCGTCTTATCAGCAACCAAACGGGATAGAGAATCTCCTTTATATCTATTTAACGGTTGCTTTATTTATTTATTTATTTTAATATAGGTATGGACATGCTAGCATTTGAAACTCTTTACTTAGATTATATTGTCGGCATTTATAATTTGTTGCTATGTAATTAACATTTGATAATATGATCAGATAGATTCGTACCATGATAAACTGGTTTGCCGTCAAATTTTGACAGCGAAAGCTGTATTTTACAACTTTCCTGAGAGCACATGATGCTGTTGCTGTTCGTTTCATTTTTCTGGCTAATTGGCTGTTTGGTTCTTTGTTGGAAATTCTTTATTTAAACCATGGCTTACATTTGCTTTTCTTTTGGTTCTACTGTAGACTTATTCCAATCCTTTACAAGACAATCCTGCATATTCAGTTGTTAAGTGAGTTGATTCACCTTCCTTCACACTTGTAATTTTACTTGCTGTTTATGCAACATCTGTTTGCACCCTTTTTTTTTATTAATTGTTTTTAGCTTACCGTATTGATTTTTCTATTTTCCTAGGCAATATTTTGTCCATGTGGACGACACTGTTCCACAAAAGGTAAAACCCCTTATCCTTTACATGATGTAATTGTTTGTGATAAATTGCACCCTAGATGTGGTACTTGATTACAGAGATTGAATGTGTGACCAGTTAAGATGTAGTTGGTTATGGGGCTACAGGAATAGGAGATGAAATAGAAAGTGAATGTTAGCCTTTGTTTAATTTTGTGTTTCCTTTTTTTTTTTTTTTTTTTTTTTTTTACAGGAATAGGAGAAATGAAAATAGAAAGTGAATGTTAGGCCTTTGTTTAAATTTGTGTTTCCTTTTTTTTTTTTTTTTTTTTTTTTTCAAGATTGTTGTTCAATAATGGATAGTCCAAGAGGATACATTTCCGAAAACGTGCTGGAACCTGCGCCAAAGGGTAAATTTTTATGCGCGTGCAAATGATACTGTGGAGTGATGGAAACACTAAATGCGTTGCATCTTCTAATACACATTATCCGCATATTCTCGAGGTTTATTTTGAATCAGATGAAGTTGCATGCTTTTTTTTTTTTTTTTTTTTTTTTTTTCAGATTGTTGTTCATAAGGATAGTCCAAGAGGGATACATTTCCGACGTGCTGGACCTCGCCAAAGGGTAATTTTTATGCGCGTCATGCATACTGTGGAGTGATGGAACACTAAATGCGTTGCATCTTCTTAATACACTTATCCGATATTCTCAGGTTTATTTTGAATCAGATGAAGTTCATGCTTGCATTGTTACATGTGGGGGTCTCTGCCCTGGACTTAACACGGTAATTAGGGAAATTGTATGTGGCTTGTACCACATGTATGGCGTGAAGAGAATTCTGGGAATAGATGTAAGTAAATAGCCTGATCTGCGCTCCAATATTTATTCAACTGCATTCCTCATTTGCCTACATCTTCTCTCTTGCGCTGTTAACGTTAAGTGTAATTTTTAAGGGGTTTTTTTTTCCCTGTTTTCCCTTTTTCTTCTTCAATAGTTCCCTGGTGTTTGTGAAAAAGAGAGTGCCATTAAATATTTTAGGTTCACTGAATGCTTTGTTTTGCATATCCACTGGCATCTTTTTGACAAGTTAATGGCATCTGTAGGGGGGATACAGGGGTTTCTATGCTCGAAATACTATTCCTCTGACACCTAAGGTTGTAAATGATATTCATAAACGTGGCGGCACCATCCTCGGGACATCACGAGGTGGCCATGATACTTCAAAGATAGTCGATAGCATTCAGGATCGGGGAATTAATCAGGTTGAAATATATTATTTATTAGTTTTATTCTCCATAATTCGGGAGTTATCAGCTTGTCCAATCGATTGATGATTAATGTTAGTTTGTCTTGCAACTCAGGTTTACATAATTGGAGGGGATGGAACTCAGAAAGGAGCATCAGTGATATTTGAGGTAATTTAAGGTTATTTTCATTAGCAGTATCTTACTGATCATGATTTTAGATGCTCTAGAAGCATATAAGTCGTTTGATTAGTTGTTATTAGAATGCATCTTATCTTTATTTTTTCCGTTCTTTTGGTGTTTTTGTTGTAAGTTTTGATCTTTGACATCGCAGGAAGTTAGAAGAAGAGGTCTCAAAGTTGCAGTTGCTGGCATTCCCAAAACAATTGATAATGACATTCCAGTAAGTCAGTTGGACTTACCAAAGTGTCGGATTTCTGAGTTAATCATGGTACCTTATGCTAAGACATTCTCAAAATTGTTTATACATTATAGGTCATCGACAAATCCTTTGGGTTTGACACTGCTGTCGAGGAGGCTCAACGTGCTATTAATGCAGCACATGTTGAAGCTGAAAGTATCGAGAATGGTATTGGTCTTGTGAAGCTAATGGGTCGCTACAGTGGTAAACTCCTATATGATGACATCTGCAATTCAATTAGCTCTTAAAGCATCCTTACCTGTTCCATCTTGAATAAATATAGGATTGGATGGAATCAAACCGAACATTACCTTTTTCACCCAAGCTGGCTGGTCTGAACATTTAATTCTAGGTCTTGTCATCACCTAGATAGTTGTCTATAAAATTTAATTCTGGACCTAATGAAGGACGCCCCTTTCTCTTGGTCCTGTTCTACTTCCTAAATCCATAAAGAACTTCATCAGATAGTAAGAAGCTGAACTTCACCATACTTGCATATTGACAACATTTTATGGGTGTTCTACATGCTTAGTTTTGAGTACTAGCCGCCATCTTGAATGTTTAATATATGTCTGTCAATTCAGACTGTAGTGTGGACTTTGTTTATTGCAAGAGCTTAATTTTGGTAAAATTAGTGCGAAAGTAACTGTCTAACAAATGACTCTTCTTTGTTACTAATCTGTTTGGCTGTGCAGGATTTATTGCAATGCACGCTACTCTTGCAAGCCGAGATGTGGATTGTTGCTTGATTCCAGAGTCACCTTTTTATCTAGAAGGGGAAGGTGGCCTTTTTGAATACATAGAAAAATGTCTTAAAGAGAACGGGCACATGGTTATTGTGATAGCTGAAGGTGCTGGACAGGAGTTACTTACTGAGACCATGCAATCAACCCAACAGGATGCTTCAGGAAACAAGCTTCTCCAAGATGTTGGGTTGTGGATATCACAGAAGATCAAGGTATTGGTTCTAATTCAAACTCTTCTGCTCTAATGTCAGTATTATCACAGAGGAGCATTCAACGGCATTTCTTGTAAAATTTATTGGTTTGTCCAATTTTTGCAGGATTTCTTTGCAAAGAAGAGGAAGATGACTATAAACCTCAAATATATAGGTTCGAATAACATAGATCAACTGATGGACTTAATTTGAAAATCTTGTTATTTGACTGAGGTAATTAATTATTGCTTTATCCTTCTCCCTGACAGATCCTACATATATGATTCGTGCTGTTCCAAGCAATGCATCTGACAATGTGTATTGCACGCTTCTTGCTCAAAGTGCTGTGCATGGAGCAATGGCTGGTTACACTGGGTTTACAAGTGGTCTTGTGAATGGCAGACAAACTTATATACCCTTCCATGTAAGTTCTTATATTTTCATTAGTGAATGAGATGACGTGTCATTTTCTTAACTTAAATTCAAAATTTGGTTTGGTACTGAGTGGGTCTGTCTTTGTTGGTTGCTCTTCAGCGAATCACCGAGAAACAGAACAAGGTGGTTATAACAGATAGGATGTGGGCACGGCTTCTGTCCTCAACAAATCAGCCCAGTTTTTGGTGTCATAAAGATGTGATTGAAGACAAGAAAGAAGATAACGCCAAAATAAAGGAAGAAGGAAAACAGGAAAGCCTATTGATAGACAGTAAGAAACAAGCAGATGGCCCTGTGGCAAAGAAAGAGGTCAGCTCCATGTGATTGAGATAGAAACTGTAATGTTCTCTATAAGATTGTTACTATCTTTGCCTTTTTAAGTGGATTAGGAAATGGTAGACTTGTTTGCTGAGGTAAGTCATTTATTGTTGTGAATAATGACAAAGATGAATGAGAAAATTTAGCTCATTGGCCGGACTGCAGTGTATGATGACACGGATTATGTTATATTATACTAAAAGCATTTCCCACTTTGTGATTTTATACAAATTTTCCTTTTGATTAATTGATTTCCCATTATGGCTTGAAATGAAAATTAAAAACCACTACCATGTTGATTAGGGCATTGTAGGTTTGTTTTTGATAGAAAATCCAGGTAAAGTTCTGTAATTTGTTTTCAGAGGGAAACGAATGCATTAAAGAAAAGTGGATCTGAGCATGCATTAGAGCAACGAGGGGCTCATGTAGTAGAGAAATGCAAGTCATTAAAGAAAAGTGGATCTGATGATGCATTAGAGAAATGCAAATCCAGAAAACAGACTTTGACTAAAAGAAGATGGTTCAGCTTGGCTCTGTGTTGCCATATTCCTAACGAAAGTCATTCGTATCAGCGCTCTAAAAGGCAGGCTAGCCGTGGATCGAAAAAGATCCAGCCAACCGAGTTACAGTAACACTAGTCAGGTTAAACGATTCAATGTTTCCTCGTATTTTCGTCAAGGGTAACGGGCAACGTAGAATAAAAAAAGAACAGAAATCATTTTGTATTCACTGTCAATGGATTTCAAGTATGATTAGGTTCGTCTTATTTTTATTTTCGAAATTGTCTCTGGAAGCCTAATATGAGGATGATTGTCAAATTGTAGAGTATTAGGTGTAATTTTTTTATCAAAAAAAATATTAATATGAAAAAAATACAAACACAGAAAAATGCCCATTAAGAAAAATCAGACCCAACTTCTATAGCTCATTATGCAATTCTAGTTCTAGAACCAAATTTGGCGTAAATTAAAGAGTAAGAGGAACGGGAATCAGATTCATATTTAATTTGTTAATAAGCAAGGGCAAACACGTCTTGCCCAATACTACGGGTAAGTAACCCACCCTCGAAGAACGTTGTGCCCTCGAAGGCGAAATTGTCCGCAAATCCCTCGCTCGCACCGAGCAACAGCTTCTCTTTCTCTACTTTTTACTTCGTAATTCTTTTAATTGCTAACAAACTCTCTCTATAATTCAATCAACGTAACAGGTCTCCTTTCTCAGATCTCAATGCCTCTTTCTTCATTTATTTCGCTAGCTTTTCTACATAATACAAGATGTCGATCTCTATTTGCCGGAGTTGATCGGTAAACTGGACGGCCTAAATAAAAAATTAGAAGCCCAATATGAAAAACAGGTATGTTGAACATTTTAGGCCCAATGTATCCGCTTAATATAAAAGTCAGGCCCATTTTAGCCCAATTAGTGGGCCCAATAAACCTAACACTAGGCCCATTTTTGGAAAACTAGGCCCAGTTTATTGGGCCAGTTAGAAATTTGAGGCCCATATTCGGCCCAATATGAAAACCAGGCCCATTTGGGGCCTAAATCAGAAAATTTTTGGGCCCAATATGAAAAATCAGGCCTATTTTGGCCCAGTAGAAATATTTGGGCCCTTTTTCAAAGCATTATAAAATTTTAGCCCATTTTATCGGCCCAATATGAACGACGGGAAATAGGTGTCATCGTTTCCCTCATAATTACAGGAGACGACCTTTTTTTTTTTTTTTTATATCGAAATCCAAGTGCTGAAGAAAATAAAAATCCCCCCTAATCGTAATTTCATTTCATAATGAATTAATAAATGCAATTACAGAGCTACCTGCCTTGATCCCCTGCTGGAGAAATAAAATCACAGCTCTCTCTGTCTGAGGTTGTTGTTGAAGAAGAGATCGTCGACTCAGTAAATTAGAGAAGAGGAGGAATGGGAATTAGATTCATATTAATGGTTAATAAGCAAGGACAAACACGTCTTGCCCAATACTACGAGTGGCTCACCCTCGAAGAACGCCGTGCTCTTGAGGGCGAAATTGTTCGCAAATGCCTCGCTCGCACCGAGCAACAGGTTTTCTTTCTCCTTTTTTTCCTTCGTAATTACTTTTAATTGCTATACAGACGCTCTCTGTAATTCAATCAACGAACCAGATCTCCTTCCTCTGATCTTAATGCCTCCTTCGTAAATCTTGTTCTGAGTTTCGATTGTTCTTGGTTAGGGTTTTTAAATTTTTAAATTTTTATTGAACTTTCACAGTTCTCATTGATGTTATCGTTTTTGGATCCTAAATGACAGTGTTCTTTTGTTGAGCATCGCAATTACAAGATTGTTTATAGGCGCTATGCATCATTATTTTTCCTGGTTGGAGTCGACAATGATGAAGTAAGTTCCTTCCTATTCTATATTTTTTTCTCCTCCTAAAATTGCAAAATGGGTGCTTTGCTTGAGGAATTCTATGTTAGCAGAACCAGGATTTTGGCATTAACTATTTACATTCAGAAATACCAATTATTTTGTGTTTTATGAAATCTTTCATGTAAAAACATGCTAACTACCTTACATAATATTTGACACATTTGAAATCATAGATTGTTCTAAAATACTTGTCACCTTCGCTATGGTTTCAAAGAGCAGTAAATTTTTTTTTTCTATGTTTACCCTTTATAAATGACAAATAATTATTACTTCAATTTAACGGTTTTCTCAAAGAATTACCTTAATAAATTAAGGGTAATATGGTCAAATTTACTCAATAAATTTATTGTAATTTAAACAAATTTAACGGTTTTCTCAAGAAACGTGAAATTCTAAATCTGACAAGTATTATGGAACAGAAATAGTAACAAAGATACAATCATTTGGAAATTGTGCACATTATTTGAACGTATGAAACATTTCAAGCTTTGGTTGTATGAAAATTATGCATATTATTTGGTTGTATGAAACATTTCAATCTTTCGGTGGCAATTCAAATACTTAACATGAGAGTTGACATGGTCTCAGTTGCAGTGTTTTAATTATGGAGCGAATAATCTACGGAGCTAGAGAATGAGCAATCCATAATTCCTTCTGTTTTTGTATGGTTATCAATTGTTAGTCCTGCCAAGTGTTTCTCAACATTTTTTCTGCTTGCTTGTTGCAGAATGAGCTTGCAATTTTAGAATTCATACATCTCTTAGTTGAAACCATGGATCGCCATTTTGGCAATGTGGTAAGTGTTCTCGTGCAATTTTTGTGTTACAAATAGTTCTCTCTCAGTTTTCCTCCATATTTTTCACTATTGGTTCACTTGAAATATCGATTTCATGTTCCCAGTGTGAGCTAGACATCATGTTCCATTTAGAAAAGGCGCATTTCATGTTGGAGGAGATGGTCATGAACGGTTGCATTGTTGAGACAAGCAAGTCTAACATCCTGGCGCCAATTCAGCTGATGGACAAATCATCATGAAAAGAGTTGATTAAGCAGACTCCTGGATTTTCGATGGTTTTGCATTTTTTATGTTTCTTGTTGTCTATTGTAAAATAAGCTTATAAATTCACAAAATTTCTTATATCTTCCCTTGGTAAGTGGAAAAACTTGGTATTAATGTTGTTCTGTTTTTATCTTGGTGGTTTAATAATTTTGTTGGTGATATTAATATAGCATTCCCAAGAATTTTGTATTCAGATATCTATTTAGTAGAAGGTTATAAATTTAAATTCCCTTAATTCTTACTGTTGCTATGAGCCCTCCCTTGGTGCCTTTAGCTTATGCTCAACGGTGATGAGTCTCAAAGAATGTATGTTTAACTTGCAGGAATTTCGTGTGCTAACCAAGCATTTTATATGCAACGATGGAATTTTTTTACAAGTTGTAATCCAAATGTGATTCATACATGCAATAATGTCCTATATACTGGCTTGGAGATTCTGGAAATGGAATTCCCATCACAAAAAATTCTTACGGTTCAAACTGCTGCGGGTCTCCCATCCTTTCTAGGATCGCTTACTGCAGTGAGTTTTCCATATAAAATTCTGGGTTCATTTAATTCCCTTCCATTTTTACGGCCCATATTAACGGTTTTTTGAAGGTTTTGAATGACGAGCTGGACGATAGCTCCTCCTGCTTTACCCTCCAGTTGATGTCCCTTTTCCTCTAAGAATTTCTTTGTTTCCTCAGCAAGCTCTATGTGATCGCCATCGATCACTGTCCAATTCTCATACATAACAGTATCGGGAATTAACTGCACAAAGTCAAGGATAAGTCAATGGTCTTTTCAAATAAGTGACGTTAATCGAAGAAATAAAAATTTGTGTATATATATATGTATATTCTTCAAAAACCTTATGGTAGACCCTTGGATTCTGAACTGCAGTTAAAGGATCCATCCCCAAGACAAAACGATTAATAAAAACTTGTGCTACTGCTGGAATGATGTCCATTCCTCCACTACCACCTAAAACCCCTACTAGCTGATTATCCTGCAAATTTTACCATGTTAAGCTTAAAGAGAAGCTCCAATCTTGTTCTTGATTAGCGAATTGGGCCCAGAAGATCTAACTCAAAAATTGAAAAATGAAAATGAAACTGTTATATACAAGACTATAAGTTATACCTTGGTGACAATAAGGGGGGTCATGGAAGATAAAGGTCTCTTACTGGATTCAATAAAATTAGCCGGAGCTGGAGGAAGCATATCAGGAGTTGCCTCTGTCGGTGCTGAGAAGTCACCCATCTCATCGTTAAGCACAATACCAGTAGATGGAGAAAGCACTCCAGCTCCAAAACCATAATTTACAGTAGTAGTCATAGATACAGCATTGCGCTCCCCATCAACAATGCAGAAATGGCTAGTTCCCTGATCTCTTAGCTGACTCCACCTGAAAAGGAAGAAATAAAGCTTTAGAATTGTTACTTATTGATGATTATATCAGTAATATTATGAATAACTAATACCTATGAAAATAATATTCTGGAGGAAAAGTGGTATTATCGATTATTCTTTTTCGAATATGCTCAGCATAAGAGGGGGAAAGCATCTCGGACACATATTTCTTTATGTCTACAAATTGAGGATCGCCCAAGTTCATTCGAACAGCAAACATGTGTTTCAATGCTTCAATTAATCGATGTAAACCAAGATTCCCTTTTGCAGCATCTGAAGTTCCATAGCTATTAAAGATGTTCAAGACCTGTTTGATGTCCAAAGTTTAGATGAATCCAATCTAGAAAGTTACTTTAGGCAATAATTTGATTATACTGACTGAGCAATACTGCAACATTTGAAAGTAGCTAGAATAATCCTAAATTACTATAACTAATTATAAAAGGGATGAGAAAGGATATAGCTCACCAGAGAAAGCCCAACCGTCCCACTTGAAGGAGGTGGCATTCCATATATAGTGTAGCCCATTGCATTTGCAGCCATTGCATCTGTTATAACCACCTTGTAATTCTTCAAATCCTCCATTGTTACTATCCCACCAGCCTTTCTTATATCCTCCACCAACTGCTCACCAACAGTACCATTATACAAGGCTTGTGGCCCCTGCTCTGCAACTGCCTCAAGGCTCCATGCCAGCTTTAAATTATGGCATTTATCACCCGCTTGTAACAACTTTCCGTTTGGTGCAAATATTTCCCGCAATCCAGGGTCACTCATGATTTTCTCTGCAGAACGAGCTATTGATAATGCAAGATAAGGAGCAACGATGAAGCCATCTTTGGCGAGTTTAATGGCAGGTTGGAACAAATTCTTCCAAGCCAAACGTCCATATCGTTTCCAAGCTTCGCGCAGGCCAGCAATCTCACCCGGAACGCCAATTGACAGCGGACCTGAATACTTGTTTTGAATGTTGTTTGCATACATGTTCTGGTTTTGAACAATTAAATTAACCCATTGTTTACTATTAAGTGAGATTGAAATACAAAATTCGTTTATAAAAAATTAAATTTGTTTAGCTATATTAAATTACATAACACATTCATATACTAAAATTGAAAACAAAAAATTCTAAATAAATATTGTGGAATTCATTTACACCAAACAGGAACAGCCAAAAACTTAAAAGCATCAAAGGGTGTCAAAGCAAGAAATGTCAAAATTTGCATATATCAACTGAAAGACAGAACTACGAACCTTTGAAGCAGCTAAGGGAGCAGTTTCCCTCATGTCAAAAGCTTGAGCTTTCAAAGTTGAGGAAGACCTGACAACCATGAAAGCTCCACCTCCGATTCCACTTGCCATTGGATTAACAACACCAACACATAATGCTGTTGCCACTGCAGCATCAACAGCGTGCCCACCTTGTCTAAGCACTGATGCCCCAATTTCAGAACATCTGCCATCATCAGCAGCAACAACGCCTTG
Organism: Jatropha curcas; assembly: GCF_014843425.1. The sequence goes on from NW_023590909.1 coordinate 1,969,250, forward strand.
CTCTGACTCCACAACATCAGCATCATTAATTTTAATTCTCTTCTCCAAGTTGTTCCGTTCCCTTAGCAACCAGCTGGTTAAATCGCCTCCAAATGTCGTTATGCCTGCAACTAAAGTTCAAACACTCCGCTTAGCATTGAAATGAATCTTCTCACATGAATTCTGTCACTGTAACAGAAGCACAGTAAACAGCAAAACCCAAACAACACTAACGTAATTACCGTTTTACCCTCAGGGAACAGTAGGTCCTACATATAATTTACCATGATTAACAGCAATCACTCACTCACACTATACAGATTATTATTAATTAATTACAATATTTTTTTTTTTCTAAATGATAAGTTGATGAATTCTGCAAATTTTATGGAAAAACAAATTTAAAACTTATTCAGATTGTGAATTTCCGAATTTCTGATTCAAAGAAAGAATCTAAAGAGCAAAAAACACGTTGAGTTTCAAACTGACTTGAGATGATGAAGAAACCAAGTAAGAAGCAGAGAGCTTTCCTCCTCCTCCCCCTCAAACTCTTGTCCTTATCGGCGGAAACATTTTCCTCCAGAAGTGGAAATCCAACGCTCTCTCGCCCCATCACGATGATTGCTTCTCTTGTTTCTGCTGTTAAAGGAAGGGAAAGGAACCAGAAACCAGATTTAGAAGTATTGGAGTGTTAGGTGCTGTTTCTGTTGGAGTTGTCGACGTACATTTAATTAATAATATCGCATAATGTATGGGTCCCACTCCAACCCCGAAGTGGATGGAATCTTTTATTTTGGTTTGTTCGTTTTATTCAGAGAGAGAAATAGAACGGAATCAGCAGCAGCCCTTTCAGTAGCCTCCGGGCTCCGGCTGTGAGGATTTAATCAACCTCCCGCTTATTGGTTAGGTAAATCTACAATCAAGGCCAATTGAATCCTGCCACGTATTCCCTCATTCTATTTTTATCTTTTCTTTTTATTAAGAATATTTTAATCGTATACAGTTGGACTATTGGAGGAATATGGATAAATCGTCACGGAAGATTAATAAAAATAAATATAATTCCGCGCTGATATTCAAATATGGGAGCAAAACACGCAGGCCAAAGACCAAATAAATTAGTTGCTACGTAATCTAATATCCTAGCATGGCAATATATTTCTTGAGGTAATGTATTAATAGAGAAAGACATATATATTCTTTCAAAAATTATATACATTTTTTTTTTATTTAGTTTCAAAAGGATATACATTTTTTATTTATAATATATCCTTAATTGCAATTCACGATATTATTGCTGTAAAAAAATTGAAATAGAAATAAAAATTAACAAAAATGTTAAAATAAGGCATGTATAATATTATAATGCGAACCAAACCCTCATATAGTACATTACTATATTCTGTTACTTATTCTTTTAATTTTGTTTTTCCTATTATTTTTAAATATATGTGTCAGCTCTTGAAGTCATACTCCATTCATTTATTTTATTTTAATTGTTATCTCTTGACTGATTAAAAATTTAGTTCTTATTCTAATCCCAATTGTTCATGACTATTAAGTTTTGAATTACTCAACTTTATCTAAATAAATTCTCTCTTAGACTAACTAATCATGTGAAACGGGCTATCCTGTTTATTATTATTATTATTATTATTTTAAAGATAGAATTTTACACAGGCTTTGCGTTCTACGACTTCTATTTTTTTTTATTTTTTAGCACATTAACTAACTAATAATGTATAATAACTGAATATTACAAAAGAGAACTTAGTGTAGTGATTAAAAAAAAAGGTAGGTGAGAATATTGAAATCTTAAAGCATATAGTATAAAAATAAAGGGATTTGATTAATTCATTTGGTAGTTGAGGATATTGGTTTCTTAATGAATAGATAGAGAAAGTCAAATAATTTATTAAATTAAATTTAAGTACTGTTGGATTCCCAAAAGAACGAACTAAAAAAAAAAATGCATCAAGCCCATTTCTAAGCAATATACATTATCTTCTGTTACATATAATGTACCTAACTCGTATTCTGAATCTGATACAATCTCCTCCCAGAGTTCCAGTCACAACTCTCTTCCAAGCAGCAAAACAAAGAGCAATTGCTCGCATAAAAGTAATCTTTAATTAGTCATTTTTAACGTGTTTCACACGCAGACTTAACGTGGCTTCTGTCCTTCTGAGAAGTGCTTTACAGAAATTTGACTCTTCAGGTTGCATTCAGCCACGTTTTTTAGTTTCTAAAAATACACGCAAAAGATCTGCTTCTACAAATTTCTTGAATAATGACAGCTGGTGAGCGGTCATTATCTTCCCACTTTGGGTTTCGTTTTGGCGGCAAAAGAAACTATTAAAATAAGTAAAAATGAAATTTTATTTTGCAAATAGAAAAAGGCTTCCTGCCTATTCATCCCAGCATTCGTGTTTAGTACTTTACCATTAAATAAATAAAATGTAGTTGAAGTAGTCAAATATCATGAAGGATGACACGATTATTAGTGATTATAATACACGAAAGGTTCCCGAATTAAGACAATTAACAAACGAATGGTTTATTTCCAGCTCGATATCACCACCAGAGGAAGAAATGACAAAAAGAAATAAAAGATCTTTAACAGTGTTACAAATGCTGGACCTGAATAATTAAGCTTAAGGAAAACTTGGATGTACCAACTCACAAACAGGCAATACCATAAGTAAAATAAAATAAAACTCTGCTCTCATAGAATGAAGTTGTATTAACATCACAAATTTACACTCTTCATCACTAAGAAACCTCATACTCGTACATATCATTAATGCACGATACGGAAGCAAAAATTTCCATATAGTAAACTGATAAGGTATTGAACGGGCTACATAAAAAAAACTGGAGAAATCGATAAAGAGCACACTTATTCTATCCAAAGCAGGGGAAACCTATTCCGATCCATAGGCACCTATTTCCCACATACAATCAAGGATTACACTGTTCTATCCAAGTTTCTTCTATATTTCACCTAATCAATTTACTTTTCTTTTTTTAGGTTGCCTAAGCTGGGAAAAAAAACACATTTGACTATATAATATAGGTATAAGAAAAAGCATTTGATTTGGAAATGTACCTATTTATCAAACACCTTCATGATTGCCAGAATACTTCTGGATCATTACTGTAGACAGATTGATCTTGAATTTCTTGGTTAGCTACATGGTAATCAATAAGTCGTGCTTGGATTATTTTACACAAAACCAATCCAGAAGGAAGCATCCACCATTCACTTTCATCCCTGCACCTCGCCACAAACACGAGCACAAACTGTAAGGTAAATATCTATGCTAGACATACTCTTCACTAAAATAGCAAGAAAATATAGATGATGAAACTTATTTAAAAGCTACTTACACGCTAAAATTCCAGGACTGAAAGTTTGAATGCTTTTTACTTGAGTGGATCATATAATGAACAAATCCACATATGAAGGCAACTACCTATTGGAAAAGAGAAATATGATTTCAGGAAATGAAACAATATATGTCCCTTTACCATCATATAGAAAACAATTAAGAAAAGGAAAAGTTCAGAATGATTTATCGGTTCAAAGAAACAAAGCTGCATAAAATAAAAATACAAGTAGAAGCACTCTGATTGGAAATTCATTTACACAACTCGGAACTGGAAAGAGAAAAAAACAGACCATTCACTGCAATTGTCACTCTTAATATCAAAGATAAGATAAATTTCTACTAATCTTTGCAAATGTCTTTATCTCTTGCATGCTTGTGTGTATAGTATGCAATCAAATGTTCATACACACATGAACAACTACACATATATATATATATAGCCCTTATTTGACATCTGTGTGTCCTTTTAGCATTAGCAATGTGCAACCTACTAATTGGAAAAATGCCAGTAATATCTCCCAATTTCACAAGGATAACCTTTCTAAAGAATTAGATATTTCAATACATGTTGAAAATTTTAAAAAGATGAACAGTGGACGCGGCTTCCAGGACTGGCTATCAGATCAATAAATTAAAGGAGTATATGCTGTCACATTGAAACCATTGCCAGTATAAATTGGTGGTCACAAAGAATTCACCTTGTTTGGAGAAACTGGCTATCTCCAGGCCAATTTAAAGTTTATGCATGGTATGTTGAATATTTAAGAAATGGATTGAGAAATTCACGACTTACTACATTGATTAAGGATGTTATATTCCACAGAGCATATACACGTGCCAGACCAGCTGATCGCCTAGGTCCCTGACTAAACAGGGCACTGATTCCAGCTGGAAATGGAAAAAGTAGGCCCAAAGGAAGGACAAACAAAACTAATAAGAAATTGAGCAGTGAAATAGAATACATCTGTAGCAAAGTTAGCAGGACTAAGCTAATATCCGCAAGTAAAAGTATCGAGATGAACAGACCAACAAGATCCTGTAGCAACAATATAAAGGGTGTCAGAAAAACATCATCGAGATTCATACAAATATTGGAAAATAAAATCAGCATCTGCCAAGATTACAATACAAGCATTTCAATTACCTGATGACCAATGGGTTTAGTATTATACAGGATGAAAGAAAAAGGATAGCATATGGTCCTCCTTAATTTTAGCTTTCGTAAATTCTTTGAATGCAAAAGGCCTCCAAAAATCCTTTTGTGTGTCATCATCTGTTCACTCAATTGATTACCTCTATGCACTTCAAGCAAACTGCAAATTCAAGTGAGAATTTTCAGCCAAATTCAATACAATGGAGGCACAAAAGTTCGAAAACAAAATTTACCATGATTGTGTCACAGGTACAAAAGATCCATCTTGGCTCTCAATTGATTGTGAAGCATCCTCATTTCCAGTTGCACATACCACAAGGCCAAACTGGCAATATCCAGAAGATGTAGGCTGAAACCAAGCAAGATCAATGTGTATTCCATATGCACTTAGAGCTGGATTTGCATGTGTTTCAAGCCAGCTAATAACATGACCAAAAGTAATCTTTAAGTGTCCCAATCGAACCAAACGTAGTTGGGCATTTAGTCCAGCCACCAATCGGTACCAAATGGTTGGAGGAACAGACTGGAAAATAGTCAAATAAAAGCCATCAGCACTTCAATCTAATAGAAAAGAACAAAGAAAAGAAGGTTAATGCGCATGTGTGTGTGTTCAAAGAAGGGAGGGTTGATTTGAGGATTCATGAAAATGAATAACTCTAGAAACACAAAAAATGGTAAACCTGACTCATGAGGCTAGTGAGAATATTGTCACTGTGAAGGGAGAGAGGAGCCATATAACTTCCATCTCCTCCAAAAACTAAAGAAATGGGAAACCTTTGATGAAGATGAGGAGGCAGATCAACTCTCTTTTCATCTCCACCAAGGAAAAAATCCACATATGCAAGCATTAGATCAGAAGTCGCAGCAACCTGCAGCATAACACCATCAACATTAATATGGAAGCTGTTGCTGACAATATGAGGTAAACAGTAGGCAAAGATCAAGATATGATGCAGATGCAGGGCCAAGGGGACAATCAAAGCTAATTATCATATAAAAACAAAGTAAAACAGTGGCCCAAAAAATCCTTTGCATTACTATATTCACAAATTCACAAACAAATGATGTTAGAGACATTGCAAGTGGCACGCTTGAACTCAGTTGAAAATACAGTTAAATGCTTACTGCAATCTCTCTCATTATTGTCACTGTCTGATTTTACCCAAAGTTTGTATATGTGCTAACATCCATTCTTCAAATAATATATTTTTAAGAGTGATATTTTTTTTTTTCTGTCGCCTGCTGTTTTATGATGCTCAAAATTCAAAACTCATCATTTAACTCTGTTTTCTGCTGCATTTGGGTCTTTTAGCATTTTCACAGGCTGCTAAGAATGCTCCGCGGAAGATACCCTACATGACTCAAAATCACATATGAGAGACGCATTCATCCAAAACCAACAAATGAAACCAAGTACTAGAAAAGGAAAATATGATCTTCGTTATGTCTGGTTAATGCATTTGGCTAGAGAGATCCATATAGTAATTATGCATAAACCCCCATTTTAAGTTCTAAAACTTTAAAATCATCATCACACCCCAGATATGCTGGTCCCTCAAAATGTTAAAAGTGATTAATTTAAAGAATGGAAGAGAAGTAGCTTATTAGCTGAAATAAATATCTATCATTAAAATCCTTTGCATCATTAAGTTATAACTATCACAACATCTATCATGTCCCAAGAAAACTCAAGTTTACAGACTTTGACGAACACAAGTCTTCCCTAGGGGAGAAAACAAAAGATTTTCCAAAAGCACTTTCAGAATGCAGCTATAAAACAAACCTTAAGCCCTTCATACAGAGCACGTGAGCGGCAAGATCGTAAGCAAGCATGATCATATTCAGATCGAACAAAATCACGAAGTTGTTGTAATTTCTTTTTGCGACGCTGCTGTAGCCAGGATGATGCAAGCGGATATGCAAGAACAGAAAGAATTCTGTATATCGATCCCTCCCACCACTGATAAGCAGCTAAACCATTGACCTCATCCACAAATCTATTGAATGCATCCTCATACCTGCCATGCAGATGTCACATTAAAAAAGTCGTCCAAATGTGATTTGTGATATACTGATCACAAAAATACATATCCTTCTCATACACCTGTGACTATAAGGAGTTGAGTACCACATAAAGACACTAAATCTAACCCCAAAATATGATAGATCAAAAGAAAGCTTACACAATATCAGTCACTTGTTCAGGAGGACAGCGAGGCAGATGCCAAGGCTCGCCAAAAGTATTTGGACCCATAAAATACATCCTATGCACATGACCTTGGGATTCCTCAATTCTATTTGTTTCCAATACCTAAAAGGCAACAGTATTATCACCTCAGACAATAAGTAATAAATGGCAATGAGCTTTTTTAATCTATCAAACTGGTAAAATAAAAAACAATGTTTGGATTATGGACATTAATACCTCATTTAGTGACTCAAGGAATGGAAAGGAATGATCTATTCGAGAGCTATGTTGAGGAGGCACAAGCGCAGGCAATTCATCCCAGGCAGCATATTTCATCCGTGCAACACTAAGAACTAGAGCTAACAGGATAAGAAGACCCAAGAGGATAAAACTGAACAACCATGGACCACCAAAAGTGTATACCAACTCTTCAAGAGCTGTATAACAGTTTGGCATGTGGTATCTGTCAGAAATACACTTGTATGGACAAGGTCTTTCAGTGACACCACCTGTTGAAAAAAAAAAAAAATTAGAGTAATATTAGTGGGATACAGAAATACAAGGAGGTGAAAATTTGAACTAATGTGACAAAAACTTTCATTGTTCAAACATGTAAAACTCATCATTGAAAAAACTCTAGAACGGCACTTTTTCAAGAGACTATGCCCTTTTTTTTTCTTTTTGGCTGTGTGAAAAACAACGCAGAAAAATCAGTCAACTTTAGTGTAAAGAAACACATAGAGCAAAATTTTTGAATACCTCGAACAGCAATATAAATGCCACGACTTGGAAGCTCATGCAACGGGCAATCAGAACAAAGCGCTCTATCAGATCCAAGGGCATTCTTAAAAGTCCCCACAGGGCATTCCTGCAATGCAATTTGCTTATTGGATAAAAAAAGGAAGCAAGTAGCAATTGAAAAGGTGAAGGAATTAATTTAAGCAACTTTGACTTGTTCATGTCATTGGACTAGTAGCCAAGTAATCAAGTGCTTGTCTCATAGTGAAAGAGATCAAGGGTGCAAACCTGGTAGCCTCCTCCCCTCTAAAAATTTCCAACATAACCAAAAGATCTTTGACAAATTCATCAGCAAGAACAGTATTTAAAAATAAACAATAAGAACCTGATTCACTAGGAATAAGTTCCCTTGATGATTGAAGGCTAATTGAGTTACCAATATATGGCAACAAAATTGAGATTTCAAAAGATAGGAGATAAAGCCATTGACTATTCAAACTATTTGAATGGCATAATGTAAATGAAAAATTACCTCACAAAAGATACCATAAAGCCCTTTTGGGCAGGTCTTTCCAGTAACAGTCCCATTTCCACCAGCACGACCCCTACCTCTGCCAAATCCTCCCCTGCCATTAGGGAACAAAGAAGCTTAAAATCCAACTGACTTCAAAATAATGATTCCATGAGTATTTTTATAACAAAGGAAAAGGTAAAGCAATAAATCAGCATATACTGCAAAAAATCATGACAATAAGCACTATATACATAGTACACATGCATGAACACAAACAACTCTGTATCGCAAATTCACTGCTAAATACAAACCAAGTCTGAATGCTTCCATTTGCAGTTGCAATTGGCATATACTCATCTCCAACTGGAATATCCGACCAATGAAAGTGAACCCTTCCACCACCTCCGCCACCACCCCCATCAGGACTCCCATGCCCACCAACAGTTGATATGGTAGAAGAATTACTAAGTGCCATGGTATGAATAAATAGAAGAATGGTTCCACCAGAACCACCCCCAGGACCTGCATTTGAAATCATCTTATCATCCTTTTTCTTGACTTCTTCTCCAAAGCTTTCCCCATCAGCTCTAAGTGAACCATAAACAGATAAACTTGACAGTGCATGCTCCACAGAACCCATTACTGTTTACAGGAAAAAAAAGGTAATCAAAGTTTAAAACAAAAAAACAAAAGCTCAAAAGGACAAAGGCAGGAAGAGGATTATAAAACTTAAATGATGTCCAAAATCTAACTAATGAACAAGATACTGCAGTGATTGGAAGAAGAATGTAGAATGAGGACATGAAGAAGTGCATGGGATAGATCCATTGGCACTACAAAAGTTGTGCTAAAAAAAAGGTGCAGTAATCCAACACAAGATGAAATCACAGTGGCAGCTTAAGGTAATGCTTTTAATTATTAACATAAGAGTAAGCTCATAGCTTCTGTTAATGCTTTCAAAAGATTCATGTATCAACACAAAACTACTAAAACAAAGCAAAGATGCTTCACGTGATGCTTGAATTTCCCAAATTGAAACAACAAAATTGTAAGCATAATTTTGGCACGTTATTTTCTTCTCCTTACTTGAAATTTACAAATAGTTAATACCTTATATATTTTCAAAAATAGTTAATAGTTAATTACCTTCTATATTTCAAAAATAGTATTTTATATAGACAAATTACAACACCTCCAATCACAAAAATCGCTCCACAAGGTGATTTAACACATCAGTGCAATAAGACTACTGCAATAGAAAAAATGTCAACATATGTCTATGAACAATCAACCAACTACTGACCAAATCATGTTAATAAGAAATACAGGTGATCATATTAAATTAAAAAAGGAAAAACATATGAAGGCGTATGTTTCATGCTCTTAAAGAATAAGGAATGATTATCAACATATTTAGAGCTTACTATCTCAATAGAATGAATTACAACACCCAAACAAGAAGGGAAGTTTTCACACAAGATGGAGCATCAGCCCCACAAAAACAGCCATGTGACGTACATGAGTAGACCTCTAGGTAAAAAAGTAGTTCCATCGGAATAGACCTTTAAGTTTCATTCCATATTCCTCGTTTCAGTCTCATGTATAATGCATTAAATAAGTAAAAGAATTAGCTGCTCATCATAATCTGCAAACTTACCTATTATACCACCACCTGCAGTTGAACCAGATAGAGTACCATTTCCACTACCACTACCAAGTTCACAAGGCAATCCGGCATCTCCATATGGATCACCACCCTCAACAATAGTTCCATTGTAATATCCATCCCCACCTCTGCCACCATGTCCAGCTCCACCAGCAAGACCATTGTCAGAAACTTTTCCTCTGCCCAACCCACCTGTGCACCCTACATTAAGTTCAGATAAAGATCAAGATTCAGTATAAGAAAATTTACGCCCAGAAATGCCATTCTGTCTTGCTCGACATGAACTTTAAATGCATGTGTAGAACAAGGAAAAGAATTTCTAGAGAAAATTTCCTTTTAAAAGCTTCAATTCCATGTCAACATGCCAATCACTTCTAGCGTCAAACCTTATTAAATAGAAAAGAAATAGATATTTTGTACCTAGACCAGATGCACTGATTGCTCCAGAAGATCGGACAACTACATTTCTGACCCAGTGAAAATGAACAACAGATCCTGTTATCATGCCTTCAACAATAATATCTTCAACTCGACATATCTGTGGCAGCAAGAAAGCCAAATATTTATAAGAAACACAAAAGAGAGTCCTTCACACCACAGTTAATCATGCACCAATCTGACCAAGATAAGTACTTAGTGCTCAGTCTGGCAAATGGAAACCTGAAGGGTGAAGGGCAGTGAAGAGTTCACATTACAATCTTCAGGTGGATGAATTAGCTCCATGGGGCATTCTTGAAGATCACAGTAGAGCCGTGGTTTCCTATCATGAGTCAAACATAAATATCAAACCAAATAAAAAATGGCATGGTTTCACTGTTCCAAGCTGTTTGTACTTACATATCATCATCACTGGCATTCTCCAAGGGACCTCGGAGAACAGAACCAGGTCCAACCTTCATAGTATGAAGAAAACATCAATGGCGGGAATAAACAAGTAATCCAATTAAAAATGAATCAATTTCTTTTCTCTATCCAATTTTAAAATACTAAGGCGATAAAGAATCAAACTATCTGTTTAATTCATAATTTTAGTTGAACTTCTAACTAAAAGGCACTTTAATTAAGTTGCAGAATTTCAAATTATGAAGAGGACCCTTTAGCTTACTCTGATACTGAAAAATAATGATAAAATCAGGCGTTGCGATTCAATCATATTGCCTGGTCCAGACAAATTTAAAAAGCCTTGGCCATGAACTCCCAAATTTGCATTAGAATGTATCACAGAGGATTCCTGATGAAAAGAAACGTGAACATTATTTCATAAAGCAAAAAAAAAAAAAAAAAAAAAAAAAAAAAAAAACGGATAAATGTTTTTTTGTAAGGCTAAGTACCTTGAGAACAATTAATTGCTGGCCTCAAGTAAAGATGGTCGCGACAATAAAAAAAAAAAAAAAAAAAAAAAAAAAGGATAAATGTTTTTGTAGCTAAGTACCTTGAGAACAATTAAATTGCTGGCCTCAAGTAAAGATGTCGCGACAATTGCATCACCACCTCCATCTATAAGCATTTTGGAATTCCACATCAGGTGTATTTTGACAGACATACGAAGAGCGCCATATATCTAATTCATTGAAATTAGTAACAATGAAGACCATGAGTCTTATTCAGAAAAGAAAAAATCTTTAAAAAAATTCACATGTCATCTATTTCTCCAAGGCAACAGATTCAGCTACAGTACAGAAATTAAATAAAGAGAAACACATCAAGAAGGTAATTTCATCTGGTAGAGCAGACAAAAAATCCATGTACCTCCATATATAACATAAAAACTTCACTTAAGCACAAAAAGGAGAGAACACAGGACACCATTCAACAAAAGACAATTTTTTATACAATTCCAGCTATTCAATTGTTTTTTATTAAAAAAGTAAAAGTGTAAAATGGACTTGAAGCAGACAAATACAAATCCATTTAGTTTGACAACTTGCCTTAACAACAGAGTCGCTCATTAGAAGCTCTTCTGCCATCAACTCAAACTCAGATGAAGCATAATGCGCAAGGCCAAAGCTCAAAACTGCACTGCATGATAAACTAATTTGTCCTTGAACCTGTAGATTGCATATGAACATGAGCTTGAAGTGTAATGAAAAACAAGTAAATATAATCCTAGACAACTTAGAATTAGAAGGCACAACTTTGTAGTATTCATTATCTATAAACACGCTAAAGAATTAAAATATAATCCTATTCTCTCAAGGTTTGTGTCATTATAATCCTGAATCTTGTGTGTAAGTCCTGAACAATAGAATCAGTTTGTATCTACATATCAAGACTTCTGTATTTTGTAACTTTTTGTTCTGCAATTTGCAGTTGATGAATTGTCAAACTGTGCATGTAGAGACTTTTTTTTTCAGTTTTCACACAATTTTGTACACAGGAACAAAAAAATCCTACAAGATGCTGCTACATTGCCTACATGATTTGTCCATTTTTATTAAAAAAGAAAAAAGAATTAACCTGCATACAACTCACAACACTGCCTCCGTGTATAAGCTAGTGTTAGCAGATTGCATATAATAATAACTAGTTAACCTTAACAATCTAGACAAGAAAAACATGTCATGCTCACCAATCACCAGCGCACGTGACAACAATCCTATAGTCCTAATCAACAAGTTCAGAGAGCAATGAAAAGAACCATCATGCAAAGAAGCAACGACAAAGACAAAACATCCCCCTGAAGGGGAATAAACAGAATAGATTCATGGCAAGTACACAAGACAGTAGGTGTCAATAACCTGAACCCTACTCCAAAACAATGGAACAGAAGCTTTGGCATGATTCTGAATATAAACATTCGTCCAAAGGGGCTGTTTGGGAAACTCCAATAGAAGTGTGTCAGTACTGGTGGACAAGTTGTTATTGCTAACAATAAGACTCCTAGGAACAGCATCATAATATGTCCCTGCAGCACCTGCATTTCCAGGACAACCAAAACTCCTTCCCCCTGTAAATGAGACAGCAAAGCTCATATGGCATGGTTTGCTATATAAGGAAAAAAGACAATTGCATCAACGTGTCCAAAATCCTTTGAGAATTTATAGTGACACAGAGAGAAGAAGCAACAAAGATTTTATCATAAAAACTGGGCAACAAAATGCACAGGAAGTAATTTGTACAATGGTAGTTTAAAGTTACTAACAGTATACAATCGAAAGAAAAGGAAAATATCACCAAAGATTGAACATGAAGGAGATATTATTCGTTCCCATAAGATTGAAAATGAATGCTTTGGATTAAAACCTTGCAGGGATCTCATCCATGTTCATACCAAGTCTCCAGTGAACCAAGCACTATGATCTAAGAAGATTTCAAATACCATATAATGTGATACAAATCTTCACTGCACATATAGGATTTTTTGGACAACTAAATCAGCATTAGATATTGTTTTATTAGAATACTTCAAATTATAATTTAAGACTATCATCCAGATGTCATACATCTCCTCTTCCTTATATTTATTATAACATCTGATAAAGAAATGAACTATGCATCAGCCAGGAAGATCCACACCAAGGTCATGTTTGTCAAGTGCCACAAGTTCATATTACCAAAAAGAAACCTTTTTCAGCAAACATCCAAATAATTTAATTCCTTTCAGCCACAACTAAAGTAACTGTTGGGAGTAAAACATTAAATTTTTTTAAAAAAACAAGAAATTTCCTTTCCCCTCCCCTATGTTATCATATTATCACAATTCCCCATTTAGTTCTCCTTAGTTTCATCAGTAAAACCTAAAGTTATCTGTGCTGAAGACAAGAACAAGGACAATGGTGATGACAGCAGCAATATGAAGATGATGATTGTAATAAAAACAAAGTAGTAGTCCGAGCCATACCATGAACAAAGAAGTTTGTGTCATCATGTCTGCTGAAAACATTAATAGCAACTCTCCCACCACCACCACCAGCAAATCCATTACCCCCAGAAGCACTTAGCTTACCCGTTCCAGTCCTGCTCCTCATAGAAGAATATTATTAGTTGGCAAGGTTTCCAAGCCACTTATGGACAACATTTTGAATAATGAATTAACCAACGATATCCTTATGTAAAAGAGCAGTAACAGGGAGGGTTAAGATCCCAGACAATGTCTCCAAAGTGATATATCTAACACAGACACTCTAGGAATTAAAGAGAAGCCTCCTATTTAGAGTTCATCAACGCTGTAAGCACCACAAATTACCTAGTATTGCAACTTATATAAAAGCTTGACATCCGTTTTCTTACCAAATTAAAGTCAACTTGTTCAAATGTTCTGCTCTTTGCATATGCTTCCCTTACTTGACACCATGTACTTATCAATAATGGATGTCTGGGACACTTAAGAAACTCACTCGACCACAACCATCGTGGACATGGAACACCTCAACAGAAACGGGCTTGTTCTGTCACCTTTTTCACCATTTGTTTTGAGAAAAGATCCAGGTTCCACAAAGGGTTGCCGCATGTAAATAGAGAACTGCTCCAATCTAAATTGATTTTAGTTTTGACATTCATATTCTCGTGCTTGATATACTTCACTCCTGCTACCATTTGTCAATACCTAATTCTTTCTACCACAAAACTATACGATGACTACAAAGGTAATTCTGCAAAGGAAGTATAGAGTACACGCAAGGAAATGAAGGAAAAGAAAAACACAGTAAATAACTGCTTGATTAAAAATCATATACAGTTAGATTAGCATCTCCAACTTCATTAACCGATCGCCCAAAAAAAAAAAAAAAAAATCAACGTCGAACCACAACCATCGTGGACATGGAAACACCTCAACAGAAACGGGCTTTGGGTTCTGGGGTCACCTTTCCACCATTTGTTTTTGAGAAAAAAGAATCCACGGTTCCACACAGGGTTGCCGCATGTAAATAGAGAACTGCTCCAATCCTACTACAATTGATTTTTTAAGTTTTGAACATTTCAATATTCTCGTGCTTTGACATATACTTCACTCCTGCCTACCATTTGTCATACCTAAATTCCTTTCTCCACAAAACACATACGATGACTACAAAGGTAATTCTGCACAAGGAAAGTAATAGAGTACACGCAACGGAAATGAAGGAAAAAGGAGAAAACACAGTAAATAACTTGCTTGATTAAACAATCATCAGTTAGAATTAGCGCAACATGCTCCAACTTCATTAACCGAATCGCCCCAAAAAAAAAAAAAAAAACGGAAACATAATACAGTTTCCTTGCAGAAGTTTCACTAGACATACACCATCATAAAACAGAACCATAGCATAAACAAGTGCCGAAACAGTATACATGCAGTGTTATCCCGTACAAGAAGCATGTTCAATCTCCATAACTTGAATTTACAATGATAAAGGCCTTACATCTCTGAGCCTTGATTATTTGACTGCTGCCGGCGGACCCCCCACCCACACCTTTGACAAAAAAAAAAAAAAAAACGGAAATATACAGTTTCTTGCAGAATGTTTCACTAGAATACACATCATAAAACAGAACCATAGCAATAAACAAGTGCCGAAACAAGTATACATCAGTGTTATCCGACAAGAAGCATGTCAATCCCATAATTGAATTTAAATAGATAAAGGGCCTTACATTCTCTGAGCCTTGATATTGATGCTGCCGCCGGACCCCCCACCACCTTTGATGCCACCATCGCCCCCATCAGCCAACAAAGCACCCCCAACCTCGATTGTGCTGGTGACGTCAAACCCAATCCTCCCGCCCCCTTCCCCTCCGTAATTATCATCCTTGCTCGTGGTCCCTCCTTTGCTCCCATAGCTCCACGGTTCATGCAATTCCGACCATGAATATGCATCACCTCCCCAAACATCATCCGGTAATTTCGTATTATCCGACACACAACTCGCTCCTCTTCCACCGTGGCCACCGCCAGCCCCCTGCACCCCCGAAGGAGACCCACTGGTCTGCGCCGGCGGCTTACCCGCCAAGCCAGTCACATTTACTACTGAACCTTCACTTAAACTCACATTATAAGCAGTCACCGCTACAGTACCCGCTGTTATCATAGCCTTCTCGCCTAAAATAAAACTCTTACTCATATTTATCAGAATCGAACAGCCTTTAATAGGACAACTCAAAACAACACCAGGAAGTATATCCAAGGTTCCGTTTCCTTCTATATACACATCATCAGTAAAATTCAAGCTAGAATCGAGCTTACAAACTTTGTCGAGAGAGCCAATTCCGCCGAGATCCTCATGGCACGACACGGAGGGAGGGTGAGGTGGGGGTGCCGGCGGAGGTGGCGACGGAGGAGTATAATCTCCATGGAACGAAACGATATCAGAGCCGATGATGGAAAACTCGTCATCGTGAAAATCAGTAACACTTAAACAAGGATTTATACATACAAAAGAATAGCAGAAAAAGATAAAAAGAAAATACAAACAGAAAGAAAAAGGAATAAAGGCCATTCTAGCAAGGAAATGATAGTCATTACATAGCTATAAAACCCTAAAAATTCTTTGAAATAGTGTTTGGATGGATTTGTGGAAGGGATTGGGGTTTTGAGTAAAGACAGTGGCAATAAATGGGACGTTGTTGAGGCCGTTTAAGAAATCTTTGTTGGATGGCACTGTACAGACATTAGAAGAAGCAGACATGCCAAGGAAAGTGCAAGTGTAACTGTAACGGACAGGTAAAGGTGGCACGTGTCTTTCGGTTTTAACGTCTTTTTCCTTAGTCGGAAAGGAATTAAACTACATACCTTGAGCTCTGGGTTTTTTCGTCAACGTCAAACTATAGCATTGGCCCAAAATGTTCTATAAATATAACACTGGCTATAAAATGCCCAAATTTTATGGGCTTATCTTAGATCTGGGTCCAAATTGCACTCGGGCACTTCAATTGCACCAAAACAAATAAGGGTGTACCTGTCTTTTTCACTGAAAAAAAAATTGACAAACCAGCAGGGGTGAGCAAACTTTTGGAAAAACCGAAAAGCAAACCAAACCGTATTATTTTGGATTTTCAATCTCTGGATCAGTTATTATAAAACAATTATTGAGTAAAATCGAACCATTCGATCAAACAGATGTGAAGCGAACAAACCGATCAATTCAGCCTATTTTCAAAACTTATTTCGGTGCATATCAGTTCAAATAAGTGAATTTCGATTTTCAATTTTTGAACTAAGCCGCCGGTTTAAAAACTCTGTAAACCAGTAATAAAAAGTGACATTTTTTTCTAAATGGTAATTTGTCGAGAATCTAATATATTCAAAGTGATGCCATATTTATCGAGAATCTAATTGCTACTGGCTAACAAATTATGCAGTATCATGTTTTTTAGGTACGCATTTCAAAATTAACATTAAAAATATCATTAATTAAAAATAATTTATGAATTTCTACTTCTTAAAATCAAATTTGAAATGATAATGAATAAAAAATTACGACTACACGTCATCAATATGCTTTTTAAATCTTTTTGTAATTTACTAAAAGATAAATAGGTCTCTATTTTATATACCAAAATAGATCGTCGCCCATGCAAAGGATACCTATATGGATGCTAAAATTTAAAGTTGGAGTTTATTATGCATGAACAAACTATATGACTAACGAATGGACAATGTATAACACAGTAGCTTAAAATAGGGAGAAAGTAAAAAAAATAATTTTCCTATGTTAGTTAATTATAAAATTGCTTCAAATTTAAATTTGAAATTATCCTAAAAATTTTTGGATATATGAATGGTAAATTTGCAATATGAATACTCCAAAATAAATTTGGTTTAGAATGGATTTATCGTGTTTGAAATAAATTTAAATTTTAAAATTTATTTGAATATTAGAAAGTTTAGGAAAATGATAGTTTTATTATAAAGTTTTACATTGTTTAAATCAATTCATTTGAAAATTTCATATTTCTTGGTAGAATTTAATTTTATTATTAATATAATTAATAATATAGAAATTTATGGAATTGAATTCGTAAAATTTAAATCTTCATTTTTAACAGATCAAACAAAAAAAAATAATTGTAAAAATAAATTTCACAAAAATTTTGTACAATTCATTTATTTCAAATAAAATTAATTTTATTTATATATGGTATGCCACCAAAAACTATAAATTATAGAATTATGTTAAAAACAGGATATAGTGGCAAACTTCCAAAAGTTTACACGAGAAATACATAAAATAGATAGAAAAATTGAATCACAGTTTAGCAAATAGTAAAGGAACTAAATTAATTTATTAAAAGAAACAATTTTGGGGGAACACAATACAAAAATTCTTTCATTTATGGTATTGATACATCCGTGAGTACATAAATATAAATAGATTAGTTTATTTTTACATCGATCTTGATATTATTAGTCACATTTCCCCAACAATCATCCGATTTCTTATCTCCCGTCACACCTCATAATTTACCATCTAAGCTTTGCAGGGAAATACTGCAAAAAAGATTTATAAGAAAAAAAAAATCAAAAGGAGGTAAAAGAAAACAATTAACCAACAAATTAAGGAAACAAACAAATATTAACCTTTTCAATCAGGGATTGATAATATGGCTTCACTGCATCAACATCAACAAGAACCTTGCTCTTGCTGTAGAGATCATACTTGCTGAAAAATCATTTATTATATAGATTAATTTCATTATTAGCAATAAATAAATAAATAAAATATATAAAAGTGAAATTAAGTGAAGCTTAATATAATTACTTGAATATCTTAAGCCACTTGAGATTCTCTTCATCCTCCTTGTTCATTAGGTGTGTGTACGCACCTGCCTTGTGAAAGGCTAAATCATCGCGAGCAAATGAAATATTTTAATTAATGAATCTCTTGGATTAATTTCTTAATAATTAATATTTTATAGCTAAAAGATATAATCAAAAAGCAATAATCCTTACGATAGAAAGAATGGAATCGGATAATGAACAATGCAGCTGGTGGTAGAGTGGTTCCATTTTCCTTGGCCACCTATATGGATTTTAATAATCATACTTTAGAATATTTCATTTAGTTTTTTTTTTTTAATTTATGAATTGTCCAAAGTACCCACCAAGTACATGTAGTCATCATGCCCCCATGAGATCATCACATTTTCTAGTCCACATCCTTCCTCATAAATACCATTTTTGGTACTGTATTCTGGAATTTTGGAATCTGGATTCTCCTTGAAATACTGCAAATATTTGAAAAACTTGTTACTCATTTTAAATAAATAAATGATGATTATAAATATATTAATTAATATTTCATTGCATTATGCATAATACCTTGTAATGCACATTAGACTCATCAAAAGCACACCCAAGAGGAAATGTATCACCTGTAATATAAAATAATTAAATATTTAATAAATATTTCTTGAAACCAAATCTTTATTTTTTTAAGAAAAGAAATAAAATACTCACCTACAACAGCCCATTGAGGAAGTGCTCCAAACTGGGGAAGAAGAAGAACCTTTCCAAGATCTGATACCCCAAGAAAAATAATTACTATTTTTGCACCAGTTCAAGAATAGAAATTTGATGAGGATAAAGATACCAGTGACAGAAGCAAATCAAAATTAAAGTAGGACCCATAATAAGAAGTTTTGGGTGGGACAATCCGGTTGTGGGTAACTTGATAAGTTTTAGACAAATGAATAACAAGATCATGAGGAGGATATTCCCTTTTTGTTCCTATTACAGGCTACTAGGGCACGTAATATTACCATGAATAAGAGCAGTCAAGTGGAGCCAATCTTCATCAGGATGATCTTTCCTAATAGCTTCAGCCGATTGCAGCAAATGTTGAATCTGGGGCTCATCAAGGTCAGGATCACTATCGTCTACAACTTCATTAAGGAGCTCACAGCATTCCCAAATGCTCATTTCTGCTTTATCTAACTTCTCATATTCTTCTCTCATCTTCTTTACCTACATTTCCAATTTCTCAACATAAACACAAATTCAAATTTTAAATAAATAACTATGTGATACTAATATTAATTTTCCTTACAAAATCATAGGTTTGGTTGATGTGTTGCTGGCGGTAGAATTCTTCCACCGTCTTTTGCCTTTCACTTTCAGCGTTATAATCTCTGAAACATATTTGCACCATTAATTTCCATATTTGAGATAAATAATCTCTCTATATAGGTTAAAAACAAATTTTAATTAGTAAACAAATGAAATAATTAATAAAACC
This sequence comes from Jatropha curcas, assembly GCF_014843425.1. The sequence continues at coordinate 1,989,034 of NW_023590909.1, forward strand.
TGAAAGAATTTCCAAATGAATTAATCTCAGGCGCATCAAATGCATCAGCTGATGTCGATTTCGGCACCGGAAATCCACCGTCTAAGACTAATTCCTTGACATGATCCTGGTGTTTCTGTTCCTCACCATGTAGCCCTGAATTAACCAAATCAATAACAAAAAGGAACAGAAAAAATTAATTAATGAGATTCTTCATTAGAGAAAATGAAAACGAAATCAACAGAAACAGCAACAAACACGGACCAAGCTCAGGCTGGCTGATGAGAATAGTCATTTGGAAACCGAAAAGGAATATAAGAAGAAGGAGACGAAGAAGAAGAGTAAGGTTGAAAGAATGGCTGTGGTAGGAAATTCTTGCAAGATGTGATACTTATATTGCCCTTAAAAAAGTCCTTCCTTGAGAATTGGAAGGTTTTGAGTCCTTAGCAGAAAATCTTACACTTTTCTTTTTGTAATTACCATTTTAAATTTTAATTTTAATTGCGATAGAAGCGTTCCGTAAAATCCAACCATGCTCTAAATTTCATACGAAATGTGCCTCACTTTCCAATTAAGTATTGCCACGTATACACCTATTTATTTCTACTTAGTTACGTAACAACCATATATATCCATCCACCATGACTGGATTAATTCATAATCTTGTATTGTCTTCAAAAATTGAGTTTATCCATAAATTAAATTAGCTATACTATATTTTGGATTTGTTTCTAAAAATATTTGATTTTGGATATGTGTTCATTTTTGCATGTGAGGATTCGGATTTCTAATTATTTGTGCTAAATCCGAGAAGGACTAAACCTCAAAACTCAAAATGTCTGGTAGCAACCTGACTCAGCTTTACGTGGATATCATATCTAAATTTGTAGCTGTGCAACTGGGTTTATGGGCCCACTGACGCAGCATCTAGTCATGCACAACAGAAACTTTGACTTTCCGTTATTGGATGTTTCAAATCAACGGTTCAACTGTGACCATTGTACGGATGAAACTAACGCATCAACCATTCAGATTTGATCATACACACAATAAGATGGAATTGCCAGTTCGCAAATTATAAAAACACAAGGATAACTTTTTTTTTTAAGTTTTTTAGTTGGATGGATATGAGCAAGTTGCAGATTTGGAGAAAAAGCCAGCTTAGATATTTTTGGTTTTATAATAGGTAGCAGCAGGCTATAGTATAATACTGGTACAGTGAACACTTTCTTTTCTTTTTTTAATGAGTTAGAATACTCTTTTTTTTTTTTCTTTTCTTTTCTATTCAAGAAGTTTAATATTCCGGAATAATACCGTGAACTAACAATTGACAATAAGAGTAACTCTCTCTTTACTCACCAAACATTAAAAATTTTTGTGATCAAGCTTATACAAACATAAGACCTTGCATTCTTTATATTTAAGGTGGATCCAAAAAGAATTTATTGAGGACAAATACATAAAAGTAACAATCAATAGAGACAAGACAAAAGGTAAAGATTTAGTGTATAAATACTTATTAATATAATTATATATACTAGAAAGTAAAAATTAATGCTTATATAGAAATGCGGAAATTTAAAAATTAATGTTTATAATTAAATCAAAAATTAAAATATTATTTTAAAAGTAGATTCCATCACAAACAACCATAGAATATTACCTTGAAAATTAGGGGTGTGCATGGATTGGATTGGGATCCCAAAATATCGGGACGTAAAAAATGAAGTTTCAATCTTGTCTCAATAGATATGTAGTCTCGCCCATTCCGTTTCAATTTTTGGAATGGAACAAGACAGAAATTCAGGTCTATGGGACATGACGGAATGGATCAGATTGGGAATCAATCGATATTTCTCATAGTTTTATTAAATTATTTTTCATCAAAAAAAGATAAAAAAAAATTACCATATTTATCAATTACAATCAAACAAAATTCATTTATATAAGTTTGATTCATTATAGTAAGTTTGAGTTTTAAAAAAACTAAATTAAATAATTAATTCAATCATTGATGGATCTACTAATTAAAGTTAATAAATAGAAGATTTTTAAGTAGTTATTTTCTAGTTAAATAAAATGTTAAGATATAATACAAATATAAAAAGATATAAAAATTATTACAATTTAATAAATATAATAAAATAAAATAATATAAAAATTATATACAATTTAACTTTATATGTATTTTATGAATTTTAAATCGTCATTGTTGTCACTATTATTTTTAAGCTGATTTAAATTCGCTACTACGTAATTTAATATTGAATATCATTTGAAAAATAAATAATGATAGTATTAAGTATAATAAATAATCCAAAAATCAGATTAATTGAAGTTACTATTTTTTCTTGTATTGGTTAATCTTTCTATTTTTTATTTAATAAAAAAATTTATTAAAAAAAATTTACTGAACATATACTGTGGAATAACAAAGAAAAAATCCATATTGAAAATTATGTTTGTTACTTGACTTACTTTATATTTAAAAAATGCATATTATTTTTTCGTATTATTATTACTTTAGTAGTAATTGGAATTGTGAAAAAAAAAAAAAACCTAAAGTAAAATATATGAAATGATTTTTAGGGGTATAATTTGAAATTCTTACAAAAAAGACAACTAGAATTTTAAATAACAAATGAGATGAGACTTTTCAATTTTCCGGCTGGGACGGGATGGGTCAGAATTTGGGTCGGTACAGATCGATTTTCATCAAAAAACCAGTCTCGTCCTATAAATATTTTCGAGACGGAACTATGAAATTAATTTCGAGTTTTTCTCGGGATGAAAAATTCGGGATAATTTTCTGGAACTGGTCGGATTTCGCAGTATCGTGCATACCCCTGTAGAAAATGATCTGACGGTTGAAAACTTGAAATTCACTGGAATTTGACAGCCTAACCATGTCGTTGTTGATGGATGGCTAAGCCAACTTTCGTTTTCTCCCTTATATCTGCCCCCAATTTTGTGTTATTATTCAATATATTATTACATTTTTTTCTCAGGTATTCCAAAATTAATAGTAATTAATAATTAATAACCACTGAAAATTGACAATGATATCTCTTTCAGAGGAAAAAAAAAAAGAATAAATACCTAAAACGACAATACGGTTGTTCAATACACACAATCAATGAATAATGACAATATGATTGTTTTGTTCGGCCCATTGGCTCGGCCCACGTTCAGCTGATTAAATATACAAAGGACCTATTAATCCAGGAACACAGGATTGGACAACGTGGGCTTGTCTTTACAAAAACATGGGCCATCACCGACTATGCCGAAAAACAGATGCATTAAAAGTCAGAACTCCTCAACTTAGGCCCAACCCAGTAAAATGTGGCGTTATCCTGAAACTATGGCTAAATTACTAAAAACCTGAAGTTTCGTGTAGTAGGCACTTTAGTCCCTGAAACGTTTTCAAACTCTGCACGTTAATCCTTCCATAATGCTGCTTAGGATTCCGTTAAATTAACTAACAAGTTAACGGAGGTTTCCCAACTTTTACATTGTCAGGGACAAAATTACCTTTTACTTCAACTGGACAGTTAGTCAATTACACTAATTCAACGATTATATCGTTTCTTCTTTAATTACCCCATTTACTCGTTAATTGCGTGTATATGATAATGGACGAATATTTTTTTGAGCTTTAATTCCTTATTTCTTATATTACAAAACTGATAATTTATAATTAAACTATTAACCTAATATCTTCTTTTTCATGGTAATATTTGCTATGCTATAGCTTGCAAGTGACCTAAATTACATTAGAAAATGAGCTAAATCACTATAAAGTCCTTGATGTTTTTCTGAAATTACTACTTTATACCTAATATATAAAGTAACTATTGCAAAATCCCAAAGATTTAGAATTATTAAACTACTTAATTCATAGTATTATGTCTCAATTATTATGTTGTTACTAGTTAGTCGCTTATATTTGCTACAAAGTGACTATTTTGCCCCTCTTTTTACGGAAAAAATGAAAATTTTTTAATGAAAAAACTAAATCGTTTAATGGGATAAAACCCCAAAGACTGAACAACAATATCAGAAAATAGTGTGAATGAAGTAATAATTTTAATCAAATGTCATGGACTTTATAGTAATTTTCCGTAGAAAATATCAAATCAATGGGGTACACTAATTTGTAAAAAAATTTTGCCAAAATGCTTGAAATCATCAAACCTTATCAAGTAGGTTAGGAATCTGTCAATCAAAAAGATAGAGGAAAGCAGGAGCATGAAAAGTTTTAAAAAAGTTTATATTTGTCTTGTTGGCGATTGGTTCAGCAAAAGTGGTTTCATCAATAGCCATTTCAATGTTCTTATTATATACAGTCAGGTCTACGAAAGTTATTTTATTTTACTTTAGGGATTCAAAATACCTATAAAGAAGGTAACTTTGAAACATTAAAACAATATTTAATAATGACATGTTGTTTTTTAATCCTAAAAGTAAAAAAATACATATTAGAAACCCAGTAATATTATAAACAAACGCATCAACATCATTTATATAAAATGTAACCAAACCACTCTACCTTACCTTAAGTTCTTACCTGTTTTCAACTTTCTATTTAATATTCTACCAATCATGCTGTCCAGAATTTTGGTTCCAATATAAAAATTTTATAAAATCAGTCGGTATTAAATAGAAAATGCCTATCCCAAAAGAATATTAAAAACATATATATTTATTATTATTCGATAATGATATTTAGCGGTGGCAGGCACTCTTGGCATCGTTCTCATTTTCCTTTTGTCTATTTCAATTTCACATCACGGTTAAAAAAAGAAAAAAGAAGTAATAGATAGTAAGAATATTATTTCTTACAAAAAATGAAAAGGTTGAAAAAAAAAAAAAGACTATAGATTCGAATAGCGTCCACGACCGATGGAGAATCAATTTTCCACAAGAAATTTTAAAATATTTTGATGAGGTGTTATTTGCTTGATAGTCACTGTCTGTCACCTCATTTCTCATTCTCTGGTCTGTGATGTAAGGATTTCATTTCTTTTGAATATATATAACAGACAATGCTTTGGCTTCTAAATGCGAAAAAGGTGAGCTAGAAAGCGAATTCTTAATTAAATTTGATTAATTGCTAATTAATTATGAGTTATTTAAGACTAAAATATGATTTTGATGTACAAGACTAAAATAAGTAATGCAATGTAAGTTGCTAAAAAAATAACAGATTATTTAAAAAGTCTATGAGGGAAAGCCAATTTCTAGCTTTCTTGTTCCCTACTTGTGATGTGAACTGTCTCACGCATGCGCTAACAACATATTAAGGTCCAAAATGTTAATTTCCTTTGTGATTTGGACTTAATACATAGTGGTAAAACACTGTTAATTTCTACACGTCTCGTTCCATTAGCTCGTCTTTATAAATCATACTCTCTTTTAATGAGCTTACTATGTCATTTGTAATATTTCTAATGACGTAATTAAAATTATAACGATGTAAGTCTATTTAAATTGTAATATTATAATTTAATATATAAATATTTCACTATGAAAACACTACTAATTTGACTTCAATTTAATTAAAATTAAAATTAAATTTGACTTCAATTTACTCTAATATAATTAATTAATTTACATTTTTTTTATATAATTTAGGTATATTTTTAGTCCGTCTTTACAACTTTGACTAAGCGTGAGTTCCTTATTTAGCATATACTCTCCAGACAAAGGACCATACCAAAAAAAAACAAGGAGCTTTCGTTTTCACAGGACCATATCAGTGGATACTCAAAATCCCATTAATGTTGACATATTCTAAAGTAATTAAACTGTTATATTCATGGTGGTAATTTCCAGGTTCACCCACTTTGGCAGCCAGCCAGCACAGTTCCAGAAATTTTTTTTTTTTTTTTTTTTGAGGGTCAGTTCCAGAATTTTATTAAATAAAGCAAACAGAGGCAATGGAATTTACCATTTTACTTGTAAAAAAACAAGATTTTTATCATTTTTATTTTATTTTATCTCAGGCTTTCACTTTCAATCGAGTCATTTTAAATCCTCCACCTTAGACTTGGGGTTTTGAAAAATCTTCCACTTGGATCATGAATTATGACCTCCACTTATGTCCATCTCTTTCAATTTTCTCCATATCCCACTCAAAGCTATCTTTCCAATAGACAATTTGGAATAAATATTTCACTTATAAATTCTTAATTTATTTTTAAATAAATTTTATATTTAATTGTAAAATTCATTTAAATTTGTAGTTCACTATGTTATAAAATTTCGATACATTGTTTGATTTGAAAGACAATTTATGTGATTTTTTTCTTTTAAAATTTTAATACTTATATAAGTTTCAACAGTTGAATAATAGACCACACTATTAAATTTTATTCGCGATGATATTAAAAAGCATATGTGATTGTACTATTTGTGTAGTTTCACTTTGCAATAAGCATATATAACCTCTAAAAAAAATAAAATTTTAATAAAAAAGAAAAACAGATATTTGAAAAGATATACCTTGCTTAATGGACTATCTAATCCTTCCAATTCATAGTCACATGTCGATGCCTTGCAGTGCATGCTAGGGAAATAACAGTACTTAAAAGTAATTGAATCTTCCTATTACATGCTCTTGCGAGTCAATAAATAGTAATTAAACAATAATAATAATTAAACACTAGTGTGAGTGATTTTTTGAATTATTATTATTAAATTAAGAACAAAACAGGGACAAGAGACATGGGAAAGTACAATTTTCGTTGATATGGTTATGTATGTAAAGCTTATTAGTGATAATGACAAATAACTGCTACTCTAAAACCATATTTCTTAACATTAATTAATGAATAAAAAGGAAGATCTTTCTTATATCTCTGTCTAAACAGACCAAGTCAAAGGCAACTGCTTACCCTAAGGATTACTCCCTAAAAAAAAAAAAAAAAAAAAAAAAAAAAAAAAACTTATAATAGTGAATAGGATACAGACAAATAACTGCTACGTACATAAAACCATAGTTTGTCTTAACATTAATTAGATGAATAAACCTAGGTAAGCATCTTCGTTCTTATATCATTTCTGAAACATCGACAGTACAGCAAGGGCACACTGCCTATACCCTAATGATTCACGTCACTACAAAAATAAAAAAAAAAAAAAAAAAAAAAAAAAAACATCGTCTTGTTTAGTTAACTTCAAATTCATAATATCTACAAATAAAGAAATACATGAAAATTGCTTACTTAAAGAGAAAATTGAATATATGTTTATTTCTTCTTTTAAAAATTTATCGACACCACACAGGTATTTATTGTTAGTGAAATTGAGAGTGTATTGTTAAATCAATTTTCAACACCTGAAATTGGTCACTGAATCTGAATTTATAAGTATTTTTGTTATCGTCCTTGTTTAAACAATTACGTTCCGTGAAACAGTTAGGACGGCGACAGCACACACACTCCGATTAATGCCATTGACAGAAGTTAAAAAAAAAAAAAAAAAAAAAAAAAAAAAAAAAACATCGTCTTGTTAGTTAAGCTTCAATTCATAATACTACAAATATGAAAAATACATGAAATTTGCTACTTAAAGAAAATTGAATAATGTTTAGTTTCTTCTTTAAATTTATCGATATATAATTTATTTAAAATTGAGTTTTTAAATCAAATTTCAACTGAATTTTTGGATGAATCTGATTTTATTTTATTTTTTTTTAAACCAGTGAATGAGCGAACAACCCGATTAATGCATTTGACAGAGTAAAACGGAAGTTAAAATCACGGGAATCTCGATGGGAATGAAAAAACATGCAGATTAAGCCACGTGTTTGAGAATGAGCAGACGATAATTAAACAAAAGAGTGTGGTGTCGTGCTGGAGAGCAAAGACAAAGGCCACGCGTACGGTCATTATGTAAAAAGAGGAGACACGTAGAGATCGTCCGTACAAAGTCGCATTCAAAAAGAGAGAGAAGATTTGATCTTTCTCGTACGACGTGTTGGTTCTGTTTTGTCGGTTAGTGGAAGGGCTGTGTTTGCGTGAGCAAAGCCAGGTGTCCCTCCGAATTATGTTACTGTGGCATACTCCTAGCCTTTTTTGGTCCACATTTCACGTGACACCAACTACCTTGTTCTTTCCCCTTGCCTTTTATTGATATTCTTTTAAATTCCCCCCTTCCCCAGAAAAAGAAAAAAAAAAATTAGATTTTCAAACAAATTTTATTAAGTTAATTTTTAAAATTTTAAAATGGCCACTACTAAAAAAATAATTTTCTTAATATCTCTTTTAAATTCGAGTGTGAAAACAATATTGCAGATAACTGAATTTCAGTGACATGTTTATATAATAAAATTAAATATAATATTGAAATCTATGTTTGTAATAATTATAAACCAACAAATAAACATAAGTTATTAATATTTATCGAAATTATAAAATTTTTTTTCTAATAAACAAGGGGAAACTTGATATTTGAAGATGCACACACCTGTCTTCTTATATAGGGATTGTGGACGCGAAAAAAATAAAATGCAGTATAAGGTTTGCATTATTATTCGCGAAAGAAGGCATCTTGTCCTCTTTGCTTTCCTTTTCATCCAAACAAGTTCTCGAATGTTCCATCATCAATTCCTCAAACTAATTTGGTTACAATTGATTTACCAAGCTGAAATTATTTACAAAGGCTGTTGTGCTTATTCATTTCATAATCCGTGTTGCTCTGTTCGTTAACTTAACCATGATCATTAGGATCGTTTAATTTTGATTTTGATTATGATTAAAAATGATTCTTTGTCGCCAGCATGTTTTTCAACATTAATTTGCTGAATTTAAAACTGTTTTTTAAATAATCACGAGATATAAAAATGCAGTTAAATTTTAATTAGTAAGAAAGGTAGCGATGGAGTTAAATTTTATAGTGGGAATGTCTTCAACTTGGGTGGCAATATCAGTACAGATGGCGATATAAGCGTGCGTTAGATAAGGCCAGTGTAAAATTCTAGAATGCGCTGGATATATCCATTCACTCAGTGAAAGGACTAGCATGGCCTAGAACCGGCCAAGTGTAAGGCAGAAAAAAAAAAAGCCTGGAGGGTACTAAAGGACAGTCCTCTCTGACAGTTTTTGTTATTGTTATTATTATTTTTCTTAATTTGAGGATAAACGAGAAGATTTTTTTTCTAATTATATTTAAATATTATTCTTTATGTTTTTGCTGATCAAAAGTTGGAGAGATCTTTTGATGCTTGCCCTAAAATACACTCATCTCTTGCACATGGGTTGACCGGATTTGTAACCCTAGATCAACCTCCACGTGTATGCCAAAACATGCATACAGTACACGTACATGAATGTATGAATCCTCTTATTGCACTTGCTTTTATAGTCCTTAATTCACATTCCAATTACCAAAATTCTTTCATTTATTTATGTAATTAATGTCAAGCCTAATACAGATTATATGGTTTTGGAAAATGAAGCAAATCTCGTTTTATATGGAAAATGAAGCAAAAATTTTAAAATTTTTTAATTTTATCCTTAAAATAGTAAAATTTTCAATTTCACCCCTCTCAACTCTTGAAATTTTTGCAGCCCCTCACTTTAATTCCGGACTCTGCCGCTGAATAGAGACATGACACTTCCCTCTGCCGTGTTGGATAGCATCCATAACTATAAACCAAATAGATAGAAGAATTAGAAAAGAATGGGTGGCTAATGAAAATCTTTCTACTCTATTATTTTTTATTTTCTATCTATGAAAGGAAAATTTATATATGAGTGAGAAAAGTTTGGAAAAGAGAAGCAGATTGTTGGTGTGTTAAAAAGAGGCCGGTAACCGCAAAAATGGGTTTGATTGTGCGAGGGGAGCATCGTCATAGATGGGGTTACAATTGGCTTATTGCTTGAAAGTGGAAAATGATATTATTATCTAAAAATCTAACATTGCTTAGAAGGTAGAAATTCTTGCTTGCACATCTATAGATAATAGGATACATACAAATCACAGACTTTATGATGTCAATTAATGTTCTACCGAATACTGCATGTCTCAGTCACTGCGCAATTGTCCCACACAGCCAATCGATTATGCCGATATTCCTAAAATCCTACGAAGAATAAACGAATTTTTTTTTTATTATTTTAACTATAACAAATTAAATAAAGTAGAATAATATTTTAGGTTTTGTAATAAAAAGTAATAATTTTTCTTTATTGCTAAATCAATATAAATTTATGTAAAAAAGGTTGATTGTTGCCTTGTTGACAAGGTCAATTCCCCTTGAAGGAATTCCTATCCCTTGCGTTTTCCTTTCTTATCTCTATATAGTGTTATTTTCTCTCCTTGCTTGTGCTAGTTAACATAATCTTAATTTTTATTTTTAGAAGATAATTAATTGTAAAACATGTAATAAGTAATAGTTAAGCTAAGCCTAAAATTTTTTGTTTTAAGAAAATTCTAAAAGCAGAAATAATTAACATCTAATCCTTTTAGTAAAAGATTGGGCCGAGAAAAGTTGGGCGCAAGAAAACAATAGTGATTAGTCAATTTTGATACTAAAAATAGTAACGGTTAACTGTAAATTTGCTTCCAAATCAAGTAATGGTGGCCTCACAAAGTGGATAAGAACGATGGATGAGGATGGTGAGTCCAAAGTGGCGAACGAATAGAATTAAAGATAGCGAGACAGTAAAAGAGAAAGAGAGCGAGGTGTGAGACAAATTGAGTGGTGTTGGGTGACACGGATTTTTGGTTCAACTCAAGAAAGGACACCGGTGTTTTTTGGGTATAAAACCTACAGATGAAAGAAGTATAAATGAATGAGGACAGATTTTATGCACCTCTCTTGCAATTTTTCTTTTACGAGTTTTATTATCTCCACCAACCTTCAAAGAAAATATTTTACTCACATATAAGGCTTTAGGCCCTCACCTGAGCTAGAACTGTACCTGAAATTCAAGAAAATTTTATAGTGGTCTCTTTCCATGTGTGAATGTGTGTTTAAATTTTGATCTAATCCATCCCACGAATAAGTTATTTCGAGTAGTTCTATAAAGTTTTGGAGTGACCGTCATGTCTTGCCAGCAATATTTGACATCTTTATGGTCTTTTCATTCCAATTCTTCTAACATCTGTGTTTGGGTTGCAAAGGAAAGAAAAGAGAATATATATATATATATATAATTCTTTTTTTAGATTTATTAAATTATTTCATCATTCTGCCAAAAAGTGTTATTTTACTGTTAATTAAGATACTAATAGCAAAGATACCTGGGAGTAGGCATGGCCACCGGTTCGGTTCTAACCGGAACCGAACCGTACTGTAGATGAACTGAAACCGGATCAAAATCAGCGGTTCAAAATTTTGAATCGGAATCGGCGGTTCAAGGGCCGGTTAAGGTTCATGTGAATGTTAAAAAATGAACCTGAATTGGCCCGGAATCGGCGGTTAACTGGCGGTTTCGGTCCGGTTCGAACCGGATTCACAAACAAAATTATTTATTGCAATAATCAAAAATAGTGAAAAAAAAACATCATCATTTTGGTTCATTTTGGTTTAAAAAAAAAAAGGAAGCATCGTCATTTCACTTTTTTTTTTTGAAAGCTCATCATTTCATTTTCACTTAACCGTTGAACTTTGTTTACAAACACATATTTTTTTTAACTATACAATTAACAATTTACACAATGTTAAAACTTCAAACGGATATAATTATTTATTATAATTTAATTAATTAATTATTTATTTATTTATTATAATTTACTAAATTATCCAAAAATATAATTGTTTTTTTTCTGTTATAAGGGACAATTTGTATAGGGAACAATTGGAAACTACATAAATGAAAAATTGTATAAATATGATGGAGTTGATTAATTTTTTTTTCACAACCAATTAAATTCTATCTCTCCCTCTTCTCTCTTAATATTGGCCTTTATTTTCATACATCCAAATTCTAAATTCCATTAAATTTCATATCCTTTTATTCATTTTTTTTTTCCATAATTCTAATTGTAAAATTATGGCACACAATTCACAAAGCCTCCCAAGAGAAACGATGTTGCTCAAAGCGTGAAGAAATTGATTTCAAAATGATCCATTGATTGTGATTTTTGCACCCACAAGAAGCAATATCTCCTAAATTAATAAGAAGTTTTTTGTTTTAAAATTTTTATAAAAATTATTGTTATAAAATTTAAACATTTTAAAATTTTATTTATTCATGAATTCGAAATCAAAATCTTATTATTTTTTTAAAAATTTGCGTAATGCCGGAACCGAATTGGAACCGTAATTTGAACCGTCGGTTCGTCGGAATCTTGCTGAACCGTGCCGGAACCGAAATCGGACCGGAACCGGAGGTTCAAGGGCCGATTCCGGTTCAAAATTTTAAACATCTCGAATCAGCGGTTCAATGAACCGAAACCGGCGGTTCATTGAACCGGCCATGCCTACCTGGAAGGTTATGGGGAAATATTTATTGAAAAGTTAGCAGCAGAATTAAAACATACACCATTTTAGAATGTAAAATTAAAAAAAATTAAAGTATTTTAAAGACCAAATTATTAAAAATTTTTTTTGCTATAATGGCATTAAAAAAATATATTTCCTTATTATTTTTCTTAATTATCTTCTACATATTTTTCTGTCTTATCCTAAATTTTTGCTGTTTTAGTTGCTTCGTTAGTGTTACTATTCGTTCATTTCTCAAGGTTAAGGACGGAAACACACTGCTAAGAGGGCCGCGGCTCCCCTCAAAATAAAAGAAAAAATTTTAATGTAAAAATTTTTGGAAAAAAAAATATTATATTATTATTCTATCATTTATAATTAAATAAAATTATTTTTTAATCTCTTAATTAATTGGGCTCGGTCCGCTACTGCGCAAGGTCCAATCTTTTGGGGAAATTTTGGAAGATCAAGCTTGTTAATATTAAGTTAAAGCCTTATTTTCTCTTTTGTCTTAATCCGTTGAAATAATTTTTTTTTTAAGTTTCATAAAAAAAAAAAAAAAAAAAAAAAAAAAAAAAAAAAAAAAAAAAAAAAAAAGAAAGAAACAGGACGAGTTCTCGTGGTCTCTGCGATAGGACACAATGAAAACTGGTATGTCAGTCTGGACATGCATCCATATCACTTTAATTGTATTTGGTAAAAAATTTGGAAATTCCAACACTACCAAGATAAGCTCACCATTCCAAATTACGTCTAAGAGTAAAAAATTTATAACTTTTTTCTTTTTTTACCTAACTTAATCATTTATTAATGTTGGGAGCTACCCTTGTTACCAGTTGCTCCTTTCTAACTCAATTCTCTTTTTTTTTTTTTTTTTTTTTAATTATTATTTTTTTTTTTTTTTTTTTAATTATTATTTTATCTCTATTTTTACTTTTACTTCTTCGATTTTAAAATTTGATCCCTTGTTTGTAAGCATTTTCTTAATGTAAATTCTTTGCAATGGTTGGTTGAGCATTAAATAAAAGTATAATATTTTATGTTATTTAGCTAAAAATAAAAGTAGATTTTCATTATTTAGAAAGAATTACCATTATTTATATTATTTTCATTCTTTTTTTCTTTTTAAATGAGAACTATTTTCAAAACCAACTCAAATATATTAATAGTATTCAAAACGATTCAAATAATTGATTTATATTATTACTGAATTTGTATAATAAAAAAAAATTCTTTGTTATTTAAATTTTGTCTTGCTTAATAGTATTTTTTTATTTTTATAATTTCCATAATCTATAAATATTGACGCTTGATTTTTAAGTAAATAGTTAGTGAAAAGGCGTTATTGCGAGAAAATGACGGAAAAAAAAATCCTGTAATTACCAATTCGTTTATTTTCCAATCGATGGATAATAAAATGGATGTTTTGTTGCGAATTATGTTCCATTCTGAAAACGGGCAGCTAGGAATAGATTCCAAAATGAACGGAAGATATGTAATTTTTAGAAACTTTACACAGTGCTTTAGAATTATAACAAAGTTTTAGGGACTTAAATGCAAGATGCCAAAAAGAAAAGGCAAAGACTGATTATTAATTTCATCTTTATCTTTGCGTATCTCACCCTCCTCCACCGCCTTTGGAACTATAGGGGCCTAGATTTTATTTAATAAATATTTGTATATTTTCACAGCGTTGTTCTCTCGACTTCATCAACCATCCGCCACGTGGCAAACAATCCGATTCCAGAACACGTGTAACTCTCTTATTCCGCTTTCTAATACTCTATCCCGAAACCGCAGTAACTCATCAAAAGTTTCCAACATTTTAACCGCAGTGGTAATATAGCTCCTATGGATTTGACCAAACCAGGGTTAGACTTTAACCCGAAAAGAGTTAACAGACCCACTCCTAAAAGCAGTTTATATAGAAGCAAACTATGCCGGTGCTTCTGCATACAAAATCTCGAAGCCACCATATCTTCCCAAACAAAAAAAAGATGATGCTCGATGAACGACACCGTCCTAATACCACGGTCCATGTTCCTCCGTGGGCCCTAATCGAAGATGCAAATCCTGAAGGTTATCTCTCATCGCAGTTGAGCCCTCACTCCGGCAATGCTGCTACCGCCTCTGACTACAATCCGTACTATCTACAAGAAGCGCTGGCAGCGTTGCAGCGTTACCTGCCATCTAACGAACCGGATTTTGACTCTGATTCCGAAGTATCGGGTCTGGAGCCAGACTCGCCGGTAGACGCTTTTTCTTGCGATCATTTTCGCATGTTCGAGTTTAAGGTGAGGCGGTGCGCACGTGGCAGGTCACATGACTGGACTGAGTGCCCTTATGCTCACCCTGGAGAGAAGGCGAGAAGAAGAGACCCGAGAAAGTATCACTATTCTGGTACTGCTTGTCCTGATTTTCGAAAGGGAAATTGTAAGAAAGGTGACGCGTGTGAGTTCGCTCATGGTGTTTTTGAATGTTGGCTTCATCCTGGGCGTTATCGAACTCAGCCGTGCAAGGATGGCACTAACTGCAGGAGGAGAGTCTGCTTTTTCGCTCACACTCCGGAGCAACTTAGGGTTCTTCCTCAGCAGAGCCCCAGGAGTGTCAACTCGGTTGAGTCCTACGATGGATCGCCTTTCAGACAGGCTATTGAGGCGTCGTGTGCTAAAAGTCTTCCCTTTTTGTCTAGCCCTGGCTCCATTTCGCCTCCTGCCACTCCTCCGGCAGACTCGCCTCCGATGTCTCCGATGACACAGTGCTTAAGTCGGTCTGTTGGGTCCAATTCCATCAATGAAATGATGGCTTCCTTAAGGAACTTGCAGCTCGGTAAGGTGAAGTCGTTGCCTGCTTCTTGGAATGTGCAGGTTGGTGGATCTGGATACGGGTCTCCAAGAGGATCCAATATCCGATCCGGGTTCTGTAGCCTGCCAACCACTCCAACTTCTGCTCCGACCCGTTCCGGACTCTGTTACAGGGATGTATGGGAAAGAGTATGTGAGGAAGAGCCTCCAATGGAGAGAGTGGAATCAGGAAGGGATTTGCGTGTAAAGATGTTTGAGAAACTAAGTAAGGAGAACTCTTTGGGTCGGGTGGACCCGGATCCGGTCCAGTCTGCAAATGCTCCGGATGTTGGTTGGGTTTCGGAGCTATTGAAGTAAAGGGAGCTAAGGAACTCCTGGAATTGTTAATTGTTTCGTTGGCAGAGCATTTATTTTGGTGGCTTTTTTGGTTCCATCTCTTGCTGTGAATAGTGTTTAAAGGAAACGAGAGAGGGAGGATGGGAATTTGGCTTCTGGACTCGAGAAATTGGTGATTCTATGAATGTATATATTTGAAGGGGGAAAAAAAAGAAGGATAATCGCAGCGTTTAAATTATGCGTGAGAAGTCAAGAATCTTTCTTTCTTTTTTTTTTTTTTTTCTGAATATTCTATGAGTAGGTTGAGAAATTGAGAAAGCAATTGAAGTTGAAGACAGAATTGGAAATGGTTTTGTATAGTTAATGTTTGATTTATGTTTTAATTAATTAGTATTAAATTCCGAGTATGGAACTTCCTGATCTTATTGTAAAATCCTCTGTGCTAATTCATATTAATGCATTGTATATTCATATTACATTGTCTCTTCTTCTTCTTCTTCTTCTTCCTCTGCCTCTTCCTCCTCTGCTTCTTCTTCTTCCTCTTCCTCTTCCTCTTCTTCTTTTTTTTTTTTTTTTTTATATTAACTGTCTCTTCTTCTTCCTTCTTCTTCTTCCCTGCCTCTTCCTCCTCTGATTCTTCTTCTTCCTCTTCCTCTCCTCTTCTTTCTTTTTTTTTTTTTTTTTTTTTTTTTTTTTGTAATTTTTATCTCTGCCAACCAAAAGAAAAGTCTGAAATGCCTTGTATTAGGGTTAGAGTGTTATTAACTGCGACTCATTAGTCAACACTTACATGTCTGTTATTAAAGGGACAGATAAACACGAAAGTGAACTCATAAAAATAGTGTTCCTCTCGTCTCATCAGAAAACTGGTTATTCCTGCCTGAAATAAAAAAGAAAAAACTAATTAGTTGAAATTTCAATTGTCATTCTGAGAGAGTCTGGTTACTTCATGGTTTCAATTGAATTTTAATTTATAATGTTCTTTTTTTTTTTTTTTTCCCATCCATAGTGCTTGTATATAGTATTTGATGGGGTTGCGAAAACAAAAATTGAAGAAATGTATTGGTTTTTTTTTTTTTTTTTTTTTTAAATTATCCGAGTTCCTTCCACTCTAGGTTTTAGATAATTTTAATGTTAAATTATTAATTTTAGTAAATCAGTTAAATCTATTAAATAATTTAGAAAAATAAATTGAACTACGAACAGATTGGTATAATTTTTAAAAATGTGATTTAATTTTTAAATTTTATATATGAGATCGAACTGCGAAAAGCATATCGGGACGT
Source organism: Jatropha curcas (assembly GCF_014843425.1). Next base: position 2,005,875 of record NW_023590909.1, read on the forward strand.
TACTATTTTATATTTCAATTTTTGTTTTTTCGGTCCTGTGGGAGATAAACGACAAATTACTTTGTTTGTGAGCTCTTGTCATCTTGTTTGGCATTATTTAGATTTTTATATTTTCTTTCATTTTTTAGTATTTCTTCCTTATTCTAGTTACTTCTACGCCTGGCATCCTTTTAAATTGCGGGCCTGAGGCGACTACGGAGGGTATTGTTGGAAAAAAAAAAAAAAAACAAAGAGATGGTAATTCACTAGTTTTACCTCATAATGTAACAATTCATGTTATGGGAATTATTTTGTCTTTGCTAGTTTAGCTAAACTCATCTACCACCTCAACTGAATTTTGGTTTTTAGCTTGCATCCTTTTTTTTTTTTTTCCTTTTTTTTTTTTTTTTTCTTAAAGGAATATCTAAAAATAATTTTCAAAATATTCTTTAATGCATGAAAATGTAATACTAATACTTATGGAAATCATTATATCCATCATTCTCTTGCTTAGATATGACAATTTTGTTGGGGAATTTATGTTATATATTACTAGATTGCTAATGGAATAAATTTCCAAAACTTGCTAAGTCTCACATCCATTTTTTGACGTTGTTATTCTTTTTTTTATTATTTTTTTCATTCAATTGTACAAATTAGTCTGTGAATCTTTTGGAAATTTTTTTGTACTTTTAACTGTTTCAGTGTATTCCTATCTTGCACACTTAATTTTTTTGTGTCTTTTACAATAAGTTTAAATTGCCTCAATGGACCATCCGTGCAATTTTTTTAATCAGAATAAAGTAAATGAAAAACTATTTTTAGCCTTAAACAAACTATTTTTTCTTTCTCTGCTTTAAATTCAAATCTCTTGTTTCTAAATAGATGTTAGTTGGATTAAGAATACTCCACTAAGGACGAAGCTATAATTTGAGTTTTAAACTCACCTAAAAATCCTCTTAATATCAGTAACAAGTAAAATATAATTTAATTTTGAAATTATATTTAAATTAATATTTTAATCTTTTTATATTAAATAAATAACTATAATGTCCTTAATCTATATTTACGGTTTCACAATTGAATCTTTCAAATTAATACTTAGTCTAATTAGGGGTGGCCAAATCCAGCTTGGAATTAGAACCGTCGGTTCCAAATAGGGGAGAATTCGAACCGGAACATGTGGGAAACGAAATCATTTCGAACTAGAACCGAAATCGGTCCAAACCGGTTTCAGTTTCGGTTCCATCAATTTTGGAAACGTGAACCGGTGGTTCCAGTTCTAGTCGGAACCGACGGTTCTAATTTCGTTTTTTTTTTTTTTTTTTGGTGGTATTCGAATGTGTTCATGTGAAATATGGTGTCAGATGTTGACATGAAAAAACTCGGTCGTTAGAAAATGAAATATTAGATGATGAGGAAAATATATTAGAAAACTTCTAGATATTTTTTAGAGAAACATTCATAGTTTCTTTTTAAATAAAAGAAATTTAAATAGTTAATTAAGAAGTTAATTATATTCTACCGTAATCGTAATCGTACGATAACAGTTGATCTAAAAAACACAGTTTTTTTTTTCTTTTTTTGGAAGGAAACACATTCATTTGATACAGTTGGCTATTAATGTTTCTGAAAATACAGTTTTTTTTTTTTTTTTTGAAGGAAACACATTCATTGATACAGTTGGCTATTAATGTTTCTTTTTAATAATGTAATAATTTATGGCGAAATTCACAAGTAAAGGTGAGGAATAGAAAAATCTCTGACAAAGAAAACAATGGTGGAATGGTTGGATTTTCAACTTTCTTTCTTCCTAATTTAACCCCCACCAGCACGCAACATTATGGACTTTAACAAAAGGCCTCTGATTGGGCTCTGATAAGATATGTTTGATGTCCCTTTTGATGATATCCATCCCCTGTGCAGCACCGTTCAATTTGTTATGATGCGAGCTCGACGAGCATCGTGAGGTGGAGAAAAGTTCAGACGTAATATTGACAGATACATGAACTTGTTTATTGATTTAGACGCTGATGAGAAATGAAAATTACTGACATCCATTTACTTAAATTATTATTTTTAGTGCGGGTAGTTGCTATAGCTTTTATCAAAGGCAAAATAAAAATAAAAATAATAATAATAAATTCCAATAAAAATGATCCTTTTTCGACAGTTAATTAAAAAATCCTTAATTTATGCACAAAAAAATTCAAATTAATTAAATTTTCCATTCAAAAAAAAAAAAAAAAGATTTCAATCGTGAAATGTAGAATTAGGACGGGAACTAAATGTCAAAATATCATTTGACTAAACATTTCTTCCCTTTAAATTTAAAAAAGAAAAAAAGAAAAAAAATCCCTTTCCAAAGTATTCTTGGACTTGGCCGGTATTCAGTTTGGAAATTAATCCATTCAAAATCAGCAAATTGTCAGCTATAGACTTTCTTTGTTCAATTCATTGGGTTAAAGGAAATTTACGCATAATTAATTCAACATCGTTTTTATTTGCTTGAAAAATTATTCAATACATTCAGGTATTAATACATACTTTTTTGACATTTACGTAAAGTTCTACATTTCAACTTTAAAAAATAAAATTCACTCAGCTATTATAAAAAAAAAAATACAGCAAACATATGAGTCATGATCAATAATCTTTTTTAAATAAAAAATAAAATAAAGTACAAAATTTATGAAAACTATAAAAATATAGCATCTCCTTCCCAAACTCTTAGCGGGATTCGCTGTACACTTGTATGGTCAAACGGTATTGTGGTATATTTTTATGAAAGGCAGGAGACTATAGAGCACGTCGCATTAACAGCAGTCAATTTCCAGTGTTGTGTTGGAAGGGCGCTATGTGTCTTTGTCTTGAAACTATTTATCTGTTTAAGATAAAAGAAATGGTCCCAGAACTTGTAATTTCTGAAAGATGATCCTATTTCTCGCCTTTGCATTGGGACAAAAAAACAAACACTGTGAGTGCATTATTGAAACTATGAAGGGTATGCATAGCCCCGCCAACCCGCCCTTTAAAGCGACGTTACCCTTTCAACCAACAAACTGCTAAAGTTGGTGCACAACATGTGCTTTGTCTAATTCCTTCTGCTCGTATAATTTTTTTTATGAAAATATTCCTAGGAACCGTCTCAAAATTAAGCAACCTTTTTCCAATTTCAGTGGATCGTCTTTTGTTTTATTTGAATTTAAAAACTTTTGTAATATGAAATGCTAAAATTGCAAAATTTTAGATGATATTCTCATATTATTATCAATTTTGAGTACGTCTAGTGCCCCGATATAAACGAAATAGAGTTTTAATACTTTTTTTCATTTTATAAAATTAAATATATTCGTCCTTTTATTTATTTCATTGCTAAGAAGATAATATAAAATTCGAGAATAACTTATTTAAATTTTACATGTAGATTTATTTCTAAACTAAATTAATAAAAAATATTTTTTTAAAAAATAAAAATATTTATAATCATTTATTGCAGAGAAAAAAAATTTATGAAAAAACCTATATTATAATTAATTTAATTCGTGGATCGATCATAAAGCAAGTTTTTTCCTCTGACATATAAATATAAATAAAGTAGTGGAAGTTTTATTTTATTTTTTTTCTTTTATTTTGTTGGAGCCACCAAAAGAGATACGAGAGCCATCATTTACTCTGGAGCTTTTGAACAGCATACAAGCTACTAGACAAAGTGATGGAGTCACTTCTTTGACAAGATATGTTGCTAATTATCACATTAAATCTCATCCTTCTTTGACTAAATCTTACTTTTTTTCTATCATAAAAGATTTGAAGAGAAACTTAGCTAGTTATCCCATGCCAGGCCTATCACAAGGTCCATCCAATTCCAAGATTCAATCATGTCCGTGGAAATCTTGATCTTGGTTAAAAATAATAATGTTCAATCTGTGTATCAATTAGTTTAATAGTAATTACATTTTTTTTAGATTTGGCTTAAAATAAAGGGGAAAAATACATTTTGTCAACGATTAACTGTAGCGTTATCAAAATATAAATGTGATTTATTGTAGGGCCCACTTACATTAGTGGTTGAAAATCAAATTTGGCTTTGGGCCATTACATATTAATTAGGATTTTTTAACAATTTAATTCTTAAAGTGGCTTTTTAAAATTTAATAATTAGCATTTCAAAAATTATAAATCAAGTAGTAACATTTAAATATTTTTAACTGTTAGTATCTAATCCTTTGATAGTTAATTAATATTTTTAGATAAATTAGTTAATAATTTTTACTTTTATGTCGCTATCACTGAGTTAATGGTTTCATACTTTCATTACCGCCTACTTTATCATTATTGTAGGCATTATTAATAATTATTATCATCATTTTGGCTAAGGACATTTCTATCTTATCCCATGAAATAAGATGGACGGTTGGGCATTAATCCAACAGCTTTTGGCTTTATTATAGTTTTTGAAACAATAAATAAGAACAACAACAATAAATAGGAAAAAAAAAAATGTCACATGATATGGCAGAATCGACAAGTTGTACATGGCTTTGATGCTGAAATGAGGGAAATGAGTTCGATATAATTTGCATTCTATTATTTATGCAAGGACTATTAATTGAAACCAATGGTTAATATACAAACTTTCTAATTAAATCAGAATTTATAAATTCAAGCAATTAATAACACGTCTCTTTAATGATATTTATATAATTACTCATTCTGTGTATAAATTTCTTTATGGTGCTGTACCATGCTCAGACTCCATTTATTTTCAAAAAATAAATTATGTAAAAAATATTTTTTAAAAGTTCCTAATATTCAGTTTGCATCACATGTATAATAAATTTATTAATTCATTTTTCATACCATCGAATGTCATGTTGTGAATAAATCTCCGGTGATTAGGAGAAACAAAAAAAAAAAAAATAAATCTCCGGGTGATTAGAGAAAACAAAAAAAAAAAAATACCCCACGAATTTTTAACTAACCGCGGGTCAATGAAAATTGACGGTAATTTTCAATATATATATATATATATATATATATATATAATATATTATATAAAAGTAGGCAGATTTTTTCGTGGTCTTGCCATGTAAGTGTCTAATTTATGAAAATTGTTAATGTCTTAAACTGTTTATTTTTATATTTATTTACAAAATAAAATTAATTTATGATTGTTATTGAATTTTTTGGGGGGAATAAAAAAACCATTTTAAATGTAATTGATTGATATAGTGTTAGAAATTAATAATATATTAAGAATAATTTATTATAATTTTAATGACACATAATTTATGAATTTAATGATACGAGAAGTTATTATTTTATATAAAAAAATTATTTTTTATTAAATTAATTATGTTTTATGTTAAATATAATTGATTAATTATAGTTTTAGAGAATTAATAACATGATGAATTGATGATTTATACAACTTTTAGTTATAAAATAAATTTTTTATTCATGAATTTTATAGCGAATTTATTATTTTTTACATTAATTATAAAATATATCAAATTAATCGATTTTACCACCTTTTATTTTACTTTTTTTTTTATTTATCTCTATAAATTTTAACATTTTTAATTTATACTCTGAATATTTGTTTATCTATTAATTTTTACCTAATAATTAAAAATCACAGCTATATTCTTTTACTACTGATATATCTTAATAATATTTTTTAATAGCATAATAAAAGGAAAATTTCATATTATATATATATATTATATATATATATATATTATTGTTAAAAATTTTTACTTTATTTTTTTTTAACCGTGCATAACACGGTATATTGCTAGGTGTATGATATAGTTTTAAAATTTTACTTTATTTTTTTTAACCGTGCATAACACGGGTATATTGCTAGTGTATGATATAGAAATTATTTATTTTAACTAAACTTTTACCTGTGCCTTTCGAAAACAAAAAAACTAAATTTTTGTCTGTGGTTATAATAGTCCTTTTAAGTTCCTGTAACACCTATATTTCATTTTCGGCTTTTGCAGAAGATGAAAACAATCATTTAAAAATATGGGCTATCCACACAATGGGCTAATGCTTATGTGACCCAGTTATGCCTTACTTTATTTACTCCCTGCCCAGTCAAGTTCAATAAGAAAAGCCCAAATATCAAATTATTGTATGTTGTTACATAAAAATTAATTGTGGTAGCCTTTGAATTAAATTATTCATATTTTGCCATTATTACGTAAAAATAGCACAATACAAAGCATTAATCTGTCTTTTGTTAGACCATATTGTTGCGAAGCATAATTATTTTAAAGTAAATATTTCTTCCCTTAAATAAAATGGATTGTCTTGTAGGAAATGTGTTCTACATTTGACGAATGACACCACTCATATATCAAGCCGATAAAAAAAAGTTTTATTTTTTTTAATTTTACTGTTTTATCCCTTTTTTTCTAATGTATGATTATAAATATTCTCATTTAATCTAAAATACTGTTTGTAATTGATTTGGTACATAGGTGAGGCCATATGATGAATGTAGGTAAGTCTTTTGCCTTATCCTACGTACATACGTTGGATTACTTTATACTATTTTATACTGTCGCATTTACTTAATTATTTTAAAGTAAATGGTTATCCTTTTTAAATTGTTTTTCTTCTTGTTGGATAGAAAAGTGTGTAGCTTCCTCTACAAGGAACAAATCTTTCAGTATAACAAATTTTCCACTATGAACAGATTACCTATGAATTGAATAACATGGAGATTATGTTTTATATATTTCAATATAAATTTGATTGTTTACAGTTACTGTAGAATTTCCAAACGAGTATAAAAAAATCAATGAAAGCAAAGGTAGAGAGAACGCGTTGTTGGTTCCTGGAAAATACTTAAAGAGTGACCAAAGCAAATGGACAACTGATTTTCTTTCTATTGCCGAAACGCAAATGGTCAATTAGAAAACGCGTTAACAGAACTGTAAACTGATGCGGTAAAGTTTATAAATATGTTCACATTTGTGAGTTGTTTAGTCTTAAGCGTTTGCAGGAAAGGATTGCCACTTCTGGGGCTACAATACTGTCACCAATGACATGAGATTTTCCGTGCTTCCTCAAACACGAGCATTGACTCAACCCTCTCTTTTCTCTCTCTATCTTTTTTTCTTTTTTGAAAAATATATTTGTAATATATTATATATAACTAAGACTTTACAACCCAAGCCCAAGAAAAGAAGCGATTGGAACTAGTTTGAGTTCGCCGAATCTAGAACTAGGAAGATCTCGAGCCAATTCTAATTTGTTATTTAATTTTAGAAGAAATTATACAACTGTATAACATTTTCTTTCTCCCTTCCCTTTCATTTCGAAAAGTATTTGAATAAAATGAAACCTCTCCCTTTCTAGTTGCTATACAAGGAAAGTACAACACTCACCATTACTAGTACTACCATAAGCTTTCTTTTCTTAAAAGATAAAGTTGGTCAGACGAAGTCAATAATCTTCCTAAAGTCGTTTTATCCATCCTTTAAAAACGACCACAATGGCATGAATGTAAAGCCATAGCTTTTGGTTCATTATAATACAATTAATTAAGTATTCTCTCTGTATATCATATCGCCTCTATCTTTCTTTAATTAGCAGTAGAGAGTTTTAGACATGGGAAGAGCTCCATGTTGTGACAAAGCTAACGTTAAACGAGGGCCTTGGTCTCCTGAAGAAGATGCCACTCTCATTAACTATCTTCAAAAACATGGCACTTCTGGCAATTGGATTTCTTTGCCTCGCAAAGCAGGTCTATATATCTCTGCCCTACTTCATATCTTAAATGCTAATTCCTCTCCATTAATTATATCATAGGAGAAAGCTTTTCTTTAGGTTTACTGAGAGATTGTGAATTTGAAAGCTTTTTTTATAATTTTTGTATAGGCTCGATCAAATATTATTTACCTGCATAACTTGTTTTATATTATAAATGTTTAGGGCTTAAACGATGTGGCAAGAGTTGTCGTTTGAGATGGTTGAATTATTTGAGACCAGATATCAAGCATGGAGGTTTTACTGAAGAAGAAGATAAAATCATTTTGTCGCTCTATAACAGCATGGGAAGTAGGCAAGTCTCTTTCTGTAAATTAATCCATTTTCACTATTATATATATACAGTATGTATTAAATTACTCGTAAAAATTAAGATTTTCTTTTATTTTATTTATATTATAGGTGGTCTTTCATGGCTTCTCAGCTTCCAGGAAGAACAGACAACGATGTGAAAAATTACTGGAACACCAGATTAAAGAAAAAGCTGTTGGCAGTGGCAGGCAAGAATACTAATATTAATTCCAGCAGGGGAAGCAAAAAAAGCAACAATACTAACAATATCATGGAAAAATCTTTGATCTCCATTCCAGAAGCTGATCAGTCAACCTATACTATAAATCCTGAAAATTCCAGTAGCTTGTTGCCGCCCTTAACGGATATGGGTTTCGAGCAAAACTATTACTGTGATATTCCACAAGAGTTGAATCTTGAACAAAAAAACCAATTAATTCCTTTGTCATCAACTTTTATGGAACTTCCAAATTTTAGCCCATATGGCTGTGACAATAATTACATTACGACCAGTACCGTTTCAAGTCTTTCTTCTCCATCTTCCCGAGAAACTCTAATGAACAACAACCTCAGAAGCGCAGCCGTCGGTGATGGTAGCAGCCTACTACTGGATGAGGATGGCATTTTTCTACCAGACATTGAATTGCTTGATCAGTCATCTTATTATTATGAGCAGGTTAACGTCTTTGGTAATTTTTCATAAAAATCTAGCTAATTGCAGTGAAATTTCAACATATTTAGGTAATATCAGTATTTAATATTTTACTAGTAGATTATTAGTTACTTAGCTAGCTAACACCTCCAATTAAACTCTAATTGGTCAAATATTTCTCTAAGTGAATACTTAATAAATAACAATTAATATATATATTAGAAGTGTTAAATTAAAGTATATTAGTATGGGATAATTGTGTAATACTATATAGAAGTCATGCATGTGGGTGAGGTATTGTTTTTCAGGATGGTTTTGGTAAATTTGGTCATGTGAGTGTGGTTTTCGTTTGAAAGTTTGTTTGTTTTAAGTATAATATATGCTTTTGAAGTGAAGTGTGTTCACGAAGGAGAGGATAATTAATGAAGTCATCAAAACGTTCGTTTTGGATTGTCATTTCTGACTAGTCAAAGGTCATGAAAGTTGCATGGGCTAATAATCCAATTCGAAGAGGAAGAAAATGTCTCATGTCTAACAATAACCTTCCATTCATCAGTCCCGTTTGTGTTTTTTCTGACAAGTTTAGGAGTCTGATTTTTCAAAATGAACTATGTTCTGAAAACGTGTTTTAGTTTTTTTATTCTTCGTTAAGAGTATTTTCTGATGAATTAGACATATGAAAATTAACTAGGTGTCATTTTTAAAATACGATTTCTCATGTAAAATCATATTATGAATCAAACTAAACCCATTTCATCAATTTGATTACAGAAATATAAAATATATTTATGTCAATTTTTAAGAAGTTTACATCCAGTGAATGTTTCTTTATCTTCATGTTCAAACCGCTATTTTTTTCTAAGAAAAATATCCTACATATTATTATTTCTTTTGTCCCCATTAAAATAAATATAATTTGACTTTTTACAATCAAGAATATAATAAGGTTAATATTGTTAAACAACGTTTTTTGCTTGATTTTTCTTAATATATATCCTCACAGTTTTTCCGGTATTATAGAATATCCACTTTAAAAAAAAATTCAAATTTTAATTAGTATATATATTTTGGTCAATAGAATATTAATATTATATATTTATTTAAAGATACATTGAATAGAAGTAGAATAAAAAACTACAAAGGTTACTTTAAAAAAAAAAAAAGAGATTTGGAATAAATAAAAAAGAAAAATATAATTATTTTTATAAGACAAATAAATATTAAATGATTCAAATTACTTATAAGTTGTTCAAAAAAAATCGTATAAATTCATTGAATGTAAGTTTAACAAACTAATCTTAAACGCGATTGAAACTCAAAGTTCGATGAATAAATTATATTTTTTAAATTAAAAATTCCATACGAGCTGAATTTGATTTTAATTTTAAACTCAATTATATTATTATCGAGTGGAGTTCAAATTCAGCACAGTCAGCTCATACTTTTAATTTTAGGGTTCACGCGCTTTGGTATTTTTCGATCCCTGATTAAAACAGGAGTCAGGAAAATTTGTTAAAAGACATCAAATAATAATAATTGCAAAACAGATTTTGAAGAAGTCGTGGACTATGCATGCATGGTCGCATAAATAAATGCGAATCAATTGACCATTTTTCGGGGCGGCGGCATCCTTTTAACTTTTTTAATATATGCTCGTACTCTTCCTTGATGAAAAAGAAATATGGTGAAAAAAATAATTTTATTAATATAATTTTTATATTATGTCGTCTTAAATAATATATGAGTAATTATTATATTAAAATAATAATTAAAAATTAATATTTTTAATTAATTAATAATTTTATTAATATTAATTTTATAGTTAATGTCGTCTAATAAATATATGAGTTTAATTATATATTAAAATAATAATTAATAAATTAATATTTTTAATTTAAAAATATATAAGAGAAATTTAATAAATATATAATAGACAATTTAAGAACTAACTATAATGTAAAAAATGAAAGTGAATTATATTTTGAGACAAATAAAAAATGAAAGATGAACTATCTTTTCGAGATTGAGTAAATTAAAAAATTTAGTTAATAAAATTAAATTATAAATTTATTTTTTCCAGAAAATATTTAAAGATTGATATTTTAATTTTGTTTATATTAAACAGATAATACATTAGCTTGAATATCATATTGATTAATAAATAAACATATTAAATAATATAAAATATTAAATTTAAAAATATTATTTACTCTTAAAAAATAAACAAGATATCTATTTGGGATATATAAAAAAATAAGAAAAAAATTATAGAACATAGAAGCAGAATGATAACATTTTATCCATCAATGTAGAATTGAATATTGAGATATCATATATATGACATTTAGAATAATTGTTTTCTAATCTATCCTCCATATATAATTGTCTATTTATGTAAAGTTGAATTTAGGTATTCGACTGTTAAAAAGATTCTTTAGTTCATGATGTTGATTGCAGTTTACAGAATGGTCGGTTTGAACCACAATATATTAATTAATTGATTGGTATTCAACACAATTTCAAATGTTTTAATTAAAAGCTAATGTTTCGAGATAAAAATTTCTAGATCATTGACCATAAGAGACATTCTTTTATATATATAAATATATAAATGGAGAGATTTAAGGGACATGATATATATACAAGAAATTAAATAGGAAGTGGTACAATTTATAGTGATGGAATTGTTTTTTTTTTTTAATTATTATTATAGATATAATTAACATAGGACTTTTATGAAAAATTATGACAATTTTATTAATTCATATATTTCTTACATATCCATACTCTATAAGTGGAATCATATGACTGGTAATATCTAATTCTGATTATATGACTTTTATTAAAGTGGAATGGAGGAAATATAAATGATGTTTGAAAAAATTTAAAACTAAAAACTTATTTAAGCATTGAATAATATGAAGAGTAAATATTATATATTATAAAATTATTAAAAAACCAAATAATTTACTATGTGGTGTTGTTATCAGCTTTTATGGGTAGGAATTCATAATTTATTAAATAATGAAAAATAAATTTTTTGTTAAAAAAATTGATTAAGTTGCCGGGGGAAAAAAAACTACATTTCTTCATTTCACATTTTCCAATTTCCATGCCGATAATATTGAACTGAAAGCTCCGTGTTAAAATTTTCCAAATGTATGCATTCAAACAATTGACTGTGATTTCACACAAAAAATGTTGAAAATAAAATAATTGTATATTGACATATGAAAATTAATTATTAAATACTATAATAACATAGTGTTATACAAATTGCAAATGTATATAAAAGAAATATTCAAAGGATTCAATCCGCTTTAGATAAATATATAGATTATAATAATAATAATAATAATAATAATAAAAGGAGTTATTAATCCTCCTAATTATAAAGATTAAAGGGGGACTCGTTTAGGAATTAACCGCTTGGGCAAGGACAATCGAGTAATTTGGCATGGAGGGAAATTATTTTTCCCGCCAAATTTCAGCGTTCTTATCTGCAGGCTTCCTCTACACTTTTCAGATTTGTTCCAGGGCTTGCTCTTCTTTTTCTACAACAACTGGAAAAGCATAATATCATTCAAGATGGTAATCAAATCTCTCTACTATTTTATGATTTTCGTTTTTATGCAGCTCAATCACGATTGCTTTTGCTATATATATTTTCAAATGCTTTATAGCAGTTCCTTTTTGTTTAATTCAAATTGAAATTTTAGGGTGTTTCATGTACATTTGATGATATATCTGAAAATTCTTGTTTGGATACTCAATTCAATTATATTGCGATCTGACCTGTGACTCATGAGCCCTAACATTTAGATTCTATCTATGGTTCCCATCTCTCTGCATTAATTTTCTGTTTGGTGAGTGAGAAACCGCAGGAAAATTAAAGAGAAGAAAATTTATTATTTCAAGTCTGTGATCTTCTTAGGTTTCTTTCTTAGCTGAATTTATTAGGGTCAGTCATTCAGTTTGACACAGGGAATACAAACGATGAATTGAACATATTTTCTATGTTTATTTTTCTTCATTTATCAGCAGCCAAAAAACATAATATAGTTTTTTTTTCTTGAGTAGTGCGTTTGTTGCTCCATTTTAGCCTTGGAGTGAAGTCTACCATTGCTATTTCTCATGAGCTTAACTTGCTCGAAGAAATGTCTTGCCATGTTGGAGTTTCAAATTAGGGTTTAATTGTAATAAATTGGCAACTATGGGTTAAATTGGGAGTGACTGTATGAGCATATGTTCCCTAATTATTTATGCTGCTTAGTGAAGGCTATTTCTTCGTCTTTTTCTTTCTATTGAGTGTTATAACACAGAGGCAATGGTTCTTATCAGAAGTCCTTTTGTTTTCCTTAAAGAAATGAATATCAAATAGAAACTTATATTTGTTGTCGAATGATTTTTACTGCTGTAGCTAGTAATTCATAGACAACATATTATTGTTCCTGGTGTTCTTCTATGAAAACATTTTTATTTCAGCATGTCAAAGTTACCATTATTACCTGTTTCTCTGCAATATATAATTATAGTAGCTGCTTATTTGTTTTGCACTGATTTCCTATTCCGTCTTCTTGGATAGCTATCATTCCAATGAGTTTTAGGATCATATGCATATAAAATCTAATTTTTAATTTAATTGTCATGCAGTCTAAGAAACGAGGTCTTTCATTGGACGAGAAACGTGAAAAGATTCTTCAGATATTTTATGAGTCACAGGATTTCTTCCTTGTAAGTGTATTGTATTTTTTTTTTTCCTTTTTTGGAACTCTTGAAGGGTTTCTGATTTTTTTTTTTCTAATCTTATTTTATTTATTTTTGTATGGATTGTTTTTATCTGCAAGAAAATATAAGCGGTTTTCCTAGCGGGCTATTTAATTTGTATAATCCCCTTTCTCAAATCAATAGGTTGTCGCTGTTGTAAAGGAATTTGGCTACTGCATTCTTTTAGAGTGAACTTCATTTATGGCTTTACAGAGTTCAAAATTTTATTATCATGAGAAAATACCCTTTATTTACACCACCATGTTCTTAGATTTGAGGTTTTAATAGAAATTAATGTCTCCCATCACAACCAAAAATGGTGTTCATGGGCAAAGCGCATATGGTGGAAAATAAAGGAATCTGTATCACTTGTATGTGACCCACTGCCTCTTGACTTTCTATATTCTTAGGTTGCATAACTTTCTTGTTAATGATGGTAATCAGCAACTTGAGATTGCAAACTTTTGGTATTCCCTGGATGAAATAGCTTTTACATGCTGCAACACTTCTTTCATGCCTTTGTTATGTAAGGTGAAGCATAAAAAATGAAGCACTTCTTTTTGATATTGCTCTGAGATAGATTATAATTTGCCCGCTGTTGTTTGTGGATGGAAATTCAGTTTACTGTTAATAGAATCATCATCTGATTAAACGCTGTTAGACAACAGAATTTAGTTGTTTATGCTCTGTTGTGAATGTAGAATGTTAAAAGAAAAATGAATAATGATTTTGTGGATGGAGAAAAGAGATTCTGTGATTTTTTTCTAATCAAGTGTATTCACCTTTTTTTTTTTTCTTTATCAGGTTTGGTATAGTAAATTCACTTTTAATTATTGTGAAGAGTTACTCCTATGGCATTTTTCTTATTATGAAACTTAAAGTTGAATTTTCTTCTTCCTTCTTACGTTATAAAAGTGTTATTACAGTTTCGAAACTGTTTAATCATATAGTTGGTTAATAATTTCAGCTTAAGGAGCTTGAGAAATTGGGCCCCAAAAAAGGTGTAATTAGCCAGTCTGTGAAAGATGTTGTCCAGAGTTTAGTTGATGATGACCTTGTTTCAAAAGACAAGATAGGAACTTCCGTGAGTAACCATTTTCCAATTGGCAGTTGCATGGAAAAGTCATTTCAATCTGTAATTTTATGATGCAGAAGATATAACATTTTTGCTTGCATCTGTATGCACTTTGACACGCATTATTATCGTAATTTTAAAATTTCAGGTATATTTCTGGAGTCTTCCTAGTTGTGCTGGAAATCAGGTGAGGAAAAGAGAGTGTGCTTTGCAGAATGTCATAAAGTTTTAGTCTTTGTCTATACTGTTTGTTTCAGTTAAGGAATGTATACCGGAGACTCGAATCTGACGTGCAAAGTAGTAAGAAGCGGTATGCAGAACTTGTTGATCAGTGTGGTGGGCTAAAAAAGGGACGTGAGGAATCTGTAAGCATATGAAATTCTAATTCTCATTATGCGTTGTTGTTCTGTGTTACTATCAGTAGTTTAGGCTACTTATTTCTTACTCTAAGACCTCTGCCAGGATGAACGAGAGGAGGCACTAGCTGAGCTAAAAGCCATTGAACTAAAGCATAATGAACTGAAGGTTGATTCTGAGCCTTGATTATGCATCAAGTATTATGAACAAATTATTCAAGTTTCTAACAATAGTAATTGATCAGGAGGAGATGGGACAATATGCGGATAATGATCCTGCTGCCTTTGAAGCAATGAGTTAAGAAAATTCTTTTTATTTCATTATGGTGCTTGAACTGTATATTTTTTATGAGAAGACTATATGGATATATTAACCCCTTGAATATATTACTAAGCATGGATATGATGGTTCAATTTCATTTTTGCAGAGAAAGCTATTGAAGTCTCCCATGCGGCAGCAAACAGATGGACAGGTTTTACTTCTACACATGGCTTGCTTCTCTTTATTCTGCAACTCTGCTGGCATTTTTATAGAATCTTACACGGCAAAAACCGCACAGATAACATCTTCACGTTGCGACAATGGTGTTCAAACAACTTCCCTGAGGCTAAAGAGCAGCTTGAGAACATGTATAAGGAGGTACATTATTCCTTCTGCCCTGCACATTGCTCGTATTAGTAAGTTGTGAAGCACAAAGTTGATCCCTACACCAATCCACTCCTTTTGTTCACTCCATCTCACCATCAAGGTGCTATGAGCCCATTGGGCCTTCCATATATATTTCTCACAAATCACAGTCAAACACTAGTAATTTAGGAATTTACTTTTCTCCAAATAATCGCTACTTGTTTGGAGTTACAATTCATGCATCTAATTCAATAACCCACTTCTATTTTAGCTCTATAAATTGTGTTAATACATTACGTTGGTGTATGAGCATTGAGCACACTGATAATATGTGCGTATAATTTTCAAATCAAATGTGAACATTTGTTAGTGCTTTATTAGACCGGAATTTGATTAAAACACGTCTCTCTCCTAAGACACGTGTACACATAGAGATGTGTGAACTTCTTGTAACTGCAGCGATAGCACTGAGATCTTGCTTTTTGAATGTATATGCAGATCGGAATAACTGATGATTTTGATTACTTGGAGCCTTTAGCAGTTGCTCCACTTAGCTCGGTTGGTGATCAGATGCTCGAAGGCAACCCTTAGGTAATACAATTTGGCTTGTATTCTTCTAATATATATACTGTTAGGTATATTGCACAAGTGAACAACCAGCTGTATATGCAATTTTGTTTTTCCTACCTACTAAAAGTATTACTTTTCTTACTGAGAGTTGATGAAATATAATGCCTCGGTATCAAACCATGGTTGTTTAATTCCTGCTGTTTCTAATTAGATTACAACATTTTAATTATAAGTTGCTCACTCCTTAGTCATTATCGATTTTCATGACTTGGTTCTGATGTGTATTTACCGATATGGCGTAGCTCCATTGTTATTTACTAATTTTGCTTCCGAACGTTGGAAAAAAAAATTTTGAACTTGTATTTTACCTGACAAAATACATTATTACGGTATTGTTATTTTGGTTCATCTATTGCTTACTGAGCTGTTTGAAGGTCGGAGATAAGATTATAGATGTAATTTCAGGATGGTGTTCAGCTTGGCTGAACCATTTATTTCAATCTAGTTATTGGTTATCACTACATTTTTCCTTTTCTATTTGCTCAATTTGTTTTCCTTCAACATTGCTTGTATATCCCATTCCCGTCAATATCATTCCCCACAATTGTCGCCAACGATAATAGACTATAGGATACACTGACAGAATATATAACAAAAAATTGGTTGGAAACTACATCACGAACTTCATCAATATCAGTTCCCTAGATATATAATTAGAAACACCCCAACCCAACCAACAGCAGAAAGTAAATATCAGTCGTAATACAACAATTAAACCTCAATATCGAACACCCTTCAAAAAGAAAAAGAAAAAAAACCCTCAATATCAAACTAATTAAAAAAGGCTATATGCATCCATTGGCATAAATATTTGTGGATTATGGGTAATAGTTACTCGAATATCAATGCCAAGATAATGTTATACCTTTATTTGTCATATTTATAAATATACGTGCTTCGAAGACAATTTTTGGACAAGTAGGCGACTTGATGTGAAAGTTCAAATTGGTAACAATGCACGATAACAGAAAAACTATTTGTTCATAGAAGATGATATAAACTGGATCCAAGGCTCCAAAATGCAGATTACATAATTTTAGAAAGGGAACGGTTTGTTTAGTTTCACGCAATCTTTATATACATTGTCTGTTCAGACCATTCAATGCAACATATGATGCGCCAAAGGAGTTCCGGGAACTCAAAAATACAAATCTCTAAATAAGCTCTTCGCATTCTAGGGATCAATACCTGCAATCATCCAACCAAGAAAATCAAATCCAGATGCACATAACACAAGCATGCAACTGCATTAAGTTGTGTTTTAGACTTTCTGTAAGACAAACTTGAAAAAAAAATAATTAAGAATTAGGTTAAGTGAATCCATCGCTCAGCACAAGCACACCGATCAAACTCTCTTTGGCAATAGCTCGCGAATTAGTAGCTAGCTTTTTATAGCATTAATTAATAAACAAAAAAAAAAATGCTGAATTATTAAGTTCTACAAGAAAAAATAAATGTTTAACCTGCTCAAAGTGCCATCTCAGCCTGTAAGGCAGCAAGTTCATCTTCCTCAGCTGTGCGCTTTTGAGGAACAGGGCGAGCTGGTTGCCTGCCTGCTGGAACTTGCACTGGAGCTGCTGGAGCTGTGGTTGCAGGCTGAAGGAGCTGTTCTTCCAATTCAGCACCTTCCAACTCTTCGAGTTCTGCCTCAAGTTCATCCTGAAAAGTCAACATTATTTAGATGGTTCCCCAAATGTATGTTTATTACAAATAAAATTGAATCTATGTTTATAACAAATAAAATTGTTGTTCTGGAACAATGTTCCAATCTGGAGAAGTTTTAAATGTTCCACAAAATCACCGACCTCATCAAAATCAGCTGCCGCACCAATAGGAGTAGCCAGTGCTTCTTGTATCTGTTTCATGTTCTCCGTCTGCTCATTGATCTCATCCATGGTCTTGTCCACATCATCGATGTTTCTGCAAAAAGATCAACCATTCCATACATATTGATTCAATCATTTATTCAACAAGCAAAACTTGAATGAAATATAACATGCAAATATTGCAGAGGGGAAAGGCCATTTTATGATTTAAGCACAGGGATATGACAAATGAATCCTGAACATTAAGATTCTAGTGAGATGTGAAATGAAATAAATTGCTACATACGTCGCCTTTTGCATTGCCTTCATTGCAGCTGCTCCAGTTCTCAATGCGTCCACAGTTTCTGTAGTGGCTTTTGCACCTTCTAACATTATCATCTGTAACATTGAGAATCATGGTACTAGAGTTTAACTTTTATCAATTTAGAAAAAATCAAAATCAAATCATTAGCACAGTTGAAACCAAAATTCTAGAAATGCAATCTAACCTGATCATGAATACGCAGTTGGAAATTTCCAAGCTGTTCTATTTGTTGTTCATATAGCCTCTTTCTCTTCAAACATTGAATAGCCGCTGCAAGACAATTATATTAATCAATAAATTCTGCAAATGATTACACAAAATCTCATGAGGACAAATTCAAGTAAAATATTGAATTCCCCCAGAGAATAGCAGTTGCAAATGCACAGTGCATACCTCTTTTGTTTCTTGCTCGTGTGAACTCCCTGGCCTTTTCAACTTCTGCTGCAGCCTTTTTTATAAGTACTTTTTCCTTTTTCTCTAGCATTTCAAGCGTCTATTCAACACAAAGAATTAAAGCTTAGTTCAACTAAAATGTCACAGAACATAAATCATACTCATTAAAAGGGCCAAAGTTATCCATCCCAACAAAAACATATATAGATAAAGAAAATTTCAATTTTGATGAAAGGAAAGCTAAAACTGTTAACACAAGCTACAAATTTTATTCAAGGATCAAGAAAGCCTCAGATAAAGAATCAACATGATCAACGAAATCGAAACCTTCCTAATGTATTAACTGAACAACAGGAATCAAAAAGAAAAAAAAATCACAAGATATGATAGACATAAATAAAATAATTAAAGTTTGAAAAAAAAGAACAATCCAATGTTTATTGTACCTCATTTAATTTGTCTAACGTGGTTAGAGCATTGGTTTCCTGCTTAGGTTTACCAAAGAGCCGGTTAAACATGGTTGATTCCTATCCACAAATTCAACGCTGCCTCGATCTTCTAGATCACAAACATAATCAACAATATCAGATCAATTAAAACCCTAAATCGAAAAATCGAAACCGATCTAAATGAAAATGATGAATCGAATATGGAACGACTGTAGACTCATTTCCTCAATAACAAATTAAAAAAAAAAATTATGACCATATGCACACACCTTTGAATTGAATTTGGCGATAAGGATATCGAGGAAGAGATTGAATTGAGTGATTAGGGTTTTCGATGAGACCAGAGATTGATAGAGAGAAGAAGGGTAGAGGATTTTGTTTAGGCTTTTCTTAAGCGTGTTGTAATCAGAGACGGAGAGGAAGCAACCTTGCCTTTTCTTCACGGCGTTGAAGTCACTCTATTTCCACGTGGCACGCACTTCGTCAGTTTTTGCTGTGGGTCCCACATTTTATCGCTAAATCTACTTATCATAATTAGTACTACTATTGGTCTTCCAAACGACGTCGCTTATACTCGCACCTTATTGTTCTCCTTCATGTGGACCTGCGGACCTGTGGTGTTCCGTTCAGCCTATATGCTGTAACTCAATGACGGATTGGCAAAATGGAAGTACCGTTAATGTATACAGACGAGGAACTATTCGTCTACAGAACCAAGCATGATAGTAAAAATCGATGCTGCTTTATAAATCCACGCGTGTACACAGTAATTAATTCCTTCTTCTTCTTGATGAGTGCTGACATAACTTATTTGGATTTTTCTCTTATAAGATTGGTATTCGGTGCTTCTCTTCTTGTCCTTTGCTTTCCTTACTCCGATATTGTTCATTTTAACAAGAACACAATTTCTCTCTGTTGATCTTATTGCTTTCTTGAGTCTGTGCAAAGTAATGGGTCTCTTCTTCAAATGGGTGTCTTTGATTCTAGTTTTCTATTCCTTTATTCCAAAGCTAATCTCTTCAAATATACTCTATCTAAGCTCAGAAGAACTTGCTCAAATCCCTGTCAATTTCTTTGACCTTGCAAGGAAACAAGATCTTGTAAATTACATGGTCAATATCAGGAGAAGAATCCACGAGAACCCAGAACTTGCTTTTGAGGAATTCGAGACCAGTAAGCTTATTAGAGCTGAGCTTGATCATTTAGGTATCTACTATAAATACCCAGTTGCTGTAACTGGTGTTGTTGGCTATGTTGGGACTGGTGAACCCCCTTTTGTTGCTATTAGGGCTGATATGGATGCTCTAGCCCTGGAGGTTTTGTTTCTTTACTTGACTTTTCTTTTCTCTAATTATATTGGACTTAGTTTCTTTAATAAATCGAGTTACTTGTGCTTCCTTTGAGTTTTCTGTTGTTTTTTTTTTTTTTTAGTTGCAAGAGGATTGTGATTTGATGAATAACAAGTTAGTTTATTCGGTCGTTGTCATTATAGGAGGCTGTGGAATGGGAGCACAAGAGTAAAGTTCCTGGTAAAATGCATGCTTGTGGACACGATGCCCATGTGGCAATGCTTCTTGGTGCTGCTAAGATTCTTCAAGATCATCGCAACGAGTTAAAGGTTTAATCTCTTTGCATATTTTTTGTTGATTAACATATCCATTTTATAGCTCTATGGAGTTCTATGGTTTCATTGCCGCATTTTGTGGAATGATTTACCTTTGTTTATTTTGGATTTCATTGGTGAGTATTGTTCTCTCTTTGCCTTATAATTGAGAATCCAATGATTGATTAGAAATGGAGATTAGAGGTAAGATTCGAAAGCCCTAGTTAAGTTAATTATATCACAAAAACCCTGAATGGATTTCCATATATGCGTTTACTCTAGTTCATGAAAGGGACATTACGTTGGACTGGATCAATAGGTTCTTATGTTCTGCAAATCTAGAATAGGATTAGCAATCACATATTGTGGATTTCTTGTTACCTTTCCTCCTTTGAAAATCTGAGCCAAAAGGAAGAGGCAGCAGAACCCTATGGATAATGTGGTCAGAAATCCAACATGAAGTCTGATAAAAGTAATCATCTTATGGCATAAGAATACTAACTGTCTTGTATAGAAGACTTGAAAAGAAGTGTAAGAATATAGTCTTCTGAAAAAATGCTTGTCATTTTCTTGTTTCCATTTTCCCATGCTATTGTGTATTGTACCAACGACCGTCTCTGACTAGCTTCCTCTATATTACTAGTTCGCTGTACACCTTCTTTGTTCATGATTGATGGAATTCAGCGCTGTGGAGCAAAAGTTTATTCTTCCTTATCATTTAGTTTCCTGTACTGTTAGTTAATTGGCAATAATGAAAGATGGCAATTTTAGGTTTCAAATAAAATTATGATTATTTTGGTTGTTTTGATAGGGAACGGTTGTTCTTGTTTTCCAACCAGCTGAGGAAGGACATGGGGGAGCCAAGAGAATGTTGGATTCTGGAGTGCTCGAGAATATTGATGCCATCTTTGGGTTGCATGTTTCTTTTTTGCATCCTATTGGTACAGTTGGCTCAAGAGCTGGTCCCCTTTTGGCTGGGAGTGGTTTCTTTGAGGCAGTTATAAGTGGAAAGGGGGGACATGCTGCCATTCCCCAGCACTCAATAGATCCTATTATAGCAGCTTCCAATGTGATTGTTAGTTTGCAACATCTTGTTTCGCGTGAAGCTGATCCACTGGATTCACAGGTACTCTTTCGCTCTCAAAGACACACATGCGCCAATACAGATGCATTTGTGCATGTGGTGCTAATTAATTGCCAGTTTCAGGACATATAGACTTTTACCACTCCTACTTTCCCTTCTCTTATGTGGAACCTTTCTAAGTAAAATGAATCAATGTCACTGGGCAAGTTAATCTCTTTCATGGTCTGGCAGTTGGCTCTGAGTCATCTCTCCTCAAACATTTATATTTGATGCCTGGATTTGATGCCATATTTTATTAAGTATAAGGGAAATAATCTCCGCACAATTAATCTTTGCTATTTTATGTAGAAATTGGGTGAAATGGATACTCTCTTTCATGCGATGTGTTTAGTCACCCCTTTATGAATAAAAAATTGATGAGCTATGAAATTTTTTGTCCTGTTGTATGTTTGTGCAATCTCTTCTAATGTGATGGCTCATACTTACTCTTGAATGTTCAAAAAGCATTTCTAACATAAAGAAGATTTATGCAGGTAGTAACAATTGCAAAATTCCAAGGAGGTGAAGCATTTAATGTTATTCCCGATTCTGTTACTATTGGTGGCACATTCAGGGCATTTTCTAAAGAAAGCTTTATTCAACTCAAACAACGAATCGAAGAGGTATATTTGCTATGTCATATCCTACTGTTTATTTCATTTGCTTGTTTGAATTTGCAAGCTTGTTGTATGGATAAGGATGTCGGTCCTGGATATTAACTCTCTCACAACTCAAAATGACAGGTAATTACAAGACAAGCTAGTGTTCAAAGGTGCAATGCAACTGTCATGTTTAATTCAGACGAGAAGCCCTTTTACCCAGCAACTGTAAATAACCAAGATTTGCACAAGCATTTCATAAATGTTGCAACGGACATGCTGGGTGCACAGAACATTATCGAAATGCAACCAGTGATGGGAGCAGAAGACTTCTCCTTTTTTGCAGAAGCGATTCCTGGATACTTCTTCTTTGTTGGGATGAAAAATGAATCTCAAGGACCAATTCGAAATGGTCATTCACCATATTTCACAGTCAATGAAGATGTGCTTCCATATGGCGCAGCATTATATGCATCATTAGCTACAAGGTACTTACTGGAATATCAACCAGAATCCAAGCCATCTGAGGGAAACATCCACGATGAGTTATAGGTAATTGCAATCAATAGATAAAGGTTAATAATGCCATAAAGCATTATCAAATTGTTGACTGCATATCAGAAACAACTAGACCTGTAAATTTGAATTTTGATTCGGATATTTTTATGCCTGCAGAGCTCACATTGACTGTGCATTATCATATTTTGTGTCTATATTAGCATTGGGCTATTTGTCACTTTGGTTTCCATCTCAAAGTATGAGGAGTTCTGTCTCTACCTTCAATACCTAGAAAGATTTTCTTGTTCGATCACTCTACTGATTAATCAAAGCTGAAAAATAAGTAACATAAATACGAAAAACGGGTACTTCGATTCGATTTTGGGGGACCTTTTTTTGTGGTGTTTCCCTTCATGAGCCCCAATCCTATCCTCATTTATAAACTTATTCTGCATGGTTAATGATAATACTAGTTTCTCTGTGGATTTCATAATTTTCATCCAGAATTAAGACAATTTGGCATGAAAATCACAGCACGCAACTTTTCTGGCGTAATTAACTGATTTAATTAATTAAAGTTGAAAGAGGGAAATTCAAACCATTGAACTAGTTAAATAAAGTAAGTCGCCCGCGATCTAGTGAAGTTAATGCAGTTCTTTTCTGCAGGACATTTGCACAAAAAAGAATAAAAAAAAATCAATTCAATTAATTGATTTGCTTGCTTTACTTACCTTCAAAATTGACAGCTTAAACTAGGAAATCCAGTCTGCGTTAACCACTTAATGAGAATCATTTAATTGTAGATCCATAGACACTAATCCTTTTCTTTAAGTACTACAAATGGAAGCAACTAAAGGTTACATTTGTTTTCGTAAAATAACTTACAGGAAAATATTTTACATAATTTTTCATTATTTGAGACGCTCAGGAAAATAAGTCAATGGAAAATTAAGTTATTTTTTAAGCAAAATAACTTTCCATTTTCGAGAGAATAAAATTGACAAACCTTAAAAATACATATTTTCTAATTTATTAATCATCATAATCACTACCACCAGTCACCATTTACCACAGACCACCACCACTGGCCACCGGCGGTTTTCATAATCTATATATATATTTTTTTTTGCATTTTCTTCATATTTAACAATAAAAATTTTAAATTATAAAATTTCTTTTATTATTAATATTTTTTATGGTCTTATGAGATAAAAACTTTAATATTTTATCTAATTTTCAATATTACAAACAAACAATAAAAAATAAGTCATTTGAAAAATATTTTCCATTTTCAGTAAGTTATTTTATGGAAACAAACGAAGCCTAAATCACAGCCTTTAATTCAGTATAGACTATGAACATTTAACAATAACATAATGCTTATAAAAACACTATAAAATCAATTGAACAATAATAACAAAAAACTTGGATTAAATCTTAAACCCAGCTTATAACAATGGCGAAGACACTGCTGAAATATGATGCCCACAGTGATAGCTGGGTTCTGAATACCCTAAAAGACACCAAATCAAATCCAGTTTCCTCTACTCTCCAACACTCAAACTCAAAGCCACGGTTGAATTCAAGTCCAAGTTTAAAGATTCCTTCTGAACCATCCATCTCCACATTAGCAATGGTGCCATCAACAAAACAACCATCCAGCAGCAAGATTTGGAAGTTTTTAACCCGTTACTTTACCTGTTTGAGTCCTATAAATTCACAAAACAGCAAGGAAATCTATTATGGGAATTCAAGGAGCAAAAGCGTGCACTCAGTTAGATCCTCGCCACAATTTTATTCTGGAGTGAATGCTGAAGATGATGAGAAGATTAAAGCTGTCATTCACTACTGCAAAAATAACTCAAGGCGCATGGTAATTACAACTCAAATTTTTTGCTTCCCTTTCTTTTCAATATTCATATAGCGAGTAAGCTATATTGATGTCACGCTAATAATACATTATATTGAGTGTAGGTGACGAAGGATTGATGGATTGCCTTAATATTGCAGAAAGAGATCCTCTCACTTTCTCTATATATAAATAATTGGCATCGTTCAGCCTCATGTCAAGATTCCATTTTTTAGGTTTAATCTAGGGATTTATTAAAAATTTCTTCGATTAGATGCTGAATTACTCTGTTGTCTGCGATGGATTTTGCTTGTTTATATTGTTATGTTCTTTGATGTTTAGGTTTATTTCTCACGCTCCAATCCTTCCTAATATGACACAACACAATTAGCCAGCTGATGAACATTGTCTTTTTGGCAATTGCTTAAAATTTAAAATTCTCCTCCAAACGAGACCCATGTCAAACAAAGAAGAAAAATCAGTGTTAGCCTTCAGGATTTATGATTCACTGGTTCACGTCGTTAAACTTTGTTTTCCCCTGGACAAAGGAAAGAAAGGGCCTTTTCAAGTTACTTAGACATCACCATCAATCCACTATTTTATTAGAGATAAGGGCCAGTCGTTCATTTCGCCCTCTGACGGCCTGTCGTTCATCTCGGTCGTATTTTGGAAAAAGGAAAGTGAACGGGAATCGAGAAATTCCATCGTCGAAGCAAGACCTATTGAAGTGGAAATCTATTGATATGCAGGCCGTGTGGTTAGATTCGTTTATTTTTTTAAAATGAAACGATGACATAAAATTCAAAATGTTTAACAGGGTCAAACGGACGATCGTTTCAACAATTCAGTATCGATTTCAAATATTTAAAATAAAAAAAAAGAATTTGTAGTTAATCATACAATGATTCCAATTGCAAGATAAATAAAAGGCGTAAAGGCCGTTCTAGCAAGAATTGACCGAGCTACATGGTGTTAGATTAACATTCCCAATAACCATAAAATATTATTACAATAGCCTAAATTCAAGAACCATATGGTGTTAGATTGAGTATACTAGGCAAGAATCTTCCTACAGCAACGAAACCGATAAACTAATTCAAACAAATCCTTTTCACGAGAGAATTAGCCCTATTCTAATTCATTTCGCTTTCTCCTCTATTTAAGCCAAACAAGTTATCATCCTCAAAATTGAAAGGAGCGTATGTGTTTGCATGGTTTTCATTACCTCCATGAAAAGGATGACTCAAGCGCCGACTACAACCACATTGTATCTAGATCCCTAATTACATATTTTCCTTTCACAACTCCATAATCATAACAAAAGCAAATTTAACTTCAATGATTCAAATTTTTAATTCACTCCCATACAAATCAAACATTCGTTTGGTAAATCTAAATCATTTGGCGCATTTCCACTCATGACTGCGAGCTTGTGGTGGTGGAGACCGGAGTATAAATCAGTATCTTATAAAAAAGTTGCACAAACTATCATTCCATAACCGTGAAACCAACTAGGTTTGTCATAATGGAAGGTCAACAGATAATCAAAATAGCTGAAACCACAGCAATATTGAGAACCATGACAATAAAGATATGCAATATAACGAAATTTGGGTAACAAAATCACATAATTCTAATTAACAAAAACAAAAAAGGATAATATGCTCAACATTGTCTGAGTCTAAATATCAAAAATTCAACAGTATGCCAGTACCCAGAAAAACAAGAGACATAATCCAAAACAACCAATATAAGACTTCACCTACATAACTATTAAAAACTTGTTATCCTGTCACACCTTACTTCTCAGATGAGTTGGGTCCTCTCTTCTTGCCGAAACCCACAACTGCAATAGAGATAAAAACCAACAGATTCTTAGAACCTAATTTAAAGCAGTATCACGATTTCTAAAATAACAAAATTCCATCTCTTAACGTAATAGCTCGGCAAAACTTAGAAAATACATCTCTGAATTTTCAAAAACCTTATGATCAAACAGAAAATCATGACAATAATTTTATGCAAATTGGGAATCATGCTTGCCCTTGATTTCTGTTAGATGGTTCCCCAATTAAATAAAACAGTGTCTTTCGCTATGCAAACCAACCATAGATATGTTATTGTTCACCACTAAATACAAAATGTTTTAACGGAAAAAAAAAGCATAAAACGACTCCCTTCATAGTTAGTGGATATCTTAACGGGAACAACTTTAAGATCTGAAAGTGATAAAATCTAGATGAAGCGAAGAGATTACCTGCGGTGACGAAACGTCGGTTGTATTGCATCCTCTTGTGGGCGCGGCCACGTGGCTTCTTCTTCTTGTCCTGCTTTGCCACTTTCGGAGTTTGGCCTCTAACCTTACCAGCACGAGCCAAAGATCCATGAACCTTACCTGCAAATCAAATCCACCATTAAAACGATGATTGTGAGCTTCAGCGACACTAAGGCCGTATTCCAAAAAGATGAACTGGGAAGTGAGACACTCGAGCCTTACCCATGGCGGCTTCTTGAGCTTTTTCTGCTGAGTGGGGGAGCTGTTGCTCTGAAGCTTGATACAAGCGGTGAGAAAGATAAAGAGCAACGAATGAAGAAATTAGGGTTAGGGTTCTGGCAGTTTAATATAGGCAGGTCGTATTGTCGCGGGCCGACTTGGATATCAAAATGACAATAAGGCTTTTTTTTGGGTTAAATTCGTAGAGCCCGTTCCGTGTTTTCATAATGGGTTGGGTAATTGGCCCATTTGAGGACTCGTGGTGGAACTGAAGAGAACCTTATAAAGTTTGAGCCAGTTCTGCTGGGTTGCCCAATCAGTACTTCAGAATATCTCAGCCCAGCTAAGACTTTTTCTCAGGAACTTTTGTTGTCAATTGCCAAGCAATTGTTAATAATATTGTGCATAAAATTTATATCTTTATAAATATATATGAAAGCAGTTCAAGACATTCTTTACTTTCAGGTTTCTATTTGAAATGGTTTGATATATCACTAAGTTTCAACATGAGTTAAATGATTTTAGTTTTTATAACGAATTAATGTTCACAATATTTAAAATGACTAAATTAAATTTAACTATAATTAATATTTTAAATAAATTTATTATTATTATTATTAAATAAAGTTTCAAACAAGTTGAATTTTAAATTTTTTTTTTGAGAAGAAAAAAAAGTTGAATTTTGAATTTTTAAAAAATTGTAGAGTAAATTATTATTTTGTCCGTTAAAAAATTTAAAATATTTTATTGGACACTCCCAAAATTTATTTTCGGATTCCGACCTTGAATTTAACAGAAATATTAAATCATGTAATAAAAATAAATCCAAGAGACTTTACAACTAAATTCTAGAAATAGAGGCTTCGAAATTATATATTTGATATGATTATTGAGGACTAAATAATAATTCACTGAAAAAACAAGGAATGAAATAAAGATGCACAGTCCAGGCCTGCAAGTCATGAAGGTGAAGATTCCATGCGTTAGAATCTTCATCATTTTAATGACCTTCCAAAACAGTAACGTGTTCGAAAGTCAATATAAACCCCCAATATACGGACCATTCAAGCGGTATTAAAGGGCGCATTCTGACCAAAATATTAAATTTTTGCCATATTCCTAGCACTACTATGGTCTTTTCGGCATCCACACATAAAAAACAGCTGTTTTAGGGTTTTAGCAAAATTCTTCATTAGCGCTTAATCTGATAGCCACAGAGACTCTCTTCCTATCTCTCCTAGTTTAGACTCTCACACCACCAATGGAAGACCAGCAAGACGCCACAGCTCTCAAGCACCCCTTCTCGGACCGCGTCCCTATCCGATCCATTGTCAATCGGCCCGACGGAGGAACTGGCCTCTGTGGGCAACGCGTGCGAATTGGCGGCTGGGTGAAGACCGGAAGAGAGCAGGGCAAAGGATCCTTCGCCTTTTTGGAGTTGAACGACGGCTCGTGTTCTGCCAATCTCCAGGTTATTGTGGAGAAGGAAGTGGCGGATCTGAGCCCGCTGGTTCACACTGGCGCATGCGTCTCCGTTGAGGGCGTCCTCAAAGAGCCACCTGAAGGAACCAAACAGAAGATTGAGCTCCGAGTTGAAAAAGTGCTCCATGTTGGACCCGTTGACCCGGCTAAGTACCCGATTCCTAAGACGAAGCTTACGCTTGAGTTCTTGAGGGATCGTATCCATTTTCGACCCAGAACAAACACGGTAAATTGTCTCATATTTTCCATTTAGATTATAGATTTCTTTTTGTATATTAAAGTTTGTTTTAATTGGATAACTGTTGAGGGCGAGCGATTCTACAGTAGAGATTATTTTGAATTCATATTAAGAAAAATCATTTCAAAATTTTTTCTGAGTTATACTTTGCTTTGCATTGATATTAATTTGACCATAACAGTTATTCGAAACAGAGGATTCATATCCAAGGCTTAGTTTTTGTTGTATTAAGAAAATACACGTGGATCTGCCATATTGATCTATTAATGGAAAATGAAAGTTTTGACATTGGTTTATTTGTTTCTATGCAAGTGTCAAAGATTTTGGCTTTGATTGATCTCTCTCAGTCTTTCCCTCTAAATGTCAATTGTTGTCAGTGTGCTAAACTCTCAGTTGTAGTTTGACTTGTAGAAATCCTTTATGCAATAGCATTACAGTTTAATGTTATGGTGTTCCAGATTTCTGCTGTTGCCCGGATTCGCAATGCACTTGCTTTTGCCACCCACTCATTCTTTCAAGAGCATGGTTTTCTATATGTTCATACTCCAATTATCACAACTAGTGACTGTGAGGGTGCCGGTGAAATGTTTCAAGTTACCACCTTGATAAGTGAAATTGAAAAGATAGAGAAGGAGCTGATTCAGAATCCTCCTCCATCAGAAGCTGAAATTGAAGCAGCTAAGCTTGTTGTTAAGGAGAGAGGAGAGGCTGTGGCTCAACTGAAATCTGCTAAAGCAAGTAAGGAGGAGATAGCTGCTTCAGTGGCTGAACTGACAACAGCAAAGGAGAATGTCTCAAGGCTGGTGGAAAGATCTAAACTTAAACCTGGCATTCCCAAAAAAGATGGAAAGGTTGATTATTCACTAGATTTCTTTTCCCGACAAGCATTTTTGACAGTCTCTGGCCAACTACAAGTTGAAACTTATGCCTGTGCTGTTAGCAACGTTTATACATTTGGACCAACTTTTCGAGCTGAAAACTCTCACACTTCCAGGCATTTGGCCGAGTTCTGGATGGTGGAGCCTGAAATAGCTTTTGCTGATCTTCAGGTCTGTTTAAATCTATAGTTTGTCATATGTGCAGGTGATATTGTGTGTTTCAAGCTCTGAGAGGATTACCTTTGCAGGATGACATGAACTGTGCAGAGGCATATGTGAAATATATGTGTCAGTGGCTGCTTGATAAATGTTTTGATGATATGGAACTTATGGCTAAACTTTATGATAAAAGTTGCATTGACCGACTAAGAATGGTAGCGTCTACCGCATTTGAGCGTATTTCATACACAGAAGCAGTGCAACTGTTAGAGAAAGCTGTACAAGGTGGTAAGCAGTTTGAGAATAAGGTGGAATGGGGAATAGATCTGGCATCAGAGCATGAGAGGTCTCTCTCTCTCTCTCTCTCTCTCAGTTCTTGAATTATATCTGCTTGATTTATCCTGATCTGTTGGTTTGTATGTCCTCCTAGATACTTGACAGAGGTTTTATTTCAGAAGCCTGTCATTGTGTACAACTATCCAAAAGGGATAAAAGCATTTTATATGAGGCTCAATGATGATTCAAAGACAGTAGCTGCAATGGATGTCCTTGTACCCAAGGTATATCTGCACCTTTAGTCTTTTCTTGATTTTTATGTTTGACTCGGTAGTTTTTGTTTTTCTACCTTCTTGCATATTATTCAAAATGGCATTGGTCTTATGTTTCAGGTAGGGGAGTTGATTGGCGGAAGCCAAAGAGAAGAGCGCTTGGAGGTCATTCAGCAAAGGTATGAAATATTATGGAATGTTTCACATTAGTTTAAGAATAATTGCTGCTTTTTCTTTTCTTTTTTTTCATATAAACTGAATTTGCTGCTGAAGAGTGCATTTTTATTTGGTTATGCTCTCCTTCATTGCAGGATTGTTGAGATGGGACTACCTCTTGAGCCATATGAGTGGTACCTTGACTTGCGGCGGTTTGGGACAGTAAAGCATTGTGGATTTGGCTTAGGCTTTGAACGGATGATACTATTCGCCACTGGCATTGACAATATAAGAGATGTCATCCCCTTCCCTAGATACCCAGGGAGAGCAGATCTTTGATATTCTGTTTACTAATAGAGTGTTGATGTTAGTATTTTGCCTTTAAAATTCAACTGAACAGTGTTTTCTATCTAAATTTCGTCTCTAATTTATTTGGCTACTTGGATCTCGGATATAATTTAAAAATTATGCTCCTTTACACGCTGAGCTCATTGTTTATTTGTAAATGCATTTTGGTTAAGTTGCTTATCATAGCGGTGAATGTGAGTCACTTTTGTTTGGTTCTTTCTGTCTGCTCAGTAATTGATTGTGTAATCTTCAATGAAGAGTATTCTCTCTCCCTGTGTGCGTGCATTGCAAATTGCTACAGGTTAATTGATGCACTGGTTGCTGATCTATTCCATTCAGCAGTATTGGAGTGGTGAGACGTTTGCCAATTACCATGATTTAGTCCTATCGAACCTGGCCATTTCAGATCGCGAGCTCTTTTTTTCTTTCAAATTCAGAAGCTAGGAATTGCGGAAATTTTTTTATTTCAACTTAAAAGGTTTTAGGGTGAATTTGTTGTAGCTGGATAGAACAATCTCTCTGCAAAAATCAGTAGCAGTAGTAGGTAAGGCTTTTGCATAACATTTTTTATTTTAAAGCTAAAAAAATAAACAAATAATTCAGGGTTTGCTTTAATCGTACTTGATGAGTGCTTGCGCCTTGGAGCCATATGTACCTTCACGGTCCAGAATATCAAAATAGTTGAATTGAAAAATACAGTATATGATTATCAATTAAAATTAGTGTAATTTGACAAAAATAAAGGCAAATGATTATTATGTTTTTCATTTTTAATATTTTCCAAATGGATAAACAAATCGATTCAGAAAGACTTTTATAACATTTGGTCTTTGAATAGAGAAATAAAAAGAGGAAAACAGGAAAAAAAAATCCCAAATCCCTTTTTAATTTTTTTCCCAGAAACGCACCAAAGTGACCAAGGAAGGAAATGAAGAAGCTAGCGAGAAATTGGCGAAAATCTCATGAAGAGAAGTTATCTCTCCCAACTCGTGATGATCCCTCTCTCGATGATTCTCGTCCCTTGGATACCGAAGGTTTCTCTAAGGACGCCGAAAAATTATTTTCTCAGCGACCAAACGGGGTTTAATTACTTACCATTTCTGATTTTCTTTTTCATTTGAACGCACAGAACAAGAGGAGTTGGTCCGATCGCTTGAAAGGACGCAAGCAGAGCAATCCCTTTTTTGGAGGGTATTCATATTTCATAGTTCTTATTAGCCGTAGCTATCTTAATTCAATTTTATTCAATTATGGGTTCCCTTTTTCTTATTTTGATTATTATTGATATTTTTTTTTCTTTGATAGAGAGTGTTCGCCGGATTTCTTTTCAGCTATGCTGTGTTTCAACTGTACTCCATTTACCAGATGGCAACTTCTCCATGGGAACTGGTAAACGAAATCAGTCACTTCAATGAAGTAGATTATGGAAGCTAGGAATTCTAATTTGTTTTTGTGGAATTACCATTTTTCTTTTATTGCCTTTTGACTAACAGAGGTATCAGGCTTATTTCATGGAAGATATGGAGTCGTGGATGGTAATATCTGCAGGTTTGCCTCTTCTTGCTTGTCTCCAAATTTAGTTCCACTATTTATTAGCTGACTACATGCTTTTTATCTTGATCTTTTCTGCTCAAATACGTTTTGTCCTCCAATTCCATTGTTTTCCTGTTATAGACTTTATAGCCTCGAGTTGTGGTTGTCTTGTAGCATTCCTATTAATCATTGATCTAGCATGTAGGAAAGGGTAGCTGTTGGATGTATTTCCTTAATAGATAGAACTTAAGGTGGTTCCACCTGAAAATGGAGCAATGAATGATGTGCATAAATCAGATTTGCTTTGATCAATGTGACTTGCAAGAGAGCTTGATCTGTCTTATGCTGCTCAATGGATTACATTTGAGAATTTTTAAATTTGATATAATTACTTTACTAATCAGAAATCACCTTCCCAACATTCTGTTATCTTTATTGTTGCTTTATTTGCTTAATAGTAAGAAGCATTTCCAACGCTAACTTTTTATGGATTGATTAGATTGGGTAGCTATTTTAGTTTGCTCAATGGCCACCTTGGGGCTACTTCATAATTCAAAGCATCGTAGGCGATGGATTTGGTACTCATGCTTTACTGGAGCTATACTGGCAGTTTTCTGGTTGTATTACATGCTGAGGTACATATATTTCTTACATATCTAGTTGGTGCATTTACCATATCTAAATTTTATGCTGAGTTCATGATCAATTGATATTGTCAAGACTTAGACAAGAAAGTTTATGAGTCATTTCGAACTTGGCAATGCTATTGAAATTCACACAAATGTTATTTGGTTTATTTTGTTTCCATGTTCTCTGCACCTTAAATTACTGCCTAACTGCTGACTACTTGGCATTTTCTGCCCCTTCGCTGCACAAATCCACAGCAGGAGTTGAAAACAAAACCCTGTCTAATATGCTCAATATTCTTGAATGGCATTTGTTTTGTCATAGGATGTCAAGATTCCGATGGGATGCAATCTGGCTTCCAATTGGACCTCTTAGGTGGGTGGTACTTGTCCCTGCCACCATTTATTCTATAACTGTTAAATTGATAGTTCATTTAGAATTTGACTTTTTTTCCCTTTGAAATTGCAGTGGAGCTGGGATTTGTCTCTATGTTGATCATCTACTTAATGAGTCATCAGAAGAAGTGAGAAAACTTAGAAGCTACATGTATGCTTTCAAATCCAGCTAAATTTCTGTCCAGCGGCATTTTCATTTTCTAGTTGATTGAGATTGACCTTAGTTACTAGAATACTGATTTGAAAGGGAGGGAATAGCATCATATATAGAAACAAGCTAATTGTACCTTTCTGTAAAACCACTACAGTTTTGATTATTTCACGAGTGATCACATGATGGGTGGTGGGCGTGAAGCCCATACATTGACGAAGTCGTCATGATGCTTTTTTTTTTTTTAGTTACTAGAATACTGATTTGAAAGGGAGGGAATAGCATCATATATAGAAACAAGCTAATTGTACCTTTCTGTAAAACCACTACAGTTTTGATTATTTCACGAGTGATCACATGATGGGTGGTGGGCGTGAAGCCCATACATTGACGAAGTCGTCATGATGCTTTTTTTTTTTCCTCTTCTAAATTTTACATCTCCAAAAATTTATGGCAACGGTTTTTGCAGACATTTCCCTTAAAACTCCAGTCTCTTATAATCCACAAGTTCCTTTGTGGTGACATTCTCCTGCTTTTTCTTTTTGATTGCATGTGGCTTGCTGTTGGTGATTTGTGGCACAGATAATTATATCTATGAGTAAGAATAAGTGCATTACTAGACCAGATATGTTCTTGTTCGCCCACACAATTATAGAGAAAAATTGCATTGATGGGTGAGAAGAACAATTGAATGATTGGCAAGGATTGTTCGAAGTATAAATTTTGGTTTTTCAGTATTGGAATTTCAACTACCAATTAGGCATCAAAAGTTGGCATCCCCAAAATATAACAAGTTCAGCTATAGTACATACAAGTGATCCAGAAAAAGACACATTCGAAATCGGCCACTAACGGTCGAAGAGGAAGCATTTTACGTCCCAAAAAAGAGGCCAAGCATTGATAATAACGGCATACTACAACCACATGGTAAACAACTGTCTGAAAATCTTAACAGCAAAGAAATTATCTGAATGATGATGATAATAATAGACTAAAATCAGTCTGAAAGCACTCAAAGATTTGCAAAACTTCCCAATTAACCTTTTAACCTATGATTGGAAATTGTTTAACACAATAATAGAAAGACTAATCCTCGTCTTCAATGACCTTGGTGCCAAGACCTTTCAATCCTTCTGGTGGGATTTCTGTAACGGTGACAAGAGAGTAGAGCTCTTCTTTGGCATCTTCATCATCATTCCTCCTGCGAGCAATGCGAACCCTGATCCTTTTTGGGACACTTCTGATCCCTCTGCTCCAGATATGCTTGTTCAGCTTGACATCCACTCTCACATCCTTTGTTCCCATAGCCTTCTGAGCAAACTTCTTGATCTCCTTAATGGCCTTGGGTGCCTTCTTTTTGAAGGTGCTATTTTCCAGAATTTAAGCAACAATCAGTAAAGAATATATAAAAGATGTGGCGCCGGTCCACACTTTCATATGAATTAGATTTAATGCCAGCATTTAATCATTTTTTGAGTATTTTGAGTATTAGCATTTAATCACTAATGTATGTCACAAACCACTAAAAAACCAAAGAACAATAATATCACCAGACAAAGACGAATATCACTCAGTCAACCTGAGACACAAACTCATATTAGTCGAGGATATTTACACAAGTTTCTGTTGCACATTGATCAATATATTGGAGGCAATTTAGATATGGATTCAATCAATAGGATAAGATAATCAATCAAAACTTCTACTGTGTCAAAAATTATTCCCAGAAGAACTAAAAAAAAGATGCTAATCCATATTTAATTAAATTCATGATATGGATCCACTGTCCATAACGACCAACTCAATCACACTCTTTTGTTCAATTGTTTGCAAAGGACTCCCCTGCAACCCACATTTAAGATAAAAGCCAAGCCATTTGATACCGATACACAACAAATAATAAGTCACCAGCAACAATCACTGTTTCAAGCTACAATGCACAAACCATTAAACTAAGCACCCATTAAACTATCCAGTTCAATATTTTAGCCGAAACTTTAAAAATCTATGTTGGAGATATTGATAGATTCAAAAGCTAGATGCTTTACTAATAAAGCAGCAGTATGAAAAACAATATATATATATACCCTTGGAAGTACAAAATAGACTTTTCAGGTAAAACTGGAGAAACACAAATTTACCAGCCATGCAAGCGCTTGTGGAGGTTGATGGTGTACTCTCTGGTCACTACCTCCTCCTTTCTCCCCTTTGTCTTGTCCACCATTTTCACTCAAATATTTTCCCCTTCAAGACGACCTACCTGCATTCAGCAACGCACTTGTCACTTTAAAGTTTCCAACATTTATAATCGATAGTTTTGCACTAATATTTAATATCAAGATGAATCAAATACCTCAAATAGAGAGACAGAGAGAAGAGAGACCTTAGCCAGCGATGGATAGCAGAACAGA
This sequence comes from Jatropha curcas, assembly GCF_014843425.1. The sequence goes on from NW_023590909.1 coordinate 2,042,105, forward strand.
GGGGCGTTACACAATGAGAGTTGAAATAAAATGGAACATAAAACCCTAGCTTGGACACCGCAACAAATGACGTTTTTAACCTTTCCTTGTGAATTAGAGAGATGGGGCGAGCCCACCCATCGAGAACAAACTTTCTGCGAAGTGGACTGGGCTTGAGCTTCTATCCTGTTTTCCATTTGGGTTTTTTACATTGCCTATCTAATTTAGGCTAGGCCTGTAAAGAATTATAATAATAAGAGCTTAATATATGAAAAATCTATTTTGAAAAAATCCAATAATATAAAAGATATTTTAGTCTTTTTATAAAATTAACTGTAAAAAATATAAATTTTTAGGAGCAAATCTCAGTATCATAAGCATAACGCATAAATATAGTTTTAAAAAATTTAGACTAAATAATTAAATTCACTAAACAAGAAGGACTGAACGTTAATTTATCCTTATAACTTGTGTAGCATCTTACTTTCTGAAAAAAGAAAAATGAAAGAGCAAATAAATACTACAGGCAGCAGCTAATTGTTTTCTCATTGGACAAGAGAGATAAGATCCCTGGTTTTAGTAGGCCCAACACGTCACGCTAATAAATATATTAGAATTATAAAATTAAATATCTGCCATTCCGTTTTTTAAAAAATAAAAATAAATAAATAAATTATAAAAAGAACCCTCAAAATTTTATATTTCGTGTAAAAGTAAAAAAATATTTATAACAGACACGCAATCTTTCAAATTGTCCTCTCAAGAGTGGAAAGGAAATTCGACGGGAGGGAGAGATGGATTTGCTTCCGTCGGAGACATCAAAGATCGCTAATAAACACCGTTTTCGGTCACTGAAACTGGTTAACGTTGACCTTGACCAAGTTCTAGATGACCAGCCCTTCGGCGCTGACTATGGTCGCCTCGATAATGGCCTTTTTTACTATGTTCGCCGGAATTCCAAGCCTCGAATGCGTGCCGCTCTAGCTCTCGCTGTCAAGGCTGGGTACGCAATTTCACACGAATTTTGCATTTTACGATATGTGTCCGGCTAGTAGTTTTGGTTTCTATTGGCTGATTGATCGGTTTTGTGGCAGCTCAGTTTTGGAAGAGGAAGATGAGCGAGGAGTAGCTCACATAGTAGAGCATCTCGCTTTTAGCGCTACTAAAAAATACACGAATCACGATATTGTTAAGTTTCTTGAGAGTATTGGAGCAGAGTTCGGCGCTTGTCAAAATGCGGTCACATCTGCTGATGAGACTGTGTATGAGCTGTTTGTGCCTGTTGACAAGCCGGAATTGCTATCTCAAGCCATTTCTGTCTTGGCTGAGTTCAGTACTGAGGTATCCAAAAGTGGCTTTGCTTGATCTTTTGGTTAATTGTTAATATACATTAGCACAAGTGATATGCAAATTTTATGTGTAGGTTAGGGTATCGAAAGATGATTTGGAGAAAGAAAGAGGGGCTGTTATGGAAGAGTATAGAGGCAATAGGAATGCTAGCGGAAGAATGCAGGATGCCCATTGGATTCTGATGATGCAAGGTTCAAAGGTATTGCTGTTTATTTTGATCCTTAGGTTAGTTTTTGCGACTTGCGTGGAGTCATTGCCTAATAATTGCATTCAGGAGGCTCCTATCAGTTCTTTAATGAGCTCAGGCCTGATTGTTTTGCTTTGTGATTATATTCAAGTTTTTCACAAAACTTTGTCTCGTTACAGTATGCTGATCGCTTGCCAATTGGATTAGAGAAGGTGATTCGGACTGTTTCTGCCGAGACTGTAAAGCAATTTTACAGGAAATGGTACCATCTGCATAACATGGCAGTAATTGCTGTTGGAGATTTTTCTGATACCAAGGTTCGAATTTGAAATATGTTAATTTCTTCTATTGTAATTTAACTTTTTCTAGTCAAAATTGCTTAACAAACTCTTCTCCTCTATGTAGATCTTGAATTCTAAATTTGTGTTGCATAAGATTTCTCGACGATTTCTAAACCTCTTCTTTTTCCTCTAGAGTGTAGTTGAGTTGATAAAGATGCATTTTGGTGCGAAATATTCAGAACCTGAACCTCCACAAATACCAATCTTTCAAGTTCCATCTCATGAGGAATCACGTTATTCGTGTTTTGTTGAATCTGAAGCTGCTGGCGTGAGTGCATTTTGAAACTGAAATCTGAAGGAAATGTTAAAACAACTCTACTTGTGTATCGAATTCTCTATTTTAATGCTGTTTGTCCTTATTGGCTTGTCGCAGTCTGCAGTGATGATTAGCTATAAGATGCCAGCAGATGAGCTGAAAACAGTGAGAGACTACAAGGATATGCTTGTAGAGTCCATGTTTCTCTATGCTCTAAACCAGAGATTCTTTAAATTGTCTCGTAGAAAAGATCCACCCTATTTCTCATGCTCTGCTGCAGCAGATGCTCTAGTTCGTCCATTGAAGGCTTGCATAATGACTTCATCCTGTAAAGAGAAAGGGACTCTAGAGGCACTAGAATCAATGCTCCTAGAGGCGCGTTCTAATTTCTATTTTGAGAACTTTTTTGTTTTCTTTGCTGTTTGTGTTCCTTTACTCACGGCTACCTTGTATTTCAGGTCGCAAGAGTACGGTTACATGGTTTTTCAGATCGTGAAATATCTATTGTTCGTTCTTTACTAATGGCAGAGATCGAGTCTGCCTATCTGGAACGTGATCAAACGCAATCGACCAGCTTGCGAGATGAATTTTTACAGGTGTATTGAGAACATTGGTTTTCATATAATGTTACAATGATTAATTTGGAATTTAATCGGATGAAACAAAATAATTTATGTTTTGATACACTTTGCAGCATTTTCTCCGGAATGAACCTGTTGTTGGGATTGAGTATGAAGCTCAACTTCAAAAAACAATTCTACCTCGTGAGTACCTGCTACGTTTAACTCTACTGGTTTATTAAAACTGCGATAGACTAGGTATGATCACTCCTATATGTTTCGATAGAGATATCGGCACTAGAGGTATCCCAGTATTCAGAGAAGTTGCGAACATCATGTAGCTGTGTCATAAAGACAATCGAACCCCGAGCTTCTGCAACGGTTGATGATCTGAAAAAGGTTTTATTGAAAATAAATATTCTTGAGGGAGAAAGAAGCATTCCTCCTTGGGATGAAGAAAAAATTCCAGAGGAAATTGTTGCTACAATGCCAAATCCAGGGTAATGTCTTTGAATTACTATTTATGCCCCGCGGTCTATTAATCTTCAGTAATGTATAGATTTTCAGTTGTTTTCTTCTTTCTACTTAAGCTTCCTCTTTATCTAAATGGGTTGATTTCTCTCTTCTGTGAGTGTGATTTGCTCATGTTACGTATTTGATCTGTTAAGAGTGTAATACAGAAAGGTGGGAGGATAAATGAGTTGTCTTGTTTATTTGTTCTTTAGTTACTAGTTTCCAGTTTAACTTATGTACTGGAGCCAGTATGTTCTTTTTAATTTAATTTTTGAATTATACCCTCTTGGAATCCATTGTGTTCCTAAATTCATCCTCTATTTTCATAGCCTTGGGTCCTGTAACTCTGTCCATCTCTCTAAATTATTTATTTCTTGTAATTTTACCAAGTTAGATCTGTTCCTTCCCATAGTCACATGGGATTGAGTTATCAATCTCCTAGTTAAGGGGGAGAGACAGATGTTGGCCAGGGAAGTGTCCGGTGGTCATTTAAACCAAATTGCAAACTCCTAGTGTGTAAAGGACCTAGTTTATTAATGCTGAAATTACCTAGGTTTTTCTTGTACTCAAGTTAACTACTTCTGATCTTTCTTAAACGTATTTGTCTTCATCATATATATTTTTATATATATCAGAAAATACTCTTTGAGCATGTATAGCTGATCAGAAGTTAAATTTCCCAGAAATGATTAATTTGTCTTTTCATTTGTACTACTGTTTTCATGTTCTCCTTTTATGGTGTTACTGACTAACATCTTCCACACATCTTTTTTCAATTTGACTAAATGTTCTTTTTACATGTAAGAAACATTTTAGTTCCATGCATTGCGATATTCCTATGAGTCAAATAACTTTGCTACAAGACCTCATTCTACATAACTAAACTGCTTTATTATTTTATTACATTTCTTTTTTCATGGACTTAATAAAGGATTTAATGCAGGAGTATCCTACGTCAGCTTGAATATTCAAATATTGGAGCTACAGAATTAATCCTATCAAATGGCATGCGAGTTTGCTATAAGTGTACAGACTTCCTTGATGATCAGGTACAAGATTGCAAAATTTATGTGGCTGGTAAACTTCTTTTCCATGGCTGACACAAATATTTTTGAGTAAGAATCTCAATAGAGGAGGAGTTAGATGAAATACTCTATCAAACTGTTGAAAGTAGATTTTTGTTTTTCTGAATCATACAGGCTATCAGGCTCTTTATGTGAAATATCTTTGGAAGTTGTTCACACTGCTAGCTTTGGAGGGGGATTAATACTGTTGTTAATAACCGCATAATAACTATGGTTTCCATGAGAAGGCATTGGGAAAATGAATGATTACTTTATTGATGTCCTCTTATATGAATCCTGATTAATTCCTGTCGAACACTTCCAACAGGTTCTTTTTACAGGGTTCTCATACGGTGGGCTATCTGAAATCCCAGAAAGCGATTATTTCTCATGCTCAATGGGATCAACCATTGCTGGAGAAATTGGCATATTTGGCTATAGACCATCAGTTCTGATGGATATGCTTGCTGGTAAGAGAGTTGAAGTTGGTACAAAACTAGGAGCATACATGAGAACTTTTTCAGGAGATTGTTCACCCTCAGATTTGGAAACAGCTTTGCAGGTTTGCTTTGTTATATGTGTCATATTTATCTATTTACCATGCTCATAATGTAGGGACTAGAAAGTCTCTCACAGCTGTATTGGAATTGAATAAAACTAGTATCACTTTGTTTACATTTATTTGCAAAGTTGAAACTGTTCTCGAGTCATTTGTCTCTTACAGGCATTTTTTTTTTTGTTATTTTTTATTTTCTTAGGGAATGTTCTCTTTTAAGTAGTACAGTAGCAGTTACTAACCTGTTAGTCTTTGATCTCACAGCTTGTCTATCAACTATTCATAACAAATGTGATACCTGGAGAAGAAGATGTCAATATTGTGATGCAAATGGCAGAGGAAGCAGTTCGTGCTCAAGAGAGGGATCCTTATACTGCTTTTGCAGACAGAGTCAAGGAGCTCAACTATGGGAACTCCTATTTTTTTAGGGTATGCTGTTTTGTGATCACTGTCTCTTTCAGATGGAGCTTTCCCAGCTTATAACATGGTTTCTATTCATGATTTTGCAGCCAATTAGGATAAGTGATCTACGGAAAGTTGATCCACTAAAAGCTTGCGAATATTTTAACAGCTGTTTTAGGGATCCATCGACTTTTACTGTCGTGATTGTTGGGAATCTTGATCCTACTATTGCGCTTCCTCTCATGTTGCAGTATTTGGTGAGTTGATATGCCTTTATAACTATGAAATATGGTCATTATTATTGTTTTGGCTGATACTGTATCTCAACATGCAGGGTGGAATACCAGAACCTCCTGAACCTATTCTCCACTTCAACCGGGATGATCTCACAGGCTTACCGTTCACATTTCCTACACGCATAATTAGGTAGATGATATTGACTACAAGCATAATTAGCTAGATATTTTATCATCTATGATATGATAAAAAAAATTCTTAATGTGTTACTTTCATGCAACGTTGGAGACAGTTAACCTGAACACAAGTGATAATTGGTTGGACTAACTGACTAATACAATTTGCCTTTTATCTTAAAAAATTATATTTTTTGGTGGTGTGAGTAGACTTCCAGTTTTTGCTCTCTCTCTCTCTCTCTCTCTCTCTCTCTCTCTCCCCCCTCCCTGCAACAATCAGTGTTCTATGCCAGTTGAACATCTTCTATCCTGGCCCCTGTTTTTCTTTTGAATTTTTACACAATATGGAAACTTCTAAGATGCTCATTACAAACATACTCTGTTTCTGAGCACACGTATTTACATTGGGATTCAAATGCATTCTAATGCATTTGATATTGTTGTAGAGAAGTGGTCCGAAGCCCAATGGTGGAGGCTCAATGTTCAGTTCAGCTAAGCTTTCCTGTGGTGCTGAAGAATGGGACAATGGTTTGTGGATGTTTTTGTAATCTATCTATTAATAGCTCATAATGGGTGGTCATCAGTTTTTATTTTTTTATTTTATTTTTTTGAACTTTCATAGATCTGATAGCCGAGATCCCTTTCTTCTATTGGACAAAAATAAATTGGCAGGTAGAAGAGATACACTGCATTGGCTTCCTGAGCAAACTTCTTGAAACGAAAATCATGCAAGTGCTACGTTTCAAGCATGGGCAGGTGTGTGTCTCAAATGCTTTTACTTTACACGAGCTATTTTATTGGTTAGAAGGATGGCTCTTCATTTACCTCCCTGCCCCAGATATACTCTGCTGGTGTCTCAGTATTCCTTGGTGGTAATAGACCTTCTAGAACTGGTGATATACGTGGTGACATCAGCATAATTTTTTCTTGTGATCCTAGAATCTCCTCAAAGCTGGTATGCAGTTTTTGGTTTGTTATTGTACATTTGCCCTTTTATTTTTTATTTTTTATTTTTTTATCTCAATTGAGTGCCAATTAGTTCATTCTTTCCTGTTTGCAATGCTTCTTAATAGGCTGATCTTGCATTGGATGAAATATTACGGCTCCAGGAAGAAGGGCCTTCAGATGAAGATGTTTTGACTGTTCTTGAACTTGAGCAAAGGGCACATGAAACCGGATTACAGGTTAAATTTTTCGATTGACTTTAATGTTACTGACATTTAGTCAATTTTCACCTGGATGATATAGAATTAAATTGGGACTCTTTCATTCACCATTTTCAATCCTTAGTTGCAGAAATCAAAATTTTTTATATGTTCTAGTTGATCATACAGCATAAATTTCATGGATGCAAGAATTTTTATTGATTATACTACATTATCCATAGTGCTGATTTGCCATCGATGTTTCAGGAGAACTTCTACTGGCTGGAAAGGATTTTACGTAGTTACCAGTCAAGGATCTATAATGGTGATTTGAGCAATGCTTTTGAGGTTAGTGGTCTATGTTTTATCCTACAACCCTAATGTTGCATTTTCTCTGTATTGTGCTATTGCATTTTGTTTCAATCTGAGTGCCTTATGTCATGGGAGCAATACTTTTGTTTTGAGTCCTGGAGTTGCATCGGCACTTATAGTTGGTAATGTAGCTGGAAGATGAGACTGTCTTACAATTTATGCTTTTGTTAGTTTGAGATCATATCATACAAGAGTTGTGGAATATCTTTTAACTAGTACCTTGGTGTGGCTTGCATGAAGCACTTTATATAGAGTTAGGTATAAAATAGACACACACATGATTTGAATTTTTCCCATTTGATAATCTTTGTATGGCACAAATCATCATTATGTGTCTTGGATTCTACTTTGTCACGTGGTTACTTGTCTAGAAATTCCATGATAACCTAATTAGAATGGACTAGCAACAGTTGAATGGCAGTGACAGGAAACTTTATGGTTAGAGACAGAAATTGCTGCGTTCACTTTATGTCTATTATCATGTTCCATCCAGTGCTACTTTTATCAGAATATTTTTGCTTGTGTAGATTCAAGATGAAGGACGTTCTAATGTTAGGCAATCTCTAACAACATCAACAGTGCAATTGACACTGCAAAGGATACTGCCGTATCCTTGCAAAAAACAGTATACTTCAGTCATTCTAATGCCTCAGACGTCTCGCTTCCAGTTGCTGACGTCATTCTTCCAATCTACTCAGACCAGTTATGCTAGAGACGCCAAGGTCAATATTTACCTACTTTGCCATTGCCACTGCCATGTTTCTAGTAATATATTTCTGCAAAATTTATGACATCCGAACAATGTGAGATTACTATTTTGTCATTTCCCCAAATGTTACACAACATCTTTCACTCGATCAGTATGTGCTTTTTATCATGGTAGTTTGGAAATCAATGTCTCGGACAAAAAAAAATCTCTAGAAACCATTGAATCGCTTAATTGTTTATATCAGATGCCCAGTTTTACTGATATATAACACACTGGTATATTTTATAATGGCAGATTATAGCAAGCGTTGCTGGTCTAACTGTTCTGGCTCTGAGTTTCTGGAGATACTCAAGAAGTGCCCTGAGATCCTAGGAAGCTTTTTCTTTGCAGAGTTTCATATACTTAGGACGAACAAGGTTTTCAACAGGAATTTAGAGTTTGTTTACTAAAAATTTGATTACATACATTAGCTAAAGGAAAAATGAGCATCGTCACTGGTTTAGGGGAAGCAACTTAGATAATATAAATGAGCCTAGTACAATTCTTGTATGGTGTAACAATAGTTTAAGTTCAATTTTTTGTTTTTTTGTACGGTGTAATATTATTATTTAATGCTAAAGATAAGGGATATTTTTACTATGGACTTTCTTTTTCAGTTTTTTCTTTGGACATCGTCAGAAATGAAATCTTTAAGTTGTGTATGCTACTTTCCTTCATTTTGAAGGTATCATCTTGTTGAATGGTGTCATTTGATGAAACCATATTTGAGGGGGATGATCTGGGCACAATTAACAAGCAATTTTGGATCCCTATTTCTCATTTTTGCTTTGAAAGTCGACAAGAAAAAATAGTGAACTAAAGAAAGAACTAACAAATTTGTGTTTGTGAACAGTTTATGCATTTGAGCCAACTCATTTCAAAAAAACAAAAATTCTGCAAGTGTTATAAAGGATAAATGTTACTAGAAAATTGGAGTAGTTTTTTACAACAGTTTTCAAAGAAAGCTGGAAAATAAAGTATTTTGTTCAAATCAATCAGTTTCAGTTTTCCAAAATTTAAGTAGAATTTGAAAAACAGCTTTTAAGTTGTTTTTTATAATTTTCCTTTCTAACAACATGTCTTTCAATTGTTTTTTACTTTTAAAAAATGACATTTTCATAATTAAAATTATATTATCTGTAAATAATTTTTCTATAAAATATTTTCATTTGAAAAAATAAAAATTCATATTATGCTTTAATAAATAATTAATTTTATATATTATCTGTAAATAATTTTTCTATAAAATATTTTCATTTGGAAAAAATATAAAATTCATATTATGCTTTAATAAAATAATTAATTTTAATTATTTACAATACATTAATATATTTATTTTTAAAAAAATTACAAAATGATAGAGAATAATATTATTATTGTAAATAATCAATACTAAAAATTCAAAAACTTTTACATAAAAAATTTATAAATTTATTTAATACTATGAAAATTATGAATAATATTTAGAAGTTAAATAAAAATATAATTTTTTATTATTATCAAGTGAGCATATTTTACGTTTTGAATTTTCTAATAAAACTGTTTTCTCAGAAACAGAAAATATAAAATAAAAAACTGTTTTCCGTAAATAAATGCACCCCGTTAAAATATAATTTTTTATTATTATCAAGTGAGCATATTTTACGTTTTGAATTTTCTAATAAAACTGTTTTCTCAGAAACAGAAAATATAAAATAAAAAACTGTTTTCCGTAAATAAATGCACCCCGTTCTTTTTTTAATTATGCCATGTAATGATTTGAGTTCGATTGTTTTGAAATTAACTAACCGTTAATTTAATAATCCAATTAATTATGACATAGCTCGTTGGGAAATAGGATCGGCAAGTAATTGGATTTATTAGCAGTTTCGCGGGCAAAGATGGCCATTGCAATCTTGTTGCAGATAAAATCTGTTGCTTGATTGGATAGAAAAAAAGTGTTTTCAGCCGACGGAAAATTTTCCGCACGGGGAGAAAAAACCTTTAGTACTTGTTTGCATATAAATTAGAGGGAAAATTGTTCCTTGACACGTTTGACGACGGGAAAACAGCACGCGAAGGAAAGTTTTCCGTTGCATAATAAAACCCAAAGCCCAAGCTCAAGCCCATCGCAAATACAAAGCAAGAGCCTGTTGGTGAAGGTGCTCGCTCCCGCCTCTCTTCCACAAATCGTCCACCGGAGTAAGAGAGTGGGCTATTTCTACTCTACAGTACAAGTGCACGAAACTAAAACCTCTGGATATTCTTCTCAAATGCTTATCTTGGCATGTGCATCTTCTCTTTACCCTCTGCCCACACCAAGCTATCAATTTTCTCACCACTGCGCCTACTTCCCTCCGATTGTTGCAGTTCCCAAACACTGCCTTTATGCTCGAACCGGTGCTTCACTCTTTTGTGGTAAACAGAATCGCGCTCTAAGTGTAAACATGCAAAGTATGGACAGAGAGATTGAAGAAGCGCAAGAGAATTTTGATGGTTATGAAGACGATTATGGTAGTGAAAATTCATTTTCATCGGATAATGGATTTGGAGGGAGAGAGGAAGAGAAAGATTATGATAGGGATCCTGAGTTAGCTGAAATTCTCGGCAGTTGTCTCGATAATCCAGAAAAAGCTCGAAAAAGAGTAAGCTAATTTTTTAGTTATTTTTGTTTTGGTATTTTTTTTTTTTTTAAAATTTTTTTTTAAGTTTACTTGTGGGTTTTAATTTGAGTTTGCTTTTGTCTTCAATGATCCAATAGATATGTGTTACTGACAAATGTAGAGGAAATTAAGTTAAAGGCTCAGTTTCCAGCTGTATATTGTCTATTTTTAAGTTGATGGAGACGATGGATTTTTCAGATGGAGGAGAGATTGAGGAGGAAAAGGAACAAGGTTTTGCACACAAAGACTGGTTCAAATATACCTGTAAAGGTTACATTGAACAAGTAAGTCGTTAACACATGGCATATGTGCCTATATGCTGAATAATGTGGTTTCTAATGTCAATGATTTTCAAGTTTCCACATATAAAAGCATACATGGGTCCAGATTTGGCCATTATTTGATCGCTTTATCTGACGTCTCTTCTTGTTTCGTTGGTTTCTCTCATAAGACAAGGAGTTTGAAAATTTCAGTGCATTTGATAGTCCAGTGTTTAAACGAGGCTTATGCTTTAATTTTAAATTGACCTTGGTGAAAGTATACAACTACAAGTAAGAAATATGGAAGGAAACCTTGTTGCATGCTGTAGGCACTCACAATGAAACTTCAAGAGAGATGTATTCCCCATTAATCACACAGCTGATAGAAGGGTAGGTATTATACACCTAGTAATAATTTTGGCATGTTATTATGGGTCTATATGAATGCTAGAAAGCTGTTATGGAGCAAATAGATGTGCTTTACTAACTTAGAGCAACTATTAATGTCTTGCAGAATAGATAAAGTTGTATGAACTTTATTAATTGATTTTACCCAGTTATCTTCACTCATTTATGAGCAGATATTAGGGGATATTATTTTGCAATAGTTAATGATGAACCTACTGCTTAATAAACAAATCTGCTGCCATTGGTTGCCTATCATCCTAACTTGAAATTGATTCTAAATTTTCCTGAGTGCTGAAAATTCTTGAATACCTTTTTCCTTATTCTTGGAGCCAGGGCGGTGGGTGCTAAGTTGACAACTTCTACCAATTTTATGGTCTTTGAGAACTGCGACTTTTTCAGTATGGATATTATTATATTTTATTTGCCCTTTCCAGCTTTGTGATGCCATATTTTTCATTTCATAATATTATATGGATGCTTCACATTGCTGCTTCTGTTTTGCTAACTTATGGTTGGCATTACCAGATTTAATTTCTCAAATTCATACATATGGTTTGAATTCTACAATGCTCCATTGGAGAGAGATGTCACCTTAATTTGTGATGTAAGTAACTTCTCTTAAACATAAAAATGACATTCCGCTATGAAATTCAATCATTTACTTGATATTCGTCTGCATGCAGGCAATTCGGTCCTGGCACATCATTGGACGCCTTGGTGGATGCAATTCCATGAATATGCAAGTAAAATTTTGTCTGAATATTTACATTGTTTAATTGAAATGCCTTAATCCCCTCTTAAAAGCATCGAGAGCAAAAATGGTTATGATATTTGCTTTGGAGTGGGACATTACTGATTGAGATTTGTAAAGTTTGATTTCTGAAAAGGATAATGCATGCTTACCAAGGACATTTGTCACTTGTGTAGTTTCTTTCTTCCAGTGTAGAAAAACCTATAAATGATACAGTTAATTTTTTTTTTTTTTTTCTTTTTCCCCTCACACTTCTGTGCTTTGCAGTTATCACAATCAACTTTTGATAGAAGACCAAATTATGATGCTATTCAGGGAGCAAATGTGACACCAACCACATTTTACAATATTGGGGACTTTGAGATTCAAGACAACTTGGCACGTATATGGTATGAGAGTTTATTTGAAGTTCTAGTCAATGGGCTTGAGAGTATTGTTTTTCAGTACGTAATGGGGCTTAGTATTTGTCCTACTAATGCATGTTGATCAAAATTTTACAGGGTGGATATTGGGATCACTGAGCCATTGATTCTGGATATTTTGATCAATGCATTGACACAGATAAGCTCTGAGTAAGCTCTCCATGTCCATCCTCTTTCTTTCTTGAAGTTTCTTATGAATTTTTTTGTTCTTCTAATCCTTAATATGAACCCACTGAAATCAATATGTTAGGTATTAGCATTCTTAGAGTAATGTAGTTGTCCTCGCAAACCTCAAGTTACCATACCTTGTTTGGAGAATGAATCAACTAGTCTAAAAGAACTTGCCAATATACGATATTTTACCCTTATTCAATATATAATGTTTGTGATGTTGTCATTTTTTGGGTGCTAAGATCTCATTTGTGAATTCGCAAACTCATTTATAATATATACATATTATCCGTTGGCAGCTATGTTGGAATCAAGCAGTTAGTGTTCGGTGGATCGGAATTTGAGAATTGGAAGGAGAACTGGACATCAGAAGACGCAGGTTGCAGTGTCCAGAAGATTTAGAGTTGTCTTTGGCGTCCAATTTTTCGTCTTTGAATTCTATGTATATGTTGAACAAGAGGAGATAAAACAAAACAATAATACTCAATTTAGTTCAGGATGTGTAATTGGTAGGAAATTAGGAAAAAGCACTCCATTGGTGGCTCATGAGGCATACATATCATGCCTTTGCATTTAAACACCATTCCTGGTTTCAATACTCGTTGCATTGATAAAAGCGCATAGCTCACCCTTATGTGCTTTGATCCGTAAAAGGAACCTTGCTGAACCATTAGAGCTATTGACTCTGGAACAAGTGACTCAAAAAATCATACGCACAACAGGTGCAAACAGCTAAACAATTTTCTTAAGATTGGAAAATTGTCTCGATTTTACAATATTCTACATTCTAACAGACAACGCTGGCCACTGGACTCAGCATAACCGAGAGTATGACAAAAACTTTAGATGATTATACTTTGATCAAATCTGCAGCTATTCTACATTAAATCTTTGATCAGATATGCGGACACAGCTTCGATTATTTGTAGACAGCTCAGAGAACCTAGAGCATCTCAACAAGGACCTCATAACAAGCATCTTTGTAAGACTTCCACTAGAAATAGAATGTCTCGCTAACAATTCAGACAGGACGCAACTTTTCTGCAATGAGCTTTATCTCTTTTATCCTTTCATCAACCAACTGTTGCAGCTGCTCTTTTTGATTTGTTTGATTTTCATCCATCTGAAGACTAGTACCTTCATCCTTCCCTGACCTAAACATCACAAATGACATCTCCGGATTATAATCGCTTGGGACATCAATCACCTGCTTCCCACTACTACCAGAATCTTTCCCTAAAATATCAGCCTTCACGCGATTTGAAATGATTGTCACAAAATCCTCCATGCACTTGTCAGCAGGATCAAGGCCTAGATAAATTAAAACCTCCCAACACTGAAGAAACTGCTTTCTGTTGATTTTCAATGCTTTCCTAACATCTTCAATCACAGTTGGAGGCGGCATGAACCGAGGGGCATGAGTTTTCTTTGATAGCTTTCCTTGTTTCAGTTTTGAAACAGCTGAATTAATTGCATCCTGGATTGAATCAAAAGCAAGCAGACGCTGTATGTCAACACAGGTGCGCACATGTTGGAAGTAATCTAATGGCTCTTCAACTGTTAAGTCATAAACATCTTCTGATATTGCAACATTGCTGACCACCTCAACAAGGTGACGACCATAACCCTTGTGTTGGTAAGGAGGCAAAACCAAGATCTGTTATCAATGAAACATCTCATCAAATTGCTTTTAAGATTGAGGTGTATTTGCAGAAAACATTCAGAAGTGTTTGCACAAAATTACAACCGTGGTTCTCTCTGCACTTCTACCAACTGAAGTAAAAGGATAAGAGGGGAAAAAAACCTGACTGAGTCGTAGTCGTGTTTTATCAGGGTAATGAAAGAAGCGATAAACTGCTGTGAAACCCAGCAGTTTGTCTTCAATATCCCCCTTCTCATCATTTTTCTCCTGGACCAATACATACAATTCCCATCCTGGATCGGTAACATCAATTGGGTTGCTACCTGATTAAGACAAAATTCCTTTTCAGAAACTGAATTTACACCATGTTGCAAGTGAAGTTATGCAATAAGAATGTTTTAATATACGAAGGAAATCACCATCAACAAGAAGAAGAACAAGAGGAATCACACGACTGTAAAGATGTCCTGTACTTGCATTGCCTACTACCATGCGAACAACCTGACCAATAGGAGAGCACATTAATCATGGTATTCTGTTCCAAAACCTCTAAAAATGACATGCTAAGACAAAAGGCAGAAAACAAAAATTAGAAATGCTTTTGTTGATATCTCCATCTTAAACATACCATCTTTTATCCCCTTAATTATTTATAAGAAAATATAGAACAAGTCATATGAAGGAGTACACACATGTATATAAGCACACAAATAATTATTCACAAAAAACATTGCCTGCAGGTACTGAGAACAATGCTTCATTTGGAATATGTCACTAACATAACTTCATTATGCCACTATTAACCACTAAAGCTTTGGCAATGGAGACCCTGTGATTCAACACAACAGCTTCCCATGGTTAGAAATATTCCATCGAGAAACCAAATACTAGAAATGTGAAATTCCACACAATAAGAGATCCTCTAGTTGAATAGTCCATGGTAGGTTTTAGGTCTTTTATTAGCTTCTTTTTAGTAAAGTCTAGTAATAGATTAGCTATGCATACATTTTTACTTTGCAAAACCAGAAAAATTAGGTATATTGTAGTACCATAAATGCTTAACTTCAGGACAGGCAGTTTTTCTATGGCAAATAACTTTAGTTTCTAAATTAGTTTTTAATGAAGGCTGCAATTTAATGTTATGCAGACTGAGATTTATCACCAACCATCGCCAAATCTTAGTCACACAAAACCCTGACCTTGATTCCCAATTACATCGCCTAGGTTTCAGAGTTTAGATGGTCCTACAGCAAACAATGACTCAAAATGTAAAATTCTAGAGAAGCAACTACCATTTTCATCATACGAGAATAAAGTAAGACTCTAAACATATAAGAAGCACCTTCAAATCTGAACTATCTGCCCCTAAATGACTATCAGAATCACCAATGTGTCCGTTAGAGCCTTTATGTTGCAATATCTCCGCAGTTGAGACAACAGATCTGAGAGCATTTGAGAAAATTAAAAATATATATTATACAGGGATAAAAGATCAGGTACTATATGGATAGATAAAATCTTGAAGATTAGATGTGCAAAGTACACCCATAACATATTACCTTATCAACTGACTCTCATCTGAAAATGATTTGAGGAAGTCTTCTTTACTGTCCACAAGAGTCTCAGCAAAAATTCTCTGTATCAACTAAACTAATCAGCAGCAGATCCAGTATAAAAGAAAAAACTCAAATAAGAGTTTAAAATGGTGCTCGGAATATACCTGAAGAGAAGATTTCAGGTCTGTAATGCCTTTTCCTCCCTAATAAAATACAATAACAGCGTCCATAATAATGCAGAAGACACAAAATCAGAACTACTCCTAAATTTGATCTGATTGAAAAAGGAAGAACAAGTTGATACTCACATCAGATTTGCTCTCATATGTAATATCAGCATAAGCATGAAAAGTTATGCTGCTAATCCAGATGTTTATCTGCATGAAGCATATAATTAAAGATGATTGTTAAGTATCCACTTATCCAAATTAGCTGTATATAGCAATGTTAATCGAAGGAGGGTAGCATAGAGAAAATTGCCGATTATCTGCCACAAAGCCAAACATGAATAAGCTTCAATTTGAATTGAGAGAGAGAGAGAGAGAGAGAGAGAGAGAGAGAGAGAGAGAGAGAGATAACCACCTTCAACCCATGGTAACCATATATTTTCCCGTCCTCATCAAAAAAGCCATTCAAGTCAATGGGTTCAATGCAAAAACTGTCCAAAGCACCCACTTGTTCCTCGCTCGAAACTATGAGACAAATCAAGAACAAATAAAGTTCAATACAAAAGAAAAATGTTATCATCTGTGTTTTGAAGAAAGGGGCAGGGGGAAAGGAGCAATGACTAATGCAAAGATGATAACACGCATCAAAGAGGGAGTAAGTACTAGAAGAAACCCCGGAGTACGAGTAAACCCAAAAAAACCTCACTCAGAATTAGTATCAACAAAACCAAGCCTAATAAATGAAAATAAGCTTATCTAACGCGCCTAAAGTACCATACCTAGGTAAATTTTAATGCACTCGTTGGCTTCAATTCCAGCATCTGCAACAATAATCGTTTTTAAGATAATGACAAACAGATAAAAAGAAGGCAGTAAAATTCAGCTTGAAATGAAACAAATGCAAAACGAGATAACTCGAGAAAAGTCTCCGGATAGAAGATAGAGGTAGAGTACAGAAACAACGAAAACAGTTAATGGGAGCTGAATTGACTCACCTATGTTGGAGAAGCCAACGCGCCTTCGTTTTTTGGGTTCGGCGGTCGGATCGGTGGTGGGTTGTTGCTTCTGCCCCATTACTTTTCGGATGGTTAGGGTTAGGGTTTTCAGAGCGGGAAATGGAAAAGGGAGAGGCGGGAAATTATTCTGTACAAATGAGGATATTTAGGTCCCATATATACTATGCTACAGTGTAGCATCGTGGACTCGTCAAAAACTGAAATCGCGAATTTGCGCGCTAAAACCCTGACTGGGCTAGATATTGGCCCATTATCTCTTTTGGATTATGTTGTGTTGGGCTTAAGATCCAGCTAAGAACATCACAATTTGTTCGTGGTTTTTAATTGGTTTCAAGCCGTTGAATTGATTTTTCCTTTTATATCTTGAAATAAATAAATAAGATGTAGAGGCTCCATTTTGGCTAATTCAGTTGTGGATGCTTTTTCCAGGAATTTCATTTTTTCTTTCTATAATCTCTTTCATAGAATCAACTTCACAACATTATCACTTGTTAAACAACAAACGTTTTGATACCTCAGCAATCTCTTGTTGAGAGACATCCACAGGAAGCCAGAAAGGACTAAGGCCTTGATACATCAATTAGGCCAATGGAAAGATCTAGCAAACAATTCGACATTATCGTTTATTACAAAATTCTAGTCCAATAATTTAGAGGGTTGGCCACTGGTTAAATTCCTGCAATAGCTGAAAATGTGCTGCATACAGATTTTTTGGTACATACGGCCAGAAAAAGATCCTAACAAAATTTATTATAATAATAATAATACATTCATTTTTAGATATTTTGTTCACAACACCAAAACTTCCAAGAGGAAGTGCAAATAAAGCATCTTTAAAGACTCAAAATAATGAGCAAAAGCTTAAAAGAGAGAGAGAGAGAGAGAGAGAAAAGTGAACATTAAATTGAAATTAGTCTCCTAAACTTTAAACAGCTAAACAGCCTGCCTGGTTCTCTTCTTGACACCAGACTTGGCAACCTTAAGGCTCCTGTGAACTGCACTAAGCCTAGCAAGGGCTGCCTTCTTCAAATCTGGCCTGTAGTAATTATCTGCAACCTGAACACAACAATGAAAAACCAACCAGGTGATTACTAAGATGTTTTCCTTCTTGAAATCTGATGGTTTGGAAACTGAAATTAGGCATGAAACCCAGTAGTGCAGCCCATAAAAGGATTCGTTATGACTCGAAATAAAGAAGAAATGTGATGAAATCTACAAACAACAGTGATGTGTATTGCAATGAGAAATACCTTTTGCTGAGCTTGATCAAGGAAACTCAAAGATCACTAGACAATTCCCAACAGAAAAAGTTATCAATGGGTTTTGATTGAAAAGGCAAAGCTCAGAAGCCAAGCGTAACAAGTATATCTCATCGAAGAATTCTCCACAAAGGAGAGTCTTCTTACGTGTTAGCTTTTCATCACTGCTCAATGAGTATATTTCCAATAGAAGCAAAATCAAAAATAGCCAGCAACTACTAAATTAAGCAAGCTCGACTCAAAATGGCAACACAGCCGATGGAGAGATTATTGATAAATGCCTTTAACAACCCAGATACAAGTATATAAAAACAGTAAACAGGTAAGAAATCAATAGCAAGCACCATTTGATTTTAACAATCCAGATAAAAGAACAATTAAAACATGTACAAAAAACCTACCTGATTCGAAACAGCCTTAGCCATGCGTTGGAACTCCTTCCTCATGACCGACTTGTGTAACAAACTGGAAGGCTTGTTTTGCTTCTTGGTCTTCGTGGTAGCGAGCACAACGGAGAGATCCTTACCACCAGGCTGAATGGTAACAGTCTTCTTGTTAGCCAAACCTAATCGAAGAAAAATCCATAACCGGTTCAAACTACAAAATAATTAAGTGGCCGAAAATGGAACTGATAAAAGGTATCCGGTATATTATCTACCAGAGTGCTTGTAGGAGTTGAGGTTGTAGAGATTGTTGCTTTCCTTGCTAAACTGAACACTCGCATTGCCTCTGCCAAACTCTTTCACCAGGAAAGAATTGTTCTTCTTCACGATCTCCCAAATCAACTGCCCTGGAACTGTCGCCATTTCTAGTCACCTGTTACAAAGTAAGATACCAAAAGAGATCAGATCACAATCTGAGAAAGACCAAAAAGGTAAATGAAAACGAAGATAATCGCGAGTCGAGAATAATTATTAAAAAAAAAAAAAAATACGACGTAGCAGAGATAGATCGAGATTTGAGGACTTACACGTGACGGAAGAGCGGACGGAGTGTGTGGGAGGGTTTAACTGTGCAAGTCGTCTGCTTCTTTAAATGAAGTTGAGGGGTTTATGTTTATACTCCTGCAAAACCCTAATCGTTGATGGATTGAAACGCACCGTATTTATCAGCTTTTTGGGTCATTTGCTTGATTTACTTGTTCTAAACCTTGTTTCGGGCTTTTTGCTTTGCCTCTTCAGCAAAAATGGCAATTTCATCGTGGCCCAGCCCGAGGCCCTTGTCAGGATTTATCCATCCTCCGCGATCCAGTATACTAGTATAGTATTTTGCCGCACTTCCAGAAAAGTATACATGTTTATTATATTGAAATAATTTTTAATACTTAAATAAATATGTCCACGTTTGTTTGTTTGTTACATGTCAGCTTGTAACTCTTTTGTAGTTTTTTCTTTCATATCAACAAATAATTCTTTTGATTTTTTTATTTATATTATATTTGAATTTCATTAACCTTATCTTTATGAAAATAATTAATAAACAATTTTTTTGCAATTCATATTTTTTATCATTTTATTTTATAATTATTTAAAAATAATAACTTTCTATTAAATGTTATTTTAAAAATTTTAATTAATGTTTTTTATTTATACAATACATTAAAATAAAAATAATATATTGAATATAAAAATTTTAAAACTATATACATTATACATCAAAATATATAAATATAATTACACCGTTAATGATAATCATTTTATATTTTAATGGGAATAGCTACTAAAATTTTACCAAACAAAGTTTTTTCCCCCCCACATTATGGAAGGAAGTAAAAATTTACCAATACCACAAAGCTGTTAGGCGAGTGTACTTTTTATTTTTGCTTTCTCCTATGACCCCTCCACAAGCCAGCCATATTAAAAGGTCATTACAGGAGTTACCCTGTAATTACAGAAAGCACAAATGATACGCCTCAAACAAAAAGCAAGCAAGTGCAGATATCAACTCCTGTAAGTTTTAGCGTTTAGTATCCAAGTTCAAATACATGCACACCACAACCACTTTTAATCAACGGTTTCTGTTTTTCTGTATTTTCTACATCCACAAATAATAATAATAAAAAAAACCACCACATTCAGCACAAGTATCACAATTTACAGTTTAACATGTACAATCTATTGCTGAAATTCTCTAGATAATACAACATTTTCCAATTACATGTACAAGAACACAACTATACAAGGAACACCCATCAGGGAATTCTTCTATCCGTTTCTCTTTTGAAATTGAGCAGTCAGCCATATTCAGATAACTCTATAATACATAGCAAGAGTATGTAGAAATCTAAGCTTCCAGAAAACTATATATCAACTCCATTAGCTTGTAATTTGAGACACTTCCATAAAATATCTATATGCATCTAAAATATTTTCCCTGGCATAAAATGTTTGCTGTCCAAGACTTCTATGCCAATTTCTACGGAGCACAACATTTTGCTGAATATAAGTTCCAATGGACTACACTAATTCTCTTCCGCTAATAGGGTTAATAAATTAAATGCATCAGATATCCAAGCATCTATTGAACCTTCCTTCCAAATTCCCCATCTCCATCTAACTTTTGGATGATAGGCTGTACACTGGGAGATGAGGTTGCTAGCAACATTAGGATCAACTTTGCTGTGAATGAGCAGTGTAACATCTGACAAGTTGCTGCAGTTATCCAAGATAGCGAAAATAAACAACGAAGTAACGTCAATATCATGTATCACTAACTGTGCAATAATTTCTTGCAGCCGTTGCATTCCCTTCTGACTTTGCAAACCATCAGCTAGGAAGGATGCCTCCATTTCAGACCAAGCCCGAGACTGCAAAGTAAGTGAGCTCACATTTGAGAACACATTGAACAACATCTCCAGGCTAAGAATAGTCGTATCAGCAGGTCCAACACGTTTCAGTGAATCAACTGTAAGCCTCCTAATTGAATTATCAGAAGGAAATGAACTTATGAGGTTACAAAGGTCTGCAGATTCAAGTTGTAAACTTTTCAAATGAGGGAACTCTTTTATTTCAAAATTTTTAGCTTTCCGTAGTGAAAGATTGAAGTCAGACAATAATGGTGTTTGAAGGACAAGCGATCTTGGTTCAATACAATTTAGCTCAAGTTTCACAAGGCTGGGCGCAATAACAGTCAGAGAAAGCGGAGCATTTGACACTGTCCATCGACATGTTATAAGGTGAAAGAGATGGATTTTTGGATCTTTAAGTCCTCCTACTCCTATCAAATTTAGAATTCGTAGACAAGGAAAGCAATGATTAACTTTGCTTAAATCTTCATCATCTAGTCTTATTGACTCGAGTGTTAAACTTGTAAGCATAGGCAATGGTTTCAAACCATCTACTGATAGCCAAGCATTCTTCACCTCAAGTTCACAAAGGACATGGCCTGTACAAATGTCAATAGAATAATTTTAGTATAACGTAATCATTCCAAAAGGTGTTGTCACCAGTCAAAAAGCCAAAATACACTTCCTAAAGAAACAAGAATGAGGTAAAATGGATCAATCCAAATTTAAGTGCTTTTTGCGGGAGTATTTCTTCACCTAAACAGGTCTGCTAGCCAAAAAGGGCTTAACTTTATTCATTCATTATCACAAGCAAATGAAAACAGTATTACAAAAAAATATTAGTACCATCAAAATTCACATATCTAATTCCTTTAGACCCCAAGACGCGACAGCGGCAAAAGGCATTTTCTTTAAAAGTTCAATCCTTACTCTAACGAGTATACCAAAGTATGCTTAATTCAAAATTTCATAAATAATTGTCATCTTCAATAAGCAAACCAAATTCTGCTACCGAAATTGATAAAACTAAATTCCATAATAACATGAACTGAAACAAAACAAATTAAGAGAAACTCACAGAAAGAAGAAACAAGCGCTAAAATTTCAGATCGCCTCCAACAAGATTGAATCCAGAAATCAGAAATGGACAGTGACTTCAGCTCCTTACAAACCCTAGGCAACCACTCCTTCACGAACTGCACGTCTGTCAAATACAAATCGTCAGACTCATCCTCGACGTCGTCGTACGATATTCCACCAAGCGACTTGTCAACGCCGATCGAGATGGACTCGAGGGCTAAGGAATTGCGAATCAAGTTGCTAAAGATAGTCTTGAAAGGCGTGGGTATATCTTTGGTCTCAGATGACCTCAATTTGAGATATCTGGACAAGGTGCATAAAAGGTTAATAGACCGCACCTCGCGCGCGACAGCGTTAAAGTTTTTGGAGAGGAGTCGGCACCGAGCGAGATCGGTTGAATCGGTGAGTCGACTTAGTATCTCGAGGAGCAAATGTGGAGGCAGATCGTCCATGGAAATAGAGATATGATTTGGTTGCGATTTGTGAAGAAAAACGGAACTCCAGCGTTATTTTTCTCTTACCAGCGAGTTCCATTATTTCCGCCTATACGACAATTAGACGACCGATTGTTTGTGTCGTTTTAGATTTTGTTTTACTTGCAAATTAAAATTTAGGAAGGTGTCTTAGTGTTGTGATGAGTTAATCCTCACCGTCGAGCTCACATAAATAATATGCTAAACATTAAAAAAAAAAAAAACTATCGTTTATAAACATTACAAAAAATAAAAACTATTGTTTTGAGAAATTAGTATATTCGAAAAATTAAATATTTAATCTAATTTAATTTCTTTAAATTTTGTATTTTATTTTTTATATTCATATTCTATCGTGGTATAGAGACCTTAGTAGGAAAGCGACAGCGTACTGCAGAAAGAACAAACTTCGTGTCGTTCGATTTACAAGTGTCGTTGGGTTTTTAAAGGTCATAACGACTTCTAAAACCTTTTGCTGCAGTCTGCCTGAATTTTGGATTTTAGGTTTTGTAGCTGCGGGGAGAGGAGATGGGGAGGAGGATATTGAACGATGCCTTGCGGTCGATAGTGAATGCAGAAAGAAGAGGGAAAGCTACGGTTGAGCTGCAACCTATTTCTACTGTCATGTCTTCGTTCCTCAAGATCATGAAAGATCGAGGTAAATCTGCTCAATTTTTTTGGATTTTTCAATTCTTTATCTTCATTATAATGAACTTGACTTTTCTTTGTTTAATGCTACAAAGGTGTGATTTTTAGATTCCCTTCAATAATTGCCTTCTGGTTCTCTCTTCAGTTCTTTTTTTTTTTTTTTTTTATTGATTGTTGAAATAAATGTGACTCTTTTGAACTTCAATACGAAAACCTCCATCTGAATCTTCTAATTTTTCCTTGAAACAACCTATTAAACAAATAAATGTTACTAAAATTCCACTTGCCCTTTGGCGGATTTGCCACATTCTCCGTACTTCCAATGTGTCAATTACACATTCTTGTGGTTCGATCTTTAGTAGCAACTTCGATTCCATCATCCTTGGCTGGTTGTTTAATAACAGCAATATTCAATATATCGATTTAAGTGTCAATTTTTGGAACAGTTTTATGGGATTTGGGGTTGTCAGTATAATTTGCTTGAAGGAGAGAGAGAGAGAGAGAGAGAGAGAGAGTACTTCCTCTTTTTTTTTTTTTTATGACTCTGTTTTGAATAAATGTCGACTGCTTTTTTGACTTGCAATACAAAACTCATCTGAATCTTCTAATTTTCCTTGAAAACAACCTATTAAACAAATCGACCGGATATTGTTACTAAAATACCACTGGCCCTTTGGCGGAATTTGCCACTTCTGCGTACTGTCAATGCTGTCAATATACACTTTCGTCCTGTGGTTCCAGATCTTTAGTAAGCAACTTCGATATCCATCATCCTTGGTGGTTGTGTTAATTAACAGGCCAATATTCCAAGTTATATCGGATTTAAGCGTCAAGTTGTTAATGGAACATCCGTTTTATTGGGATTTGGGGTTTGATCAGTATCAATTATGCTTTGAAGGAGAGAGAGATAGAGAGAGAGAGAGAGAGAGGAGGGGGAGGGGGGTGGTCTGGTGTGTGGGTGTGTGGTGGTGTCGTTTGAAGAAACGTAAGATTCAAGAGATACAGATTAAAATGTTCTTTTAACGTGAATAGTCAGAAATGTTGGGGGGGGGGGGGTGGTCTGGTGTTGTGGGTGTGTGTGTGTGTTAAGAAACGAAGATTCAAGATACAATTAAAATGTCTTTAACGTGAAATAGCAGAAATGTTGGGGATCAATGCATGCATTTACATATACTGGACTTGCATAATGCCGACTTCAGCATCTCTCATTTGGTGGGTCTGAAAGTGAGATTGCTAGTAACACTTGGTTTAATTTTTTGACGACACCAATACGTAGTTGTCTTGCTTTTAGCTATCCAAAAAGCAGTTGTTTTAAATCTAGGCAGCTAACTCAAAGTCATCTACTTAGATATTTTATTTTGGAAATTAAAACTATCGTAGTAGAATTGTTATACCGATATTTTGAATAAATAAATATTTGTCTTACATCATTTGTGTATTCTTGCTGACTGCTGTTATGTTGCTGCTCTTAAAAATGCTTTGTATTTTCTTTTACTTTCATGCTTCGTGTCAGGAGTTCTTTTATCTGCCATGTTCAGTGCTTTAAAGTTGACTGATATTTCTAGGATATATCAAGAATTTTGAGGTTTATGATCCCCATAGAGTTGGGAGGATAAAGGTTGAACTGCAGGGGAGGATAAAAGATTGTCGGGCGCTCACTTATAGGCAAGACCTCAAGGCAAAGGAAATAGAACAATACAGATTGCGTATACTTCCTACTCATCAGGTTGGATTCAAATCTCTTTAAATCCTATTCTATTAAATAAAGAAATTTATGGTTGTTCTTGCAATTATATCTTTTAAATTCTTTTCATGCAGTATGGATATGTTGTGATAACTACTCCAGATGGTGTCTTGGACCATGAACAAGCAAAGGATCGGAATGTGGGTGGTCAGGTTCTTGGTTATTTTCATTAGATGTCTACTTGGCAGAAGCTATAATTTTTATCTTTGGTTGAAGCCTGAAATTTTGTATCAAACTGTGTTATACATTAGAAATAACTTTTGGATTCAATGAATCTCTCTTCAGTAATTTTAATTGAACTGTGATTGAACGACTGCATAGCTGATAATAAGAAATTTGATGGGGTTGAGTTTGATATCTTCATCTCTATTCTGCAATTCCTTGGATGACAAATAAATTAGTATTGTCATTTAACTTTCGTTTCATTTTTTTAGTTGTGTTTGCCTCACAATTAGGCTTAAAAGCTGGTTCAATCTTCTAATGCAAGTTCAATATCTAATTGGTGGCTTATATGGATTCATGCTTATATGACTGGTGGATAGATTTATTTATTTATTCATTTAATTAATCAAATACAACCGCTAAGAGCAAGAGCTGATATAAGCTCGACATTGTTCTCGTGGTAACCTCCTGAAAACGAGGTGCAGACACTTTTTTTTATTCTGCTGTTCAAATCATCCTATTGAACAAATCGTTTATTTCCGATAGCAAGCCTGTGATTACGCTAATGGTTCTGCACGTGAAATTCTACATATGTCGAACAACAGTTAAGTATAAACTTCAGGAAGAAAATCAGTGAATTCGCTTGCAGATCGTGATCCCGTTCTCATTGCCTCTGGGTGAATTTGTTGAGGTCAATAGTAAGCTTTCTGCCATTCTCATTGCCTCTGGGTGTAGATTCCTAAGACATTGCAACTGTCCCTCCCCAGAGAGTGTTGTCATATACAACTATACCGCTCACCTTCAGCAATTTAATTAACCTCTCATGGTAGTTCCAGTAATTAACTTTATCAGCATCAACAAAAGCATATTCAAAACTGCCTTCATTTCCATGCTGCAGTAGATTCCGAAGACAAAAAGAAGATACAACCAAATCAAACATCAAATTAATTAAACCATTATAAGGTCTTGGGAAAGATAATAGAAAATTTTGTTTCATATTATCCTTGCACCTGTCAGTAGCTTATCAAGAACTGGTAATGCCTCAGATTCTATGAAGTCGATTTTGTGTTCTACACCAGCTTTTCTTATAATTGGTAGTCCTATCTCATAGTCCTCGCGATTCACATCTATGGCTGTAATCTGCAGTAAAATGCACTTTGATTTGTCTGGCAGTTCGGACAAATCAAAGTGCATTTCATACACAAATGATTATTCTTGTAAAAATTAGCAAAACCAGTCGCATGTGATACTAATACTTCTAATACTTCATAGCTTCTGATGGTAGATTCTTACCTTGCCGTCCTCAGGGATTGAAAGAGCAGGAGAAGGGAGTATCCAGTGAAAACTCCCACTTCTATTGTCTTCTTGGCATTTACCAGCCGCAAGAGCAGTAGCCATTGTAGCTCTGGCAAGTACAAGCTCATTACATTCAGAAATGAAAACGACATGATCCTTCCATTCGACGACATTATGGACATAAATCATAATTAGGTTAAATCTGAAATTCATCAATTATAAACATCCAAAATTCAATAAGTTTTACTTAAATTCAAAATCACAAAGATTCAATAATAAATACATGTAATCCCAATCCGCAAAACTGAATTTCAGCTCCGAATCCATGAACACAAACAGTAACATCAGAAAAACAATGATTAGTACCGTGGATGACTAGCGGTGACATTCCGTAGCTCCTTGAGAAGCTCTGGTTCTCGTGGATACACGCTTGTCTCCAGCACATACTGTCACCAAATTGGACGGACGACTCAATGGAGATGAAAATGAAATGAAAAAGGAGCATAGAGTCTCCAGCACATGCCGTCACCAAATTGGACGGACGACTCAACGGAGATGAAAATGAAATGAAAAATGAGCACAGAAGACCATACCTGATACAAATCTTCACTCTTTAATAATCCCTTCGATTCCAAGCCCACAACAGCTTCACGCGCTGGACTGTCTCCAATAAAAAGATGCTGAAAGTGACAAATCTACAGTAATAAATAGTAGTAGACAGGAAAGGAACAAGAAAATAAATTTTTCGAATTTTTATTTCAATCTTATAAAGGAATTTTCCACTTTAAGATATGAGGTTTTTTTTTTTATTAGATACCCAAATGGCAGTCTACCATTTGGCAAATTTGGATTTAACGCAGATTGAATCGAAGTAATTCATCATATCGATTATAATCGCAAATTTGGATTTAACGTAGATGGAGGTATTTGAAAGAGACGAATTGCGGACCGTTGGATTAGAAGGTTTAGAGTCGGGGGCAGAGGGTGTTTGTCTGGTAGGTGAAGGGAAAGCTGGTAGACAGAAGGATTTATTGAGTTAATCTATTTTTTAATTTTTTTTTTATTGTTTAGACGGTGGATAGTTTGAAATTCTAAAACTTGGCCTATTGACCTTTAATTTGGCTTGGTAGCGACTGATTTATTCTCTCTTTTTAAAAAAAATTAAAAATAAAGTGAAAAATTTATATAAAAAAAATTAAATATCCTATTCAATCCAGTTTTTAAAGGAGGAATATAAATTGAAATTAAATGTTAATTTATCGTGAATCAAATTTGGGCGGCATCATTTTAACTACTAGGTCAAAGATTATTTGCCGATTCAATCCAATTTAATATCAGGTTTAATTTTAAAAACAAAGGATATCAAAATTGTCTTTATGTCAATTTATAAAAACATAAGATATCGCATTTATTTTTATGTCAGATGAATATTATCAGTTTTAAGAGGAATTTAAAAAAATGAAAAACTTACTTTAAATTCTGAAGAACAATTAATATTGCTTTATAATCCATTTATTACATAAATTCACGAACAAGATATATAAAGTACACTCCAAACAAAGAAAATTGAGTACATATATAATTATAAAATCATAGAACACAACATATAATTATAAGCATACGCATCTCCTGAACTTACTAAATTCAAGATTTTCATCTTTAACCTCATTATTTATTTTTGGTGAAAACTACTGGCATTCGAAGCTCATTGGCTCGACTAATCCCCTTGTTAACTAATTCAGCAAATACGCCTGCAAATGGTAATGCCATCGCCCAAAGGAGCAAGAGAAATTTCAACGCGAGGATCAGATGCGACTTTGTCATTAAACTCCAAAGTAGATTTTCTTGTCTCTCTTTTGACCTGAGGAACAGCTTCTTCAGGCAAAGCAACAGTTCCTCCCCAAAGAGTATTGTCATAAACAACAATCCCACCAACTTTTATCAGTTTCATTAACCTTTCATGATAATTGTAATAGTTTCCCTTATCTGCATCCACAAATGCAAAGTCAAAGCTCCCTTCATTTTCTTCCTGCATTAACATAATCATTTTAAATTATTTAATATCTATCATCTACAACAAATAGACAAAAATGGTGACAAATGACAAATTTAATATCTATCATCTACAACAAACAGTCAAAAATGGTGGCAAATGACAAATTTATCCAAATTTTCACTACCCAACAAAGAGAGTGTTAATTAATATTAACAAGGATCTAATTATTGAATGCTCAGCTAGACTTTTAATAATTTTCACAATTTTTTTTTAAGATTTGTTATTTAATATCTTACATTTTGCAAGAGTTGATCAAGAATTGGTAGGGCAGGAGCCTCAATGAAGTTGATTTTGTGTTCAACACCAGCCTTCTGTATTATAGGCAACCCCATCTCATATGCTTTTCGATCGACATCTATGGCTGTAATCTATACATACACCACAAAAAATATCATAAAAAGACAAATAAACTAATTAACAATATATAAGGTTAAAGAGCTAATTAATTAACCTTGCCATCATCAGGAATTGTAAGGGCAGTAAGAAGAAGAGAGTATCCAGTAAACACTCCAACTTCAATTGTGTTTTTTGCATTAGCCATTTTCAATAGCAAGGCCACTAACTGACCAGCATCTGGTGCTGTAGCATAGAAGAACCTGCACATTACTTGTTAATCAATTAATTGGTTTATCAAATTAATATGGAATTTGTTTAAAAAAAGAAAAAGAAATGAATTAATTACATGGGATGGCTTGCAGTAGCATCCCTTAGCTCTTTGAGAGGAGTTGCTTCTCTTGGATACACACTTGTCTCCAGTATGTACTGCCATATGATCGAAACAACAAAATAAATTCATTTCTATTAATTCCAGAATCCAAAAATAATAATTATTACGTACCTTGTATAATTCTGAACTTTGCAACAACACTGCATGAGGCTTGATCGTGGTACTTGCCATTGTGTGTGAATATATATATATAACCTGAAACTGAAGTCTGAAAGGGCCAACCGCAGAACTTCGTAGCTATTTCTCAACTGTGTTATTGTTGCTTATCCCAAATAACATAACGGTCTTATTTATATACACATACTTTTGGCTTTTTGTTTATTTATTTATTATTTTGGGTACATCATACGCTAGTTAATTTGATTCGGTGGGTGCCTCTGGCCATTTGTTTACCTTGTTTTATGCCTATTGGTTGAATTTTTTTATATATATACTCCTATACAAAGAAAAAACAGTAACTTTTTTATAATTTTTATTTAAGCAGATTGTTATTGCTTAAAATAACTGATTTAATATGAAGCAGCAAGGATCCTGCCTCTGCAGAGTCAATATGATACTGGAAACTGCGTGAAACTTGATGCCCCGGTCGCACGATTTTTGCCGTTTGATTTACATATATTGATTGATTGGCATTATTTAATTGTATGGGTTAGTTAATTAAACTCATTTTGACCCGTAATCTATGTGTATGTGCGCAGGGGATGTAATCTCCATTCTACTTTCTTTCCCATAAACAAACAAGAACATCTATTAAATCCTTTGCCTTTCTCAGCAATACCAACACGGCAACATCCTTGCCTTGTATCTAAGACAACAGTTCACTTAAAATTTTTTATTGCTAGCCAGTACTCAGAGCAAACTCTATATATATTTTTATTATTATTAGGGTTGCTTTCGTGTAAGTTTATAGTTTTTTTTTTATTTTGGAAAAACAAGTAATCAAAATTGTTTTCCCGCAAGTAACCTTCATAGCATTCAAAATTGAATTACACACTGAAAAAGTGCAAAAGAATAAATAAATTAACAGTTCTCAACGGGACTGACAGTTCCTTTCAAATCCAACTTATTAGGGTTGTTTTCGTTTAAGTTTTTAGTTTTTTTATTTTGGAAAAACAAGTAATCAAAATTGTTTTCCCGCACCTAACCTTCATAGCATTCAAAATTGAATTACACACTGAAAAAGTGCAAAAGTGCAAATAAATTAACCGTTTTCAACTGGACTAGCAGTTCCTTTCAAACCCAACTTATTATTATTAGGTTGTTTTCGTTTACGTTTTTAGTTTTTTTATTTTGGAAAAACAAGTAATCAAAAACTGTAACCGGTTTCCTATTTCTAGAAAATAAAAAAACTATAAATATGCACTAAACAACATTAAAATTAAAAGCAAAACTTTGCTCTTATGAAAAAGTGCAGAAGAGCAAAGAAATTAACAGTTTTCAAAAAGTGCAGAAGAGCAAAGAAATTAACAGTTTTCAACAGGACTGGCAGTTCCTTTCAAATATAACCTTCGGCTTCTCTGTCTTTAATGTATCTACGTGCTCTAATTCGATTAACAGCCAATAAGGAAAATTCAACCAGTCAGAGATGCCAAGTGAACAAATTTCATCTACAATCAAGAATTATTATCTCATTACAGCAACTTCATATACAAAAATCCTCATCTCCGTGATAGTAAATGCTAAAATACATCAAAAAGTATAAGCTGACTAACTCTCACGAATGAGATGCCGAATTAATATTACATCCCTATAACCAGCCACGACACCAACGCAAGAAATGAAAAATATGTAACTGAATCTATATACTATGGAACCAATAAATTTCATCCCACTCTTAAGAACCCTGTAACGACAATGCAAAAGAATATGAAACTAGAATAAAACTACCTAGGTATCTTCTGAAGGAACTGCATTTATTGGCGATTCTGTCGGAGAGACAATAGATGTGCAGTTAAAGTATCATAGTCGGGAAGTTTTGGATGCACATGGCTGGCTTTATTAATGGAGTTTTCCCTGGATGGAGCATTACCATGAGAACTGGATGACTTTGCGCTTTCAGCACCGCTTGATGATGCTGTTCTAGAAGGAGGATTGGATGGTTGCTCCCTGGATGATGACTTCATACTTTCCTCGCGTGAAAACCTCTTGGATTCTGGAATTGACTTTGAAGGTTCTGCTGGTCTACGCTGCTCAGAAGTTCCTCGGTAATCTGAACTTTTGAACTGAGAAGAATGGTTTTGTTGATTATCAGTACTATATGAACGCCTAGAAGATGATTCCTCATATGTGGACCTCTTGGATTGTGAATTCAGCTTAGAAGGAGGTTGTTCTTCTGATCTAACCTGCTGCTCAGAACTTCCCCAATAATTTGAGCTCCTAGTTTGAGGTGGTTTGACCAGAATTTCAGTATCATAGGAACTGAATGATGTTGGCTTTTGTTCCACGGCATACTCTGCAGCCCTTGATGACTCAGACGGTATCCTCGAATTTGAATAAGAATTTTTCTCAGAATTTGAAGGAAAGGCTTTTGTCCGTCTAGAAAACCCAGGACCTGAATGAATTTTGCTGGTTACAGTCTGTTTAGGGAGATCGTCCTCAAAATTGCTGTTATCCGAATCAAAATAACTCTTTAAGCCTGATCTTTTATTCACATCAGTGCCTGCTTCTCGAATGTTTGGCACTTGAGCACTGGAAATAGTCTGTTGTGCGAGTTCCTCATCTGAATCATCCCTGCCAGCATCAGAATATGGAACTGAGATTCCTAAGCTTGATTTTTTACTTACTTTTGGTTCCACGATCTGATTTTGTGGCTCTTGATCATGAGCATCAGAACTGAAAGAAGAGGACCGCTTGCTAGTAGAATTACCCTCCTCTGCTTGCTTGGATGCTGCAAACTTGCCTGATGCATTCTTACGATAAGGCGGATGCCTATAGCCCTTATTTCGAAGACCACCAGTCAATAGTCCAAAATTCAACTCATTACCACTTTCTGAGCTTGATTCTTTTATAGGTTTGGCTTCCTCTGAGATATCCAGTGATAGGTATCCTTGGACGTCATTCCTGACCGGTAAAAACCCTGGAGCTTGCAAACTGTCATTGTCATGGGAATTTGATTGGTAACCATGACTCAACTTCATAAGAGTTTCAGCATCTTGGTTTCTCACAGAATGTATTCCTACATCAGAATCAAATGCAGATGGCTGTGGAAACGTCTTTCTGTTGGATTCCACATTTTCCTTTACTGCAAGCGAAGATCCTACTGAATGAGGACTCTGAGGGAAAGAGCTAGTATTTGTACTCCCAACAAGCTTAGGCTTATCCAGCTGCTCTTCACTTTCTGAGCTTGGGCCATCTGAATCATCAAAAGTCATGGGTAACAAGTCATCTGCTTGTGAAGGAACCGTATCACTTACCAAGCCTTCAGAAAATACACTTGAAGAATGCCACTCCGAGGCAAAAGGTGATTGTGAACTTGACTTTCCTAGTGTCTTTTCCATGCTTAGCCTGGGGCTCATGGCGCTTTTATTTTCTAAAAGATGAGAAGAAGATTTTCGACCTTCTGATGAATAATACGAACCAGAATCTAGGCCATAATGTTTATCCTTCTCATCAAATTTAAATTCATCATTGTCTGAATAAAAGTCATCAAAAACCACTGCAGCATTGTCAAATGAATTTGTTTCTTTGGCACTGCTCTGGAATTCTCCCTCATGAAAAATAAAAGGTTCATTTTTCTGGTGGCTGAAACTGGAACTAGCATTGTAGTCATCACTGGAAATTTTAGAATAAGAACGAGAGGGAACACTGCTAGACTGATTTCTTATGCTCAATTCTTCAAAATCATGAACGTGATGACAACTCATTTCATCATGCACTTCACTCACAAATTCTTTCTCAGATTCACTAGACTCTCTCTCTATATATTCTTCACCTAAAAGATCGCTTCTTCCTAATTCAAATGAGGCCTTTCTAGAATGCCTATCTGAAATTTGGAAATCACTCACCTGTGGATGATTATCCACAGAACTATTATTGGATTTTGAGGAAGCCAGCTGGCTAGATTTATTAGAGGCCCTAAGATTGTAAAACCTTTCAGTCAATCCTTCCAGGTCATTTTGTTCATTTTCAGCACTCTGCTCATGACTCCTTCCAGAATTAAAACTTCTTTGAGAGGTGTTATTTACTGCATCTTTGGCAAGATGTTCACTTTGCAATCTTGAACTGGCATAGTTGTGAAGTCCTTCATCTCTTGGTCTGAAAGCAGAAGACTTGTTAGATTCTGTTGAATGCTGCCTGCTCATCCTTCCCTGGCTTGAAAGTTCAGCAGCAGCCCTGGCAGCCATGCTAGCTCGCTCTGCAGATTCAGCAGCAGCCTGTGCGGCAGTTGTGGCATCCTTGAATTCCATATTCCAACTCTGCCTACCTGCAGAGAAACCACTCTGTTCCACAGCATGGGAATGCCTAAATTCCATCTCTTCAGATCCAGTTCCTGTTACAACCATACATCTTATGATTAACAGATGAAGAACAAGAAAAAGGACAAGTTTACATACATGTCATCCACGAACTCAGTCATAACATTCATATAAATTGTTGACATACCTAGGGGTCTCGGGTCATAATGAGAAGAATCAAACTGAATTGCCTTATTAGTTGCAGCAGCAGTAGAAGAAACATTTTGGAAATGTGATGATGATATAGAATTGGAGCCATGTGAGTTAACAGGTGCACCAGGTTTTTCATATTGTTTGGAAGGAGCTCTGATATTAGGATGTTCCTTCTCAACAATATTGTGCAGCTCCTGGACATTAGGAGGATCCACATGCATTTTACTGACCTGTTGAAAGGTACTGGGTCCATTCTGCTCAAACAAATTACAAACGAAAGCAAACACTAAGAAATTACAGCTCCTTTCAAATTTTATGTAGCTATCCTATGTCAGAGCCAAGAAAAGCTACATCAAGTGGATAAGAATCATATTAGCACATTTGATCTTACCAGCAAGTCCTCAGGAGGCTTCATTTCCTTCTCTCCAAATGATGTAGGATCCCATTTAACATCATGTTCCTCAGCAATTGCACTAAGAACTTTTATTTTGGTCGGACCATCAGGTGCTTTGGCTGATAGTTTTTCCACCAACTAGGAGATGACAACAAAATGATTATCCAGAACAGTAAACAGAAACCCACTTATTAACTTATATTGCACAAGCTTACCAAGCGGCTAACACCACAGTCTGGACGTAATTCAACTGCTGCAGATACAAATTCTTTCCCATATTTTGCTGTAAAATGTTTACGGACATCCATCAGTTCAGGTATATCAGCACACCTTGGAGATGCAAAAATTACACTCGAGATTGCTTCCTTCAGGTCAATGGGACAATTTCTGAAATTATCCAAAGATATCAATATGAAGCCCACTTATCACTAACTCATAAAAATTAAAATTAAAATATTTCCAGCCAGATTCAAGATTGAACAACTCGGCATGTTAAACCACGTGATTATATGGAGTATTGGAGCCAACAACTCAGCATGTTGAACCACATGATCATATGGAATACTTCATTGGCATAGACCCATAGTTGTTATCAGTTGTCCAACAATATGATTCACACTCTCTCCCCTTTACCCATAAAAACGTGCACAAATATACATAGATGGATCAAATGAATGATTTCCCTAAAACAACACACGCCCCTTTGTTCAAGGTCAAATAGAATTACATACTTCTGCGACTCGATAATCGGCAAACGTGCAACAATTAGTTCACAGTATATCTCAATGAGATCATATGCTGCCATTGTCTTCTCTTCCCTAACCACATGCTCCACCTGTAAAGCAAAATACAAATACATATTAACCTTGCTAGATGTCACCCTATATGTTCCCAACAAAGTCCAGCCAACCAAATAACAAATCGTGGATAATTTACAGTGGTGAACAAACAGCAACTTTTAGCAAGCATTTGAGGCTTCTGAGCAGCAGTGATGTCAAAACAAATATCAAGGAACGAATTATAGTTAAATGACTAATATGGACACTGGACACACTACATTAACTTTCTAAACTGCAAGTCATAATTCTTAAAATCCTACCTAGAGTACAATTATCCAAGATAACTAAGATCCAAAACTCTTATTTCTTGCTTGCTTCCTTTGTAAGAATGCAGATTTGTAGCGTGTTCCAAGCATCTCACTTTACTTCTATGTGTCACTGTCCTTAATACAAATGTACAATTTCATTCTACCATTCTTTTATCGTCAATATTCATGTTAGCTTTATTTTCAATATTTCATCTTGAAAGCAGCTAAAAAAATCGGTTAGAGGAGCCAAACAACGATTAATTAACAGATGGTATGTCGAGTAGTCTAATAATGTAAAAATTCAATAGCAATTAGTAATTACAATCAGCGGGCGATCGAAATTGGTATCTTATTATAGTCGATACAAAATTTGGAACAAAATATATGATATTTCAGCTTACCCGAATTCTGGCAGTCTGGTCCTGGCCGGAGTCGAGCAATTGAGCCAATTCCCTCTTGAGGTGCTTGACCTGCGAATCTCTCTTATTTTTCAATAACTTTATACGCGAAACCGCTAGCTTCAAAGCCGTTTTGCTGCATCAAATGAAACAAATTCAAAATCAACCAAATAGTATCCAAAAATCCAGCTACAAAGACAGCGGATAAAGCAGAAAAATCTAAAAAATCTAATTCATCTCCAACAAACAAAAAAAAATATTACCATTTCCCTGGCTTGAAGCTCCTGTGTAGCATAGCTCTTCAACCGTCTCTGTTTTCCTTATGTTTGTATTTTGATTTGGAAATGAAGAAGAAAGAATTAGATGTGATTTTGATCTGTGTGAAAATTATTATCGAAGATCTCAAAATAGAAGAAAACGAAAACAATAATTTTTTTGAAAGAAAATGGATAGAAATTTCGCGGAATCTCTTATGTTGCCCTCTTCTTTTTAATATTCGAGCATGAAGAGTCGTCTTATTTCGTTATTTAAGAAATCGAGTCAGTCAAAATTTAATGCGGGAAGGAACAACGGAATCAATCATGGGACTTTCCTTTTGGGTCTTCGTTGGACACTTTGATTAAAGTATATAATAATTCGACGGCTGAAAACAATCTTACGACAATTAACACATACGTGTGATTGTACGATAGTGGAGCTTTTGGAGAATTGACCTTAGACGTTTCTTTGTGAAAACTTCAATGGGTCTTTGTTTAACAACCGGTAAAGCTGTCTTGTTTCCTAATGTTTCTTTCAAAGAGTGAATGATTTAATTTAATTCATATCTGTGTTTTGTATGGAAGTAATTGTAAGGTGACATTCGAACCACATAACAAAGTGGGGGATTAGATTTATAAAGATGAAATTAAATATTTACGATATTTAATTTTAGCAAAATAACATAAAATCGATAATCATTTTTTTTTAATATGTATAAAATTCAAAGTCGATTTATTTTTATGGAAATGGGAGAGTATTTTCCAACACTAAAAGGAAAATCTCCTAAGATTATAAATTCAGAACTAAATGCCATTTTTAGTTATGTGGAGCAATAACTATTATCTTGAACCTTTTATAAGATGATGGAAACACTTACTTTTAGTTATGTATTTACGAGTTAGGTGCACAGCTTAAAAAAGAGGTTGACTCATCAAAGCCGCAGGCCAACATCAACATGTGAAATTATGAAGTTTATGCATGTATGATTATCTGTTTGGTTTATAACAAATTTTTATGCCCAGTCGTGAAGCCCACCAACAGGCTCACGAATACGCCTGTTGTCGAAAGCGAGACGATATTATTGTATGGTCTAGAAATAAATCATTTTTAGAGCAAAAATATTTTTCC
Organism: Jatropha curcas; assembly: GCF_014843425.1. Next base: position 2,079,128 of record NW_023590909.1, read on the forward strand.
AGGCATACAACTTTTTTTTCTGCATCATCCTTTAAAGGCAGTATTCTTAAATTTCATGTAGGCTTGCTTGATACCTGCTTTTAGAGGCCAAAAATTCTCTTAATAAGTCAGAAATTTCCGCTCATATGAAGTTGTAAAGAAAAGGGTAAATTCATAGCCAAATTTCTAACTTCTATAATTAACCACAAACATTCAAAAACTGGTTTTGATTTGAACATAAATATAAAATCATAGAAAACGGTCACAACTCTCAAATTTTGACTGGTTGCCATATGGAACACTCTAGAATAAGGAACAAAGGATACACAAATTCAAGTCCGACCAACCAACCTTACCTTAAAAAATGTTCACAAAATTATTGCGTGTGTAGTGTACGAACTCATTTCTTGAATTCAGACCTATTTTCTTTAATAAGAAGATTTCGTTTGATTGTCCAACAAGAATTCAAGATTAGTAAGTACTTGTCTACAAGCAACAATATATTCTAAATGTAAATGCCGCTTAGAATGTGATGTGAACTGAAGAGACAAAGTAAGAAAACAGACAAAGGTGGCTGGTCCATTGAACTGGAGCTGCCGGTTCAGTTCAGGGCCAGTGAGGCTTAAGCCATCGATTCCAGTTTGGCAGTTCTGTGCCAATTCTGGTGTCAGCAGTAAGTGGGCAAGAACCAAAACCAAACCCATGAACCAAAGGTTCTAATCCGTCTTTTGCCAAGCTAGTTCCAGCCCAAACTGGACCAATGGCCTGCTCTAAGGACAGAATTATTTTACCTTCATGCTTGTGTTGCTAACTGAAAGGAAATCAGATGTCTCACTAATTTGAGAATGCTGTATTTGTCAAATTGGAATCAATAATATGCACAAACGGACACCCATGCATTAAACATATTTGATGGAATCATGGGAATGTAATCAAGATGAATACTAATGCATTATACAGTTACCAATAGGAGAGCGGAAATAAGAAAGATACAGCGGAGTCCCGCTCATGCATCACATTTACAATGAATTTCCTGCTTCCCAATAAGAAATACTTAGCTATATATACTACTAAATTTGGAAGAGATTCAAACACTGTAATTAAGTGCAAACTTACAACAGAACTAAAATCAGAAGAAAAACTATTTGTTCTGGTCAATTAAAGAATGCTATATGACGAGCAAAAGGTAGCCAGTGATATCATCTAATCATAACAATCCACGGGAAAATATAACTTTTGAACTGGATTAAGTATACCTATCGTGGAGCTAAATTCTGCAGAAAAAAATAAATTTAAAAGAGACCCTAGAACTGGAAAGAAAATGCAGAATAAGTCTATTGTATTACAATGAATTAAAAAAGTAATTTCTCATTATATAAAATCACCAGCACCACTAACAAATGGGGAACAAGCTCACACCCTTTTATAGATTCATGACTCCACATCTACTTATTCATTTTATCATCGCCTTCATGTTCCAGTATCTTCTCAGGGGGCTGAGAATTTAACCATATATGCTATTTTCATAAAGTCTACTTCAGTGAATATCCAAGGGGAAGACTCCACAGGCAAAGAGATTATATTCGATAATTATTATCAGGAAACACATAAAACTAAATAGGATTGCCACTATGGGGCTATTAATTCATTGTCATAATAAGTCTACTTGTTTTCTTCATACATTAATATTTTCCTTGTTAAAATGAACCCCTGTGAATATCAGCAGGCTAGGAGTTGGTGATATTAAAATTAAAACCATCAGTTAACACTATCTATAATAAATGGTTGAAAGATGAGAAGCTAAATAGCTAAATATATTATCTAGATTTCAGGCAAGGAAAATACAATTGTGATCTTAGAATTGAGAATGTCTTGAAAAAAAAAAAGGTATAATTTTTTTAGTAAACTGATAAAAAATAGGGAGAATTCTCCAGTGTCCATGATTTCTTGAAAGCATTGCTGAGTGAAAAAAATGACTAGAAGTGCACAAATATTGCACTCTATAAAATAATCATAGTTCATCCCTTGGGCTGCCTAACTGGCTCAGCAAAATTGCCATATCCATACCTTGTAGCATAGTAGGGACAGCTGTTTCATACGTACAATCCCGAGAAAATCCAATCTTTCCAGATTTCTTTACTTTCTTCATGCAGCTCTTAAACTTCTCATGGCATTTAATACTCATTAAACCTAAACTTGTAAAAGAAAAAAAAAATGAATAGTGTATGAAATATAAACGATCAAGCAACATTACAGGCACATAACACATTTTGGTTTTTCTATTTATTACTACTTACTAGCAAGAATCAAGTATGAACTCAATCTCCATCATGTCAGATATCACACACGAGGGCTCAAGATCACAAAATGCATTTTTTGCAGATCAAAGAGCACCTTCCTCTTCCTTCTTGATGACTTGCCAATTATCAGAAATCAAGATGATCATTAGAAAATTCAAGTTCCAAGTTATTCTGATTCTTCTTCTCATATTATTTCTTTTCCACCAGATCAAGTGATACAGTCCAAACATTACAAGTCTTTATACTATTTATATTAGAAGAAACAACAAAAAAAACCTGTGGAAATAAATGGATAGGCATAGCAAAATCATATGGTGCTAGACGATTTATGTTCTTGTTCCTTGGATCAAATGAAAAGCAAATAATACTGATCACTATATCTTAGTTCAGCAAGGAACCCAATACATAAAAATACAAATAGGAAGATAATTTCAGATTTGCATCACGCAAATATTGCAACTACAAACGGCAATATACTAAAAATCAACCACTCAAATGTTTTAGGAACTTTCACTTAGCAGTACATACTAATTTCATACCTTTCTTTTCAACGCACTCGTCGTGAATCTTGCAACAGGCATCCAGATCGTCACATGGTTTCTCACCAGGACAGCCAGTCCACCCTACTCCACAGTACTTCCCATATCTGATTCCGACCGCTAAATTTCCAGCATTAACAATAGAAAGAAGGAAAGAGAAAATCAAAATTACATAATAAGCACAATAACAGGCGAATTTTTAAGATAGTATAGAGATTACATTGTCGAGGACTTACAGTTACAGTTCTCTGCAACACATGTTTTGCTGCATTTCACCTGCGAAAATAGGGACTACTAGATTTGAATATATTCCAAATGCGAGATCCAAACAACTGGATTTATATCCTTTTTTTATGGTATAATTATTTTCTTTTGTTTTTGTAAATTTCTCTCCTAATACGAAGTTAGGCACGAGAGTTGACCTGAGAATCATTGTTGGCCGAGTTAGCAAGGACGGAAAGGAAAACGAAAATGAAAACGAAGACGAATGCAGCAGCGGCGGCGCGTGTTCTAACAGGAACAATCCAACCGAGCATCCTCTCTTTTCTCCTGTATTTGTTTTCGCTCCTAAAATGTATCTCCCTCTTCTTCCTTGTTTGTTCCGTGTATTTTACTTTTACTGAGAAATTACTCCATAACATTGGGATGACGTGGTTTCGTCAAATAAGAGAATGCCTTGCAAGCAAATTGGAATTATTATGTGCCGAGGTGAATTCCAGCCCCAATCGCCATGGATCCGGACGAAATTTTCCTGTGCTCCTGAAAGAGCCCAAAATGATCGAAGCACAGGACAGAAGGCCCAAACCTTTTTTATTTGCTGAGACAACAAACGCTATGACAGCTGTCTATTGCTCAATGGCGCCTTCGTTTTGGGAATTTTACCCTCTTGGCCTCCTCTCTCCATCATAGTTATGTTTTTCTTTTCCATATTTATATTTGGAGCCTATCGAATTTTAGGAAGTCAAGTCGCACAAAAGAAAAAAAAAACACAATAATAGGCTAAACTGATAAGCAGCAATTCGATTATTGTAACAAGAAATTTATACTTTTTGTTCCTGATGTAACACGAAAGGATTTCATCAATGTTAATGGATTTGAATTAGCCAGGAAAATTGTGATGGGAACAAGGCATGGCCACCGGTTCATTTTGAACCGAAATCGAATCGTACTATAGATGAATTAGAATCGAATCGAAACCGTCGGTTTGAATTTTTTAAACCGAAACCAGTGGTTCAAGAGCCAATTAAAATTCATGTGAATGTTCAAGTCTGAACCTGAACAGTCGTTTAATCAACGGTTCAGATCTGGTTCGAACCGAAAATTTTCTATTTTTATTTTCAAAATAATAGCTACTTAGCCTATTTTATACATTTTACTTAAGTTTACTATATGATATACTTTACTTAATTTTTTTTTTTTTTTTTAAATACACTTTACTTTAAAAGTCAAAAATCTAAAAAGTAAAATGGTAAAAAAAGAAAGAAATATTTAGTCTAAACTTATATTATTTTTATCCTTTTTTTTTACCCTTTTAAATTGTTTACTAAGTTAAAATTACATTCTTTTAAAGCATTTTTCAAAATTTTCTTATAATTTATTTAATTAATAACATTTAAACAAAATAAAAAAAACATATATCGCCGGAAACTGTGATCGGAACCGTCGATTCATTGAAATCGCAACGAAACCGGCCAAAACTGATCCAGAACCAGCGATTTAAAGGCCAATTCAGGTTTAACATTTTAAAAATTTTGAACCGTCAGTTCCGGTGTCAGTTCCGTGAACCGGAACCGACAGTTCAATGAATCGGCCATGCCTAATGGGAACAATAGAGATGTACTATCCCAACAGAATCACAGCTCAGAGCTTCAGGCCATTTGACATCAGTTAATTTTTTAATGACATCACGAGACAATCAACTTTTAACATGATGAACAAATTTAAACGTGAAGCTTGATCAAGTAGAAAGGTAAGCCAACGAAAAACTCGCAGCATTATATCATCATCCATGAGTACTTGTGATTTTCAACAAGTTAATGGAAGCATAATAACATCCTATGCGGCTTCATTGTAAAATTATTGAGGCAATCACAGAAGCCCACTGATTTCTCAGCTTCAAAAATTTTGCAGAAAAAACAAAAATTTGCAAGTACAGTGCCTGTGATCAATCACGAAATGACAGCAGAATCCTCGGGAACACATTCTGTGAAGCTGTTCTCCTCAAGGATAGTAGCCAGTGATAGTAAATCCTCTTCCCACAATCTCACCAGCACAAAACCAAGTAAAACACTCCAAACCAAACAAAGCAGCAATACCAGCATCTTCAACCTTCAGCTCCTGCCTGTTCTTCCATAAATTCTTCACATAATCAAGTTCCTTCCAGAATGATTCATATCGATTAGGAATACTGTGCAGAGAAAATTTAAACATAAAATGTCAATATCTTAAAGTCACGTTGATTGCTTCCATTAGAACCACGGCAAATAATACAAGTGCAAACTGCTTAAGTTTAGCATCAATGAGTGCCTATATTAAATAAACTAGTCATTTAATGCAACATGCAACTTGAAGAGGGTAAATGTAGTAAAAACAAATCAATTTCAAGGTAAAATGCTCAAGAAATGCAAGAAACAATTTACCAAATGAAAAGTTGAGAAATATTCCAACCCAAAAAAGAAAATACTTTACAAAATACTTCTCTGGCTTCAGCAAAAATAACCATGTCAATTAGAGTGCATTAATATGATACAAGCATCTGAAGTGCCAAATGCAACAGAGGTCACAGACTCGCAGATCAAGAGTAGTTTCATATCTATACAGACATTTCAGTCATTCACATACATGACTATATAATATTCAGGGTTAGCATCCTTGATAATGAAGGCATATTAATGATGGTGGAGAAAGAACACTATGGACAAAATATCTACACCATGCTCCTACTAAATTCATAAACCTAAAACAATGCAAACCTTGTCACCAAGCCAGATATTTCCCAAAACTGTCATTGTAAGAAACTCCAGCAGTAAAATCAATCGCTCAATTTATTTTAAAGCTACTGATTAGGCACCCTGAATGGTGTTGCAGGATTTAGCTTCGATATAAAGTCACAGCATGCTCATCAACCAAAAAGATGACAATAATGGCACTTACCAGGGAAGATAGTCCCTATTTATGTGGTAACATCCTTTAATCAATCTCAAAACTAGCATTTACAAACTTCATAAGCAAGAAATTTTCAAGTAAAAGCAGCCATACGCAGTAAATTTTGTTTTCAACAGATAACTTGTGATACTCTTATTTCATGCTTCTGGCATAATTTCATTTTTACATATTTATAAAGCTGAATATATTTGATATTTGTCTGACAAGGATAACACGTTGGTTGAGACTTAGTCCATCCAATGATCGTAATTCTATTAAACTTATCTTCAAGGTGGGAAATGGCACAAAACCCATATATCAAATGCTCTGATACAAAAAATGAATATAAGTAGTGTTCAAGAAGTAAACCTAGCAAGACGAGTGTAGAACAATTGCTTTGACAACAAATTGCACTTCTCAACAGTAGCAGGCTCCTGAATATATTGCTTATTCTGCTCTAACAATTGCTTGTAGTAGGCAGTTCCGTGCTTGGCAACAAACTTCGATGCCTGACATGCCTTAGACTGCAACTGATTCAACTTGGACGCCATCAATTCGTCAAACTGATCCTAAAACAGAACAAATACACAATCACAATTCAACAACCATACACTCAAGTGGGATTTTTTTTTTCTATTTTTTAATAATCACAAATAGCAAAACCCATAACAAACCATAAAATGGGAAATCGAGAAAATTCAACTAACCAAAATGACAATGCTCCGTAAAAGAACATCATCGGATTATCTTATTAAAAGAACCGATTAGGCAAAGCCAAATAACTAAACGCAACAAAATGGCGCATTTATACATTTTAAAAAACCGTATGCATCAAAAGAAACTCCAAATCAAGCTTAAACCTTAATCGTTAACGTGATCAAGTGTAAGCAACATCCCACGGTATAAAAGCACAAATAACAGTAAATCAAAGCCCTAAACGCCACATACAAGACCATACTTGCAAGCATCGAACATAATATAATCAAGTAATAAGAAAAATCAAACGAGATCTGATAGAAAGAAAAAAATTGCTTCTTCTATACCAACTAATCTGAGAATCAAAGCCAAAAAAGTGAAGAGAATAGGGTTTTACCTGTAGAGAATAATGGTGAAAGTGTCGTTGAAAGAGGCAGAGACGGTGCGTTGGTCTTTGCTTCCCTCGCCGCTTACCTGTGGAATGCAAGAGAGATAGGAAGAGATCGACTTGGTGGAACCAGTGGTTTTACCTTTTGTGGGGTTTTATTTCGGCAGGGGTACTTTTTCTAAAAGGAAAAGTAATAGGGGTCGTTTCGAAAATTTTGTGGCATATGTTTTCCGCCTACCTCTAGACACACAGTGTGAGATAAAAGGGAGTTTTGTTTCGATTTTTTTTTTTTTTTTTTTTTTTTTTTTTTTTTTTTTTTTTTTTTGTAGTATCGAGTGAGGGGAATTTGAATTTGGACTTATTATCGTGTATCTATTTATCATTAGATTGCGAGTTTTGTTTGGATTTATGGAATGTAAAATCTATGAATTCTTAATTTCTAACAAAATTCATGAAATGTAAAATTTATAAATTGTGAAACAAAATTTTATGTTTTTTTTTTAAAAAAAATATAATCCATGAATATTATAAATATTTTTGGAACAGCATTATTGATTTAAATTATATTATCAATAAAAAAAATACAATTGAAAAAGTCTCACCTTTAAAATAGAATTTCTCTTTACTAAATTTAAGTCAAGTTCAATTCGATTTGATTAAATCAAATGTTCTCATAGTTTAAAGTATGGTTCAATACTATAAAAGTTTTACTATCAAAAAAAAAATAATATAAAAGTTTAAAGTTTTATTTAGTTCCCTTATAAAATTAGATTTGCTAGATTTTTATATTTTAATGTAATTTATTCTCTTTTTATAGGAATGTAAAACGACTGCATTTTAATAAATTTATGAAAAGAATATGCAAATTGAAATATTAATTTATACTTGATATTCTAAAATTATAGCATATAAATATAAACACATATCATTTACAATATATAACAAAATAATAATTTAAATGAACTATGAAAAAAAGTCCAAAAAAAAAAATTAGATCAATGAGATATTTTTATTAATGCCCTTAATTTTTTATTATCGGAATGTAGCTAAAATCTAATTTATCCGGGCATGCAAGGTTTATATGTCAACATTGAAATATTATGTTGTTAGATTTTATAAGTTTATTTGTAAAATTATAATTTACACTTTCCTGAAAACGAATTGATCAATAATATGAATTCAAATGCGGATACAATAGTTAATAATAATTACATTTTATTTCTTTTGAGAAATAAAAGAAGGTGATTTTAACATTTGTAGGTGAGAATGTTAGAATAATATTCAAAAAATAAAATATATTAATTTATCAAAATTATTGAAAACAAAATAAAAACTTAAAAAGTCTGTCTCCGTCCCGCGTTGGCCCCGAGCTTATTTTTTTCCCCACCCCGTCCCGCCTCACTTCTTAACTTCTATCCCCGTGTAACGGCGATGAGAACCTGCCAACCCGCCTTCGCAGTCTTTCACATCCTCACTCGCATCAAAATCAATTGCTCTTCCCTTTCTCTCCGAGGCACAATCGCCATTATTGCAATGCGAACCAACACCCCATGGTTGTGCCTGCGATGCTTGATATGCCATTTCAATGTTTTTTTTTTTTTTTTTTGAATTCATTTCAATGAATTTAATTTCTCTGATTGTAAGTTTCGTTTCTTAGTTGTTGGTGGACAATGGAGAGGAATATATTTGCTTTTAATGGAAGAAATTGGTTCTGGACAAGTTTTTGTGAGGCAATGGAGAGATGACTTGAAGAAAAAAGCACGAAGACTAATAGCTAAATTCGATTTTTGTTTAACTCGTATAGCCTTCCTTTTTAAATTGGTCAATATAGGCTTCCTTTTATTATTGTGTGCATTCAGTGATAGTTTCTGCTATAGTATCTCGTGTTCTGAGATTGCAATGGCTATAAGAAATGCTTCTTCCAACATGAAAGCAACTAGGATAGTCAAATTTTTTAATTCTATTCTATTGGTTGCCTTGCATACGACCATGGCAAGCTTTCTTGTTCCTTGATATGGTTAATCAAAGTCATAGCCTCTTCAACCTTTTGCTCTTTTCAGTGTTCATAGAAAGTAATAGCTATAGTATCAATATGTAAAACGTTTTTACTTTTTATGAATATTTCAAATTTTAAATTTGCTTATAGATCAAATGCTCTTTCACAGCCTACAATTCTGGACTATATTTACAGGACTCAATTTTGCATATGCTATATTCATTAGATATAACTAATTTTGTTACCCCTGGTTTCAACACTTTGGAAGCAGTTAATAAAAAATTTAGTAGAGCAGTGGAAATTGTCATAATAGCGTCATTGCAATCTAGAACATTCATTGACCATCTGCCTCTTGGCTCACTTGATTCTCTACCTTGGAACATTATTACTATAACAAATTGAGGTTGTATCTCATGTCTTTGTCTTTTCTGGAAATAAAAGAAATTCTAGCATTTAAAGACAGTCTTTGTTTAATATACTGTAACCAGACGAGGTTGAATATTGATAATTTTCTCATGGATGCTTGTACTTTAATTCCTTGCACATTTATGTGGTTTAAAAACAAATGTATATTTTGTGTTTTTTACATGGGATTCCATTGCCTTCATAATTCATTGAATCCAGGCAATGGGGGAGTCTATTGCCCTGATTTTAACTTCATCAGGGTAATTGTTCGTGGTTGTAGAACTTCATGAGAGTGAACCTTAGCAGGCTGCCAAGTATTGCTTGCATCATGGATTTTGAGATTCTCAGGAAAAACTTTGCATACTCTTTATAATGGTGGTGTGGTTCCCTCTGGCTGTGCAGGTCAAAAGTTGACCTTACCAGGCAAGGAAAGGGCAGGATTCTTTTACCTGCAAGGTAAAATTCTAATCAAGAAATTACTTTAATATGTAAATATCTCAGAAAAAGAATATTCATTTTCTCAGTAGTTACTATAGCATGTCATTTGCAAGCAGAGTAGTTATTATTCAGTACTGAATTGGTATTTGGCCCATGTTAAATGTCGCAAACAGCATTTTGTTTGAGTTCACAGATTAGAATTATATGACTCTGGAATTTACTTAAACAACAGGTTTGTAATGTTTATGGTTGGACGGAGGTGGTGGTTTATGGGATCAAATGGATCAGCCTAGACAATTGCTATTGTGTTGTAATATGTATAAACTCTATATTTATTTCGTTCTCTACCACATCCACATGGATGTTCCTTTTTGTGGAAAAAGAAGAAAGAAATAATTATTTATCTATTTTGCAATTACATATTGAACATTGAACTGATCATAGATCATCTTCTGTACTGCATTTGACATTTGGCTTTATGAAGAATATTGCTGTATGGATAATGAAATGTTGCTTGCTAGAAAATTTGCTTTGGATATATAAATTGGTTACAACTCAAAGTTAAAATCAAAACTGTCGCGATTTTATTTGATTTTTTTTTTTTTTTTTTTTTTTTGTATCGGATAATTGATGTTGCTTGCTAGAAAATTTGCTTTGGATATATAAAATTGGTTACAACTCCAAAGTTAAAAAATCAAAACTGGTCGCGATTTTAATTTGATTTTTTTTTTTTTTTTTTTTTTTTTGCGCTAAATGAATCTTTCTTGTTATGCTTTACTTGCAGTCTTTTCTTGTTATGTGTGTTGTTTTGTTTGAATATGTTGTTTTACGTTTTATTCCTTATTTTTCTTGCCTTGTAATGTTTTCAGTCAAAGGAAAGTGATCATGATTGATCCTTGAAAGCATTCTCTAGCGAGAAATATGGCTATTTGAAGATGGTCGCAAAATAAGTTATATTTTTTAATTTATTTTATGCTTGACTTGGATAATATGCTTAAGGTTCTCGAGTTTTAAGCAGAGGTTTGTCTTACAAATTCATTTTTTAGCAGACAAAGTTGGATTTTTTTTTTTTTTTTTTTTTTTGCGCTAATGATCTTTCTTGTTATGCCTTTACTTGCAGTCTTTTCTTGTTATGTGTTTGTTTGTTTGAATATGTTGTTTTACGTTTTATTTCCTTATTTTTCTGCCTTGTATGTTCAGTGCAAAGGAAGTGATCATGATGATCCTTGAAAAGCATTCTCTAAGCGAGAAATATGGCTATTTGAAGATGTCGCAAATAAGTTATATTTTATTTATTTTACTTGACTTGGATAATATGCTTAAGTTCTCGAGTTTTAGCAGAGGTTGTCTTACAAATTCATTTTTAGCAGACAGTTGATGTACAAGAATGAAATTAGTTAATCATGAATGACATATCATTTTGGAGAGTTTTATCTAAATTTTCTTGACAGCTTTAAGGTTGGATTTCTTGTCCAAAGTAAGACTAACATATCACGCAAAACATTCAAATGTCCAGAAAAAATCATACTTTTCTTGTATGCAGAAGAATAAACTAATGGTCATAACATAGAAACTTCTATAACATCCAGTAACCATTCTTCAGGCAAATTTGGCGAAGCATTTCTAGCTCCTTTCTTTTTCTTTCCATAAATATTTCATATTGCAATTGCATACAAAAATTCTAACAAGACTTTTCTTCAGATACTGATACAGAGCTAGCTTCCTCTTACTATGACTGCAGAAAATAAAGAATGTCAGCTAGTGACTCCACTGGGTGAAAATGATGATGACTTTGATAGGTTGACAAACCCTTAGAGGCATGTCTGTCTAGTTTGTGGCAGGATTTTGTGGAGCCGTAAGTTATTTTCTTCAAGAAGATGCAGAAAGACCTGCTAATACCCTCAACATGAGTGGTCTAGCACAAAGTTTATAGGCTTCCACATAGATAACAGGCAGATACATTGCTGTAAACTTAATATTTCATGGATCCTGAGTTCATGCTGTAGAAAATAGATGTTACTTTGAATGTGTTCTTATATGTTATGCATCGCATATATAGAAGGTGGATAAAATGATAAAGCCATTACCTTGAGCAGAAATTACAATATAAGTTTATCTATCCGTCTTGAAGTATCATAAAGAGCATAGATGGAACAATTTTTTTATCCTTGAGGTAATTACGTTTCAGTATTTGGAAATTAGTTTTAAGTTACGATCCATCCTGAAGAACTTCACAAAGCATAGAACTTTTACTTGTGCAGGATGGAACTTCTGTGAATTTACTTTTATACTATTCCATGTGACTGATATGTATGTTAATATATATTTTGGCATGCATTATTTCCAAAACATAGTGAGACACATTAGAATATTGAACCATTCATTCCTCGTGTTTCAAATTCAATCATTTGAAGATGAGACTTAGGTATCAATTAGTTGGAAACCCAAATAATTTCATGCAAAGAAGCATGAGAAAGGCGATTTCACATCATCACTAAAGATGTGGAAAGCCACATGTAAGTGCAGATTTGTGATCTGATAGTGGACCAATTCTTTCAACACATGATGTGATCAGATTGTGATCAAAATGTGGACCCTACTCTGCTTCATTGGCAGCGTAGAATATAGATCAAGAAATTGAAAAAATTGTTTCAGCACTTTGTTTTTGTAGTATAAATCACTAGTAGTTGGTTTAGCCGCTAGTAGGAGCATGTGATTAATCATATGATGCATAGAATTATGTGGCCGCTCGTGTGCCATATGGGGTCACGTGGACGGCTGTGATCTATCTGTTTGGGGGCAGATTTGACTAGAAAAACAAAAAGGTATTGGTTGGTGACTAGGGTGTAAGCAGTTAATTTGTTGAGAAAGAAGTTTTTTTTTTTATGTCTAACCAATTAAAGAAACGTGAAATTGCTTTCACACGCACGAGCCTTGCTTTGTTTTTTCGTTCCTTAAAGAAAAACAATTATTAGCTTGAATTATTCTTATTATTAAAATATATATATATATTTTTTCCTTTTTGAGATAAATTGGATAAGAGGTCGTCTAACAATCAAAATTACGTAGAGGTGAATTGCATTTTCAAATGAAATTTATTTGTAAGTTTAGGAAATTGAAATCTGTATATGAATATTATTTTTAACCCAAATGTGCAAATATGTGTAAATTAAAATTGAAATATAGATAAAAGCATATGCGAAAATTGGATACTAGGGAGAAAAATTGATCACTCTTGAGGTCAGATATGTGGCCCGCACGTGAATCTTGAGGTCAGATTTTTTTTTTTTGTTGTTGGACAAACGAAAATCAAAATCGTTTTCATAAAGTTTCTCGTCGTATTTAGAAACTTAGAACTAAGAAAATTTTATTGCCTTAGATTGTCAACTTTATAATAGAACCATGTACCAAATGCTAATCTGGTTCTCTCTTTTGAATTTAGAAACTTTGAATGGGTCATTGTATTCTTCAAAGTCAAATGCTACTTATCTAAAAAGTAAATACTAAAAATTTTTTTGACGAAACTAAATTTAATATAATAATAAAATATAAAAATTGCCTTTTAATCTTGTTATTGTAATGGCACGCGCAATTAAAAACAAATCCTATTAGTTTAAAAGTCAAAACACACCTAAAGATGCATCCACACACTAATCCTCACTATCATATTCCCAGTGTCTTCTTTTTCTTGTCTTTTTCTTTTCTTGTCAAAGAAGAGAAAAGGCAGATTTATTTATCTATATTCGTTTCTGGTAGAGAAATCGAATACAACTCTTTCTTCTATAAAGACAATCAAAAGCTAATTAAAAATTGCCAATAAGGTGTGATCTAATTGGTTTTTTTTTATTTATGTGAAGAGTGAAAAGTTTCGAATTTGAGTTCTTTCAACTATAAGTTTTCATTAATTTAGTGAGCTCGAAAAAAAAGTTATCCGTATTATGTAGTTCGGAGTATTATTTCAGTCTATTGAGTCTCTCAATTAATTAAATAAATAAAAAAAGCCAACCAAAACATTGCTTTTCAAATTTTCTTGATCCGCAAACCTCCAAGATCATGCAAACCTTGCCCTAGCTTATGTAACTAATTAGTATAAACAATTATCACATGGCTACTATATAATAATAATAATTAGAAGTTGGTTTTCATTATCAAAACAATATATATATATATTCATATTCATTTACATATATAGTTAAATTTCCACAATTAACGTAGATCAAGAAGTATATAAATAATGCAATTAGTGTATAATTAAGCTTAATGAGTCATTCTAAATAATGATCAACGGCTGTTTCTTGATATCAAATGTTATCCTCCAAAGGGACCATAATTTGTTTGGTACTGAGCAAGTATGACACGCAAAGCCAATACAAAGAAAGCACATCAAATCTCTTGATCTAATTAAATCATATATATTTGCTTCATAATAATCAACCCATGCATATTTTATTTATATATTTAATTATTATTACATCTTATATAATCAAAATGACCTGGTATATGACTGGATGATTTCAATTGGTTAAAACAAAAAATATATATTAGTATATATACATAATACCATCTGTATCAAATCTCGATAGTCAAGACCAACTTTCCAACCTAGCCATAGGGTTTAATTTGGCTTTGGAGTTTGGTCCCAAGCTGCCGGTTAATGATCGTAATCTTTCAAACCCACATTATTTAATTATTAATTGAGTCAAAGGAATGTTAATCACACTCTAATCGCAATTGTTTAACACGTAACTAATATTTCCTGAAGGAAACTAACTATAATATATATATATATCTTCTACATTAGCATTTCTTTAATACTAAATTAATTGATAATAATTGAATGGAGTGTTTAAGAGCTGCCTCTACCAGCCCTGCAGATAATTAAAGAAGTTAAAAGAAAGTACACGAAAAGGGTATTATTAAAAGTACCAAAACATATAAATTTAAGTAGTTGCATCTTAATTAAAATTAATTAATTTGGATTATGTATTTAACACTGCAATTAAAAAAGTCATGTTAGTTGATGAGTATGTGCTTAGTTAGCACAGAACTTGAAATCAAACCCATTTCTTGCTTGAATCAAAGAGCGACTATTTTAAGATAAAGACAGATATAAAAATAAAAACATGACAACGAGACAAAATTATAATTTCTGTGGGTATAGAACAAACTTTCTTGTTGTAATGGTGCAATTACCATTTGCATTTTTACACATGTTATGAGTAGTTGAGAAACTAGTCCTACTGAGAACATAAAATTAGACATATTTGTTGAACAAATTAAATGTTGACCAAGTCGAAGAAATAAATTATGTAATAAAAGAAACAAATTTTATATTATATGAAAATTAAATTCTTGCAAACTTATTACATTTGAATGAGACAAATGGAATTTCTAGGGAACTTGCTTGACAAAGCAAGAAAACAAGAATGTATCACATTTACATGTATAAAATTGTAATATTAACTAGACAAATAAATAACCCACATTTGGGTTTTATCATCTAGTTAAAGAATGATAATCAAAATGGCTAGAGTACTACTTGTACTTGGCCATTAAAAATGAAAAATAATCACTGTAAAATAGATTTTTTTTTTTTTTTAATTAATTTGTAATTTCTGTAGTCTTCTTCTTCCTTTGATCCATGAAATTATGTATCCTCTTCAGTGCAACTTCTAGTGTTTCCTCACTCATATTAGCGAAACATACCCTAAACCATCCTGGTTCAGAGCAATGGCAAGAAGAGCCAGGAGATATATTAAGCTTTACGTCACGAATAATGCATTTCCAAAGAGATAATTCTCCTTCTCTTGTTGGTTTTTCCAAGAAAGGACTTAAATTCATCCAACAAAATAATCCAGCATTACCTTTCAAACATTCTATCCCTGCTTTCTTTAATCCTTGGATAATCATTTCATACCTTTTCCTTAATCTTTCTCTATTTATTTTAATATACTTCTTTGTAAACTCCTTATCAGACAACATTGAAGCCAAGAGATGTTGCGTTTGCGAGGAGATCAAGGTGAAACTCGACATTCTTCTTGCAGTAGTAACAACCTTGTCGTTATAAGAATAGATAGTTCCTACCCGAAAACCTGGAAGCCCGAGATCTTTTGAAAGACTGTAAACAATGTGAACTCTTTCACAATCCTTATAACCGCGAGTTTGGAGAATTTCAGCAATGCTAACAAATTCTGATGATGAAAAAGCAGATCCTGAGTAGATTTCATCAGAAACCAGATGGATATTTTTGCGTGAAACAAAATCAAGAATTTCTTCCAAGACTGAACGTTGAATTGTGGCGCCTAATGGGTTGGAAGGATTTGTTATAAGTACTCCTCTAACTTTAATGTTCATAGCTACTGCATTTTTATATGCAGCTTCTAAAGCTTCAGGAGTCACTTGGAAATTGTTGGAACTGTCGCAATGGATTGGTACTATTTTTACACCAGTCCTCCACCTTAAATCTCTGTCGAATCTGTTACAAGTTAAAATTATTATTAGCTACAATAATACTAAATTATAGAAGAATATGAACACAAAATGAAAGTTTAGTAAGTAATTACCCTGGATAGTATGGAGTAGGAACTAACAAAGCATCGCCAGGGTCAGCTAAAATGAAAGTCAATAGTTCATTAGCTGCAGTTGCGCCTGCAGTTAGAACTATTCTATCTGGGTCAAATTTTGGTCTTCCACCTCTAATTTGTTCCATGAAACTTGCCATTGCCTGTTTTATAAATAGAAAATGTTAGAATATATCTTCTTTTTATATATTATATGTGTTTAAAATGATTGTAAATATATATAAATATACCTGTCTAAATGATTTGAGTCCATGGTAATCTTGAAACAAGGCATTTTCTCTAAAGCTAAGTGCTCCTTTTCCCCAGTTAGAAGCTTCAGAATGTTTTTCTAAGTAGTCTTCCAACAAATCAAAAGAAACCTGTTCGTTCCAGAAAGGAAAATTAAATATAACTACTTTTAGAATATACATATATAAAGAAGGGATATTCGACAATTAAGAGGGTAATAGACTTACTTGATTTTCGGCGAGCCCCATCTGTATGACTCCAGAGGGATTTTCTGTTTCATGGTAAGGATCTTCATCGTAAGCTTTCCATCCTGCAAAGTATGGAGAATCCTCTCCATGAGTTTCAGAAACTGCAATTCTTGATAGCCCAACAGTGTTCTTAGCTGGTTGCTCAATCTCTATGGCCATTCTTACTTATAAAACTATGAACAGAATATATTCTTTGAAAAAGAATTCGTAATATTACTATTCAAGAACTGGTATTATATGATTTAAAGAAGAAGAAGAAGAAGAAAGAAGAGAGAGAGGTGTGTTTGAGAACTGGTAGCTGAATATGAAAACCTATGTCAAGAACCCTCATATATTTATAGAAAGGTCTTTAAGGCTTTGACATTAAAAAAAAATGGACCCACAACTTAAGAAATTAAAAAAATAGAAAAAAAAATATCAATAATTGATTCTCTAATGTAAGCAATCTCTCACCCCCTTTAATTTACAGATGCAAAGTTTTATCTCTCAAATGACAACTGTTCGTTTCTGTCATCTTCTTCACACCTTTCTTTATCTCAATCTCCCATAAGATCCCCACACCGAATATGGTGGTTAACGGGGACCGGGCGTGGTGGGTGTTAAAAATTTTTATTTTTTTATTTGAAAATTGTCATAAAGTTAATTAAGCTTGCTTAATTAGTCTTAATCAAGTCAAATTTGCTTTCTGTTGTGTTATATCTTATCTCTACAAGTCTCCACTTCCCAACCTATGACTGATCAAACCCATTTTATCTGCATAATTAAACCCAATTAATTAATTAAACAGAAGCATAATTATTTATTTACTGAAACCAAAATCATTAATTAGAGCATGCAAAGATATATTTCAAGAGATCTAGTAGTAGTTAAAGCTATGATGATCTGACAAAGATACCAGTTTACACAAGATTAAGATTCCGATTTGGGAACATAATTAAGACAAAATAGAAGCTCTGAGAAGATTTTATGGCCCCACTCTACCTTCATTAACTTAAGCAACAGAATTTATAACATCCTTAATTAAGCATTCTGGTCAATTAATTCAATCAAGCTTAAGCATTTTATTTAGTTAATTAACATAGCTTAAGCACTCAACTTCTTAGATATTCAGATGTTAGATTGCATAATTATCAGTTCTGCACTTGAAGTCAAATGGCATATTACATATTTAATGAACATTAATCATGATTAGTAGCTTAATAATCACTTAAAGTGAGATTAAGAATAGCAGAAAACGGATGACAAACAGATGGATTGATATCTAAAATGAGCTCAGTTTGGTTGACAAATTTGCATGCGTTGATGTAAGAGTTAAGATACTTGTAAAGATCGTGTTGTTCTTATAAGATTTTCAACTAACAAACTTGCAGAGAATATTTATATAAACAACGTCGACCAACAAGAACGAAAAAGAAAAAGAAAAAAAAAAAGAATATTTATAAGAAAATTAAAACCGTTGATATATATATAAATATGAAGAGAATATATGCTAATAATTTATATAAAAATGAATATGGATCGACGTGGGGCTCGATAAATATATATCCATGTGCAAGAAACTAATCAACAGTAACTGGCCGACCCTCATACTGTTCAAGATTTTGTAATTAATACATATTATTAGACATTAGATTGCGTTTTAGTTCAGGAATTTGAGAACGTGATTAAAGGAGTGGTCCATGACCACTCTGATAATCAGTCGGCTTAAGAACAAATATCAAGCAAGCAATCTTTTTTTCTTTTCATTTTCTATATTGCTTAAATCAAACCGGAGGGACATGAGACTCACTCAGCCTCATCAAATATAGAAACAGTGGTCTGAACTAACACCTGAGTCGATTGAGGATGAAAAGAATTGCTATTGTTCAAATATATATAAAAAGAACAAAAAGAATAAACATTAGGGTTTTTAATTTTTTGCATTCCATAGAGATTTGCTAGATCATAAATTTATCTGAACAAATCTTTAATTTATTTTATAATATGAATGATCAAGATTTTTTCAGAGAAATTTTTGAAGATTTTGACCATATGATAATATCAAAATTGTACCGTTGGAATTGTTGTTTTAAGAAAACCAATTGAAATAAATCAATTTTGAGGAAAGTGCTTTTGCTCCTTGTTAATTAGTATTTAATTAGTAAAACAGTTTACTTAACCAGTTGCTAAGTTATATTTTAATTATAATTAGTACAAATCAAGTGTGTTATGTCAGAATCACGAAAGCCAGCATCTCTAGCTCAGTATAATAATAATTAATACGTATGACACAAAAATACAGAAACAAAGCCAGTGTTTAGAGTGTTTTAGGTTAGGTTAGCAATAAAGTACATGAAAAAATTAGTAAAAAAATAAAAATAACATATAAATTTTCATGAAGTGGAGGCCAACTGAGCAGCAGCAGATATATAGGGAAGCACCCTAGAAGGAAGGAAAGAAAGCAATAAAGATTCATTACCATATCGAAAGGGACCGGTCAAAATGCAAATATTATATTCACTATACACAAATTAATTTCTAAGTGTGCTATGATCGATACTCTCACATTTTATAGAAAATGTAGAAATTAAATGTCTCGAGTTCGATTTGAATCTTCTAAAAATTAGAGATCTCGAGTTCGAGTTGAATCTTATTCAAAGAGAAGAGATACCCTGTTATGTAGCAAATAATATCATCCCGATGTACTGAGTTATGATTAGAAATATAATTAATTAGTTTAATTTGGACGAAGAGCTGCTTAATGCGTCACTATGGTAATTTGTCACTTTCATGTTGTGCATATGGACTACAAGTGAAAGCTATGTCTTGCTATTGCCTGCCGTCCAGAATATTATATCCTCCCAATTTTATTAATTTTAGATTCTTATTTTCATGGTAATTACCGACACACCATAGCCATAATCATGTCATCACATTCTTTTAATTGTATGAATATTTCCATATCTTCTGTTTCTGGCATGCATGTTTTCAATTTAGATAAAATATTTAAAATTTGTCTTAAAATTAATTTTAATTAATGAATATCTTTCTAATTAATCAATGTGTTTTAAATGATACATATAGTTTTTGTAAATTATATTAAACATTAGTGTAGATACTTTGCTTTTAAAAAAACAATGTTATAAAAGATAAATTTTTAGGGAGAGCTATTTGTAAAACGAACTTTGGATAATTTTGTAATTTTGATAATTAAAGTTTACTGCTTGTTATTATAGTTAGAATAAGGTTATGTAAGAGCTTTTACTCGATGATTGTAGGAGAAAGGTATATTTGTATGTTTGTTTGCATCCCAATCATAAGGCATGAATCTTCTTGGAAGATACATTGCCAATTGGGACTTGCCACGTAGGAATCTTTATACCAATCATCAAAAGATCATGTCAAAAGAAAGATAACAATAGAATATTGGGTAGGTCGGATTTTAATACTGACTTTGGTATTAAGGATTCTAATCATATTTAATTCACCAAAATTACGTTTTCTTAATTTGTATTTTTTAAAAATACTAAAATTTTTAAGAAATAAAAAAAAAATATTAATTATTTTGATTCCTAAAAACACGTTTTGTGAACCCCATAGAGGAGGATCTATGACGTAAATGGGATATATAGTACTAAATGGATATGGTAGGGTTTGATAATAATGATTATTAATTATTATTTTTGGCAAAAATACATTGTCTTATATATGTTGGAATGGAAATTTCCTGAAGGTTGAGCAATAAATAGTTATGATAGAATTAGTACGAGTACAATTTTTTGTTTTTTGTTTTTGATTCTTAATCTTATAGTTGTAAAGCATGAAATAATGTTCCCCACATATATATTGCTTTGACTTCCCATTCACAAATCAATGTCATTCCACATATATTGTTTGCTTCTTGCTCTTCAATTTGTATCCACCGGCGTTTTTTTTCCTCTTTTATTTATTTTTCATATTAAATATTAGGAAAAAAACATATACGCGTTTGTACGTGTATGTATATATATATATTCTAAAAAAATATCTGACTATATTCGATATAAACTTTAATAATAAGGGTCTGGAGTCTCAACTTTCAAAAGAATTTTATTAAACTATTATTCCAGATTCGAACATGATAACACATATGTGTATGTTGTTCAAAAAGAATGAAAAAAAAAATGTATTGTTATATATTTTCATATTTAATGACTAGAATAACTTACATGTTTAAAAAAAATAATCAAATTAAATTAGCATGGTGAAACACATGT
The DNA here is from genome assembly GCF_014843425.1 of Jatropha curcas. The sequence goes on from NW_023590909.1 coordinate 2,100,305, forward strand.
GACTTCCACCAATAAAAAAATTACATGAGTTGATAAGATAATTCGAAATTGGAAGTAAATTAATTATTAGTATTTTATTTTTAAAATTTCCATTCAATGTAGAAGCTTAATTACCAATTATTTATTTACAAATCAATCACGTAATTAGACTACTTATATATATATGTGTGCCAAGAATTGCCTTTTTAATTATAAATTATCCATTATTAGAGTACTCACTTTTACGTACTAATAATTATCCATTATCCATTATTTTCAAAAAAATAAAAAAAAATTCCATTATCCAACTTGGATTTAGTTTAACTTTCCTTTTCTTCTAGAAATTATTATTAGCAGAAATTAATTAATGCACCGCAAATTGTCTCATGCTGGAAATTTCCTGAAGGTTTATTTGTTTTTAATACCTGATTTGCTATAGTTTTTGATTATTAATGATGTTTATTAGTTGGTAAACCATCAAAAAAAAAAAAAAAAAATTTAGTAATTTAATTTGGTTAAAAATTTCCATTCATGTAGAGCTTAATACCAATTTATTTATTTACAAAATATCAACTCAAACGTAATTAGACTACTGATATATCATAATGTGTGCAAGAATTGCCTTTTAATTATAAATTATCCATATTAGAGTACCACTTTTTACGTACTAATAATTATCCATTAATCCATTATTTTTCAAAAAATAAAAAAAAATTCCATTATCCAACTTGAAGATTTAGTTTAACTTTCCTTTTCTTCTAAGAAATTATTTATTAGCAGAAATTAATTAATGGCACCGTCATAATTTGGTCTCATAGCTGGAGAATTTTTCCTGAAGGTTTTATTTTGTTTTTAATACCTTGATTTGGCTATAGGTTTTTGATTATTAATGATGTTTATTAGTTGGTAAACCATCAAAAAGAAAAAAAAAAAAAAAAAGTTGCCACATTTTCTTTGACTTCAAATAATCAATGAAATGAGCAATAAACAAAAAAAAAAAAAAAAAAAAAAAAAGTTGCCCAATTTCTTTGACTTCAAATAATCAATAAAGAGCAATAAACCAAAAAAATAATTCAGTATGTACTATTAATGGATTATAGTCTTTATATATGCTCAAAGTTTTGTACTTGAATTTCTGTATTTTTATTTTTTTTTTCCACCGGCATATATCTTTTTTCTTTTCTGTTTTAATTTAAAAATATTTTTTTATCATCCAAAATTGAGTGTAAAGGGATATAAATTATTTTTCAAATGAAAATTAAAACCATGAAAAACTAATATTAGTTTAATGTAAAGATTTTATTTTTTATTTTCAATTACCTTCATAAAGTAAAAACCCAAATTAATCGAATTACGTTGATTGGTGCATGACAAAAAAAAAAAAAAGTTATTACTTAATATAACAATTAAAAAATTTATTAGATTATTATATCCGGGTTTAAAATTAATTAAATTATCGAGCGTGAAAATAAATTTGCAAACTAAAATTAATTAAATTAAAATGATAGGCTAAAACCAAAAATTTCCCAGGGCAGTTGAAAGCGGATATAATTAAACTATTTAAAAACATTTTTTTTAGTATACAATTATATATATCCAACGTATATAAATACACAGGAGCTTTACCTAACAGGCTATGCTAAAATATATTAATCAGAAAAGCAAATGTTTATATATAATAAGTATGTGCCAAGAACTGCCTTTTCGTGGAAAATTTTCCATCTCTCATCCATCCATGTGCCCTTCATCTCTTTCTATTCCTAAATCAAAATCGTATATATGTTTTGGTCTTCACTGATTAACTTATACGATAAGCATTTTAATTAATTATACAAGCAGTTGGTTGTACTAAAATGTGATCCACCAACGTCCACATATGCTTAGAGATTTTGTACACTTGTATTGTCAGTACATATAAAATTTTTTTGAAATTTAAAAGATTATTAATTTTTGTCCATTAATTCAATTGGTAACAAGTGAATTAATTTGTTTCTTTTATTTTTAAATTTGAACCATAATTTATTTTAGAATTTTAATTATAATTATATTAATATGAAGTATTTACTGTTAACTGAATTAAGAAACTGAACTTTAATAAATTAAGTATGTCATTAATTATAAAATATATTAATTTTATCTTTTTATTAATATATTAATTTTTTAAAATGAATCATTTTATTCTTTTTTTTTTTCTCCCAGTAAATAATAAAAAATACATTCCATTCAAAAAAATATGTTTTAGTCTACCCTTCGATTAAGTTAGAATAATATTTTGCGTCAACTAATTTTTTAAAACAATATATATACACGAAAATATAAATTATAAATAAATTAGTATTATATTTAGAGTGATGTAGTAGCAGCGATGTCGATTCCAGCCGCTTGCCAACCAGGGTCGGCGCACGCTTGTATTAATCATACATATGTCATAGGTTACATTGGAACTCTTGAAAGAGTTAAATTATTACTACATGTTTAATAATTAGAAAGGGGACAAACATATATTGACCTCGTAAATTGATCAAACACATGATGTTCCAACAATTTGACTGAAACTTGCTAATTGAATCATCAACTTGCTCTTGCATCTGCTCAATCTGACTGGTTGCAGAACAGAGCCCCACTTTGATGGAATGGAAGAATTATTAGCTTAAGATCCACAGTTTTGATTGATGGATATCAGTATATAATATGGATCACAACAACATGTACATATGGCCGCTGTAATATGTCAGTCTTAGTGTTGGATCCAGATTTTTTGCTTCTTGTTTTGTAGCAGTATATATGTAAAATGAATGATTGGTGCAATATTATTTCACACTTAAAATCAAAGTCAAAACTTAAGATGATGATACTATTTTCTTGACAGCAAGCTTTCCATTTTTATAAAAAGTTTTAAATTTTAAGTTGAATCAAAATCGCAATTTTGATCTGACCGAATGTATTTTTAAAGTAATCAAATAAAAAATTTAATAGTATAAAACTAAATAAACCGAATTGAACTGATTCAGTTTGATTTGAGTTCAACTATATTTATTAGTTATTTGTTAGATGCTAGAGCTTAATCATATAGCAGTAGTGTAAGGGGATTGATAAGCATTTAAAAGAATGACAGTAGGGTTATAAAGTTGATATAGTATTAATTTTACTTCCTACAATTAAGGTTGCACGTGCATGGGCGCCATCATATTTTTATAAACCGGAAAATCATATTTCGAAAGCTGCATGCATATGCATATATGTATGGCCTACTAGCTACAAGTAGAAACCTACAAAACACTTCTCATTATAAATCCATATAGCTAGACTTGCTTTAGTTGCCTAGAGGCAAGAAAGTTCGTCTTTTGACTTCCACTTTCATGTTAAGTAGCCGACATCCTATTTTTATTTATAAATTATTCATTTTTTTATTTAATTTGATTTGTTTTAAAATTTTAAATTTAAACTTCTCAATCTTAAATATGACTCTAGTGCTACTTAATTAAAATTCATTCATATTCTAATTTTATATTAGTTGATTATATATCATTCCACTATATATATTTATAGTTTCACCATTGCAAATAGGTGAACTCCATTTAGCATTGCAAACCAAAAAAGAAAATAATTCAATCAACATTGCAAAATAGGGTTGTGTAGTGAGAATTTTGAGGGTTACGAATATAATTCGTTGTTTGGTTTTAAAAATGGATTAATTTTCTACCCAACTATTAAATAGATGAGTTGGGTGATGCCTTTGCTAGCTGAAAAAAAATAAAAAATAAAAAATAACGACCACGTGAAAATCGAAAAAGAAAGAAAATAACGACCACCACGTGAAAAATCGAACGCTTAACATGTTCCGAGTATTATTGAACTGCAAGTAGTCCAAATTAATTATCCCAAAGTGAAAATTGACGTGTGGTCAGAAGCTTGTCGTTGCCTAAAAAGGAATTATTATAGTTTTCTCGATCCTTGCGTAAAAGCCGTCTTTTTCGCGGGTTGAAGTCAACAGAGTGAAACGATACGTCGGCAGGAATGTTAATAAAAAAAAGTAAAAATAATTCTTAAAGTAATGGGCCGAAAGTTTCAAACCGAAATTGATTGGGATAGGGAAGTTGAGAAATTTGTGAATGTTTTGATAGCCCATTGGGCTTAACCCCAAATTGACGTATACCTTTTGAATAGAGAAACCCATCACAACGAGTCCACCACACAAACTCTGATCGAACTAAACCCAGTTTATAGCAGCTATTTTGTTGGTTTCGTGTGGTCGCCGAACGGCTGACCGTTATATTACCGGAGTGCGATGTTTTATCCCTTGCCGTTTAGGTGCATTTCCGTCCTTATTTCTCACGCCGTTTGTGTTATTTTTATTTTGTTTGATTACTTTGATTTCTTGAGGTTGCTTAACGACCGATCGTTTTGTTACCGGAGTCTGATAATTTATCATTTATCGTTTACAGTGTTGTGCGCATTTCATTGCTGGTGACTCACGCAGTTCGTATTTTTTTTTTTAGTTTGTTGATTTCTCGCAATGCTTCCCCGGAACCGAAGACATCATCAGGCTAGTGTGTAGCTAAGCATAAGCTTACACACAAGTCACCGGATATCGGTGAAACCGACAAGTAGAAGCCATTTCCATGGCTTCATCTCCGTCTCCGTCGTCTCTCTCTCCTCCTAAAGTCCCAATGGAGCTCCACGTCACAAACCGCGAAAAGCTCCTCAAATCTCTCCGTCAACACCTTATTGAAATCTCTCGTCCTCTCCACGGATTCGTGTTTCTTCGGGTACATAAAAAATGCTCCTGTATATTAATATAGATACCACAGATGCATCTCGATGATTCATATTTTTGTTTGTATGTGTTAATCTTGTAGGGAGGCGAAGAAAAAATTCGCTACTGTACTGATCATATCGAACTCTTCAGGTAATTGCTTTTTCGCTGTGATTTTATCTTGGATTTCAGTTTATAGCTTCTAGTTACAATTGGTGATTCTTTCCATTTTCTAGGCAGGAGAGTTATTTCGCGTATCTGTTTGGAGTAATAGAGCCTGGTTTCTATGGAGCAATTGTAAGCTATTCTACCTTTTTCTATTCTTGATTGTTTATGCAGTAACCGTTTTACTAATTAATTGGTTTCTATGGTTATTTGGTAGTGTTCTGATTTCTATTGACATTAATGATACTCGATTTTACTTAGAGCCTTCAGATTTGGTTTTAAAGTAATAGGTTGTTTTTTATTTCATGTTGCTTCAGCATTTCTATATCCCGTTATTTGTATATGAGCCATAGCATACTTATTCTGTACATTGTAACAGTTTTCTTTTCCCCCTTGAAGGATGTTGCAACTGGGAAATCTATTCTCTTTGCTCCAAGGCTACCTGCTGATTATGCTGTTTGGCTGGGAGAAATAAAGCCGTTGTCTCATTTTCAGGTTTTCTCTCTTAGATGATTAAAGAATTGATGTCAGTGTCTGAAGCATGTTTGTCAAATCATGCTTGCTTCTTTCTTTTGCAGGAAAAATACATGGTTAGCATGGTTTATTATACAGATGAAATTGTAGCAGTTCTGAATGAACTCAGCAATGGAGTTGAGAAACCTCTATTATTTCTCTTGCATGGACTTAATACTGACAGTAATAACTTTTCTAAACCAGCAGAATTTGAGGTTCGTGCATCTTACAATGTAACCTTCTGGTATCACTTGTTTGTTTGGGCCTAAAACACCTGATTCTTGAATGTAATTCTTTTTCCTTTTCTTCGTGTGTTTGTGTGCCTGTTTGTAAATCTATGTGCAGGGGATAGAAAAGTTTGAGACAGATTTGACTACATTGCATCCTGTTTTGACTGAATGTCGTGTTTTGAAATCCAAACTAGAGCTTGCCATTATTCAATTTGCTAATGACATAAGTTCTGAAGCTCACGTTCAGGTGCAAACATCCCACTTATGGCATTATTTACATCCATTCTTGTGAATTAAATTGATATATGCAATTTGCATATGTTTATCTCCATATGATTCTTCGATTTTACTTCAGGATCAGCTGCTTATTCTTGCCATTAAGGTCCTTAACTAACAATCACTACCAGGATACAAGTTCATTTCATGTCGCACATGCTCATTAATATTGAGTTATTTATGTGAAGTTAGCATTCTATGCAATGGTTATTTTTCTCCTGAATTTCTGTATAAATACTCCAAAAGGAGCTGATAGTTTTTTTTTTTTCCTTTTCTTTTTTTGTTTTTTGTTTTAAACTTTGCAAATTGCAAGGTTATGAGAAATACTTGGGCCGGCATGAAAGAATATCAGTTGGAGAGTATATTTCTTCACCACACCTACATGTATGGTGGCTGTAGGAATTGCTCTTACACATGTATCTGTGCTACGGGTGAAAATAGGTGAGGTTTGTGGACAGCTGTAAATTATTTCTTTGTAGTTTATTTATTGGTAGAAGCAATTTTTTCTGCTAAACTTAATTTAGCCATTATTCAAAAAGTCTATGGAAAGGTGAAGTATGGTTAAAACAATGTAAATTCAGAGTAGTCCTTTCTTTCGCAGTTCGTAACATCATGGTAATTATGCCACTAGATTTTCTCCATGCACTTTGTAAGGAATTATTTACTAGCTTTAACTTCCTGTTATTAACTACAAATGTCATGAACAATATATGAACATGTCACTGTTATTGGTTCTAAATAAAAAATATATATCTTTTTTTAGCGAATCTCTTGTCCTAGGGGACCATTTTGTTATCAGGATGCATTGAAGAACAGTTTTAGCTGCATTATTCTTGCATTAAACTAACAGCTTTAATGTCTCATAATTCAGTGCTGTACTCCACTATGGGCATGCAGCAGCTCCAAATGACAGGGTATGGTAAATTCAACATTTTGGCCTTTACTGCATTTGATTTATTAAGTTTAACACTTGTAGCTTATTTCTAAATTTCAATTATTCCATTATGGAATTATTTTCTTAAATTTTTAAGTTGTAGCGGTAGAGAAGGTTTGTGTGAAAGCTTTATATGCTTAGATGGAACTTGGATGTTCTATCCATGTAACTCTAAGCAGCAAGTGCGATTGGGAGATCTGTTCATGTTCAGTGTCCACCATTTAGCTGTTTTCTTGCCATTTTAGTGGTAGAATGTTTGTTATTATTTGCAACATATATAATAGCGCTCTTGTATAAGTAACTCTTAGTGTTTATTACAACCATATCTCAGTTGGGAGGGGCAGTTATACAGTTGCTATAGTATATGATTTGGTTGTTTTTTGTTAATGTTATTGTGTGTGGTGGGGTTGCAGGATGAGCGTCAATCTATTTGTTAATGATTAGGCAATTATTATTAGGATGTATTATGTGTGGTACATTAGTTTGTTTGACAAATGTAAAGTGTTAGCTTGTCTAAAAGAACTGAATTCGATGCTTGATTTTCACACAGAGAACCCTTAGAGATCACCTCTTGTTGAGATTTTATAAAATCCAACTAATCTTATACCTCACTTCAAAATTTTGCATAAACACAATACATGGTTGAAATTTCTAACAAATATAAAATTCCATCTCCTTTAAATATGTTTAGATGGAAAATGAGTTTGAATTTTGCCTGAAATGCCTCAAATTGTGAGAATTATCTATTAATCCCACAATCTTCCTAATGTCTTTCATGCAGACTATGCAAGATGGAGATATGGCATTGTTTGATATGGGAGCTGAATATCAATTTTACGGCTCGGACATAACTTGTTCATTCCCAGTAAGTGTACATTTCCAGTTGCAGTAGCTCTTCTTGTTTGCCTGCTTCATGGTACAGTCTGTTTCCAATTGGTTCGACTTTTCTTTGTAATCATCATAGTCCAGTTTTATTTAGTCTGCTTCGCGGTACAGACTTTTGTTTGCAGTAGCTCTTCTTTTTGTAATCATCATAGATGTTAAGGTTTTGGATTCACTTGCTGGTAATCATTTTGCCTCCTTTTGCTTGATCAGAACTGGGCCTTAAGTAAAGATGCTGTAGCCTTAGGTCTTTTCTTAGGAGAGTTCTGAAAGACAAAGGTTAAAACTAAAACACTTTAGTTTTCCTTAAGGGATTCTAATTTTTTTATGCGCTCAAGAGAGTAGCAATATAATAGAAGGGGGAGGGAGCTGAAACTCTTTTCACTATTGCTGATAAGATCTATCTGTTTTTCTTTTTTCTTATTTGTAGATTTTGTTCTAAAACCTTAGTTTTCTGCATGCAGGTGAATGGAAAGTTTACTGCTGATCAGTCTATTATATACAATGTAAGCCTGACTAAAAATTATGGCCATTTTCTCTCTTCCTTTCCTAAAAAGAAATCTGCAAAGAGCACCAGTAATACCATTCAGAAGATCTAAATTTGTGTTCTCTTGATGCTTGCATTATGATGGTGTTTAATACTTCTTAGCAGCTCCTGTGTTTAGAATCTCTTTCTAATTTGCACATTTTACAGGCTGTTCTCTGTGCTCATAACACTGTTATATCTGCAATAAGACCTGGAGTTAGCTGGTTAGATATGCACAAGTAAGGCTGAAACTGAAAACATTCTGTATGCGATTGCTAAACACTTATTCCTTTTGCTCTAATATTTGAGTTTTACATTATAATAACTATCTTTGTATTTTAAAATATATTCTTTATGGATAAATTGCAGGGTAATCATGATAACATAAAATAAAAATTGGTTTTATCTTAGAAAAAGAATCTGACACCTCTAGGTTTAATCATATATCTTATTAAATAAAGATCGTGGTTACAGTACTCACTTATTCAGTCATGCCAATCATTCATCTTGATAATGTGCAGAATTTTTTCATCTTCATTACTATGTCTATTTGTTCTTATTTTCTCCTTACCATATTCAGATTAGCAGAAAAAATAATTCTTGAATCATTAAAGAAAGGGTGCATTCTTGTTGGGTAATTTTGCTTCCTCAATCACATATTCTCTTTCACTTGCAAGTTTCAATTATGGTTCATTATCAGGACAGAAAAAAGTCATTATAAATGTTGGCACTTTTCCTTGGTCCTAGCAATGTAGATGATATGATGACAGAGCGGTTGGGTGCTGTTTTCATGCCTCATGGGCTGGGGCATTTCTTGGGAATTGACACTCATGATCCTGGTGGCTACTTAAAGGTACCTATGATAAATTACTTAGTAGTGGGATTTCTCTTCAAAATATTTGGCTTAAACATGGTGGCATGATCTGCAGGGACCAGAGAAATCAAAGGAACCAGGATTGAGATCTTTACGTACTGCCCGAGAACTTGAGGAGGGAATGGTTAGTTCTGGCCCTGTTTTGCTGAAATAAAACTGTCTACTCAGTTTACCGATGCATCCTAGGGCACATTTTTTTATCTGGAATGTGTCTTGGAATTCACAATACCTTCTTTTCTGTGTAATTTGTAAAGCCACATGACCAGTCACATCAAATGGCTCTTTTGCCTCCTTGTTTTTCTATTTTGGAAGGGGCAGTTGCTGATCAAGACAGATTTCTGTCTTGAAACTAATCACTTCGTGTGTACCTCAGTTATTCATCCATCTTATTAGTTTGCTCATGATTGGAATGATTTCTAAGCTTTGGAGGTACTTGTAGGTGATAACAGTGGAGCCTGGTTGCTATTTCATAGATGCTGTGTTGGAACCAGCCATTGAGAGTTCAAATACTTATAAGTTTTTCAATCGTGAGGCAATTGGCAGATTTAAAGGTTTTGGTGGGGTTCGAATCGAAAGTGATGTGGTACTTTTCCCCTGAAGCCCATACATGACTTTTTCTTTCTTGATTTGCATATCTCCGGTATGATAAGTATTCAGACTTTAAACAATATCATCATATTACAAAATCTAAGAGTGGCATTAATGGTACTATGGTGTCATGCAACATCTAACGTCGATAAATTTTCATTATGCTGTTGGTCTCAACAATCCTGGTCTAAAACCAATTTGCACAATCCTCTCTCAAGGAATCAAATGTTCAAAAGAATTTTTCAGTTTTAGTTGTTCATGGTGTAAGTTAGCTTATTTCATGGGTATTCCTATTGAATTTCCATGTTATTCTGATGTTCTGTCTTCTGTATTTAGCACGTCACTGCCAACGGATGCAATAACATGACTAAGTGTCCTCGAGAGATTTGGGAGATTGAAGCAGTGATGGCAGGAGCACCATGGCCACTTGACAAGGCTTCAGGATCTGGCGGAGAGAACAAGACTAACAATGGACCTTCTTGTTGATAACTATTAACTAGTGTTAGAGAAATGCTCTCATGTGTTCGTTAGGTCTTTCGTGTGAACTATTTTCGTCTGGCATGACAAATAAAGGCATTGTTTTGAACCAAATGCTTACAAGGTATTCCAAAACATACTGCTCAAGGCACGCTGTTGCCCAACTGAAAACTAAATGGAAATGTGAATACAAATAATTTCTAAAAATAATTTTTATTCAAACTTTAGTTAGTTTGTTCATTAGATGATATTTGTTTTTATCGAAACTTGATGTAAGGGCAAAATGGCAAAGCCAGTCGATTCAACAATGTTTATTGTTGGCAAAACTGGAAAACGAACAGACGTTGGAGCACCATGTACTGATGCTGGTAGTGTGCAATGTATACTTCTCCTTCATCTCTTGCTCAAGTGCATCTCAGTTCGATCTCTGAATGCATTATCTAATCCTGAACTTTGGTTAAAAAAAAAAATGCGGTTTTGTGAATTTTGAGATAATTTTGTGTTTTCTTAAACTTCACTTTTTCTATATTTATGACTCCAAAAGCTTATTAGGAGATGTAAAATTTTTTAGAAAAATGAAATTTAGGAGGTTATAAATTTTCATTTTCAAAGTTTAGGAGATACAAGTTTGATTGTTTGACTTTCAAAACCTAGCCGTGCTTACTTTTTGTATAGAAATCAAATGGCATATATAAAGGGCTCTATGATGTCACTTACTATCGGAGAGAATCAAATCAAGCTCGTCACTTTCCCCACCTTAAATAGTAGAAACACCTGATATTTATTGATCACCAGGATTAAGCTACAACCCTTTTTTTTTTTAACTCGTTTAGCCAATCATTCTGAAGATTTATTTTTCTTTTAAACTTATTTTTAAAATTTTAATTAAAATTTTGTATTTGTGTGAGGCTATTTGTAGTAATTTCGATTAATACCAAATATTTATTAATTATATAAAAAAAGGAAAAACACATTTATTTATTTATATTAAAAAAAAAACGCGTTTTTGTCTCATGAGGGACTTCCCTCTGAAATGAAGTATTGAAATATCTCCTACTTAAATCCAAAAACGTTACTGAAGCTCCATAAACCCACGCATAAACCCTAATTTCTTTATCTCCCGCCACCAGAAGCAAAAACCCTAATCTTCAAATGGGACGTCGAAAGAACAACGACGACAAAAATAAGGGCTCCATGAGCTTCACCAACGCCCAATCCCAGGGCACCGAAATTCGCTTCGAAGATGCAGACGAAGAGCTCACCACAGTGAGCTCAAATCTCGACCAGTCCATTATAGCCAGCGACAAAGCTATTGCCATGGACGATGATTCTATGGGCGAGACGGATGTGTCCTTTATCGATGGCGATGATGACAAAACTAGCGCCGATTATTATTTCGATTCCTATTCTCACTTTGGTAACTTTCTCCACCTTTTATTTTACTCTCCTTTTGGTTTTGGTTTAGAGCTTGGAACGAATTAGTTTTTTTACTCTAGATTCAGATTTAGTGAAAGTTTCATGCTTTATGCCTGCTCTGCACAAGCTGAGATTTCGCTTTCTTTCTGTTTTTTGCGTTTGCAGGTATTCATGAAGTAAGTGTGTGGCACCTGGATACGACTTTTTACCTCCTGGAACTTCAAAGTTCAAATTGCTAATCTGTTAATTTCCACATCTGCCTGCTTCTTTTTAGGATCTTAGTTTTATCAGATGAACTTTCATGGAAGTATGCATTTATATGTTGGTGATGCACTTATAGCTTTGTACTTGCAAAACTAGCATTTATCGATCTCTCAGTTTGTACTTCACAGGAAGCAGTGCCTAAATAAATGGTTCTCCATTTTTTTTCTACACCTGCTTATTAAATGATTATTGGGTTTCATGCTGACTACTTTTCTAAGTCATACAAGTGATTGCCTTGCTTTATTATCATGTATCCTTTGTGTTTTCTGTCTTCTGTATAAGGAAACTTTTCTTGCAGTATTCTTTTGTATCTAGGCTACTCTATAAACTATGGTTTCTGGAACTGTTACAAATGCATGGAAATGATTTGTTTTTAGATCTTATTTTTCCCCTTGTTACTTAAATTTGTAACTAGTTGATATTCCGCTTAAATTGCAGGAAATGCTGAAGGATGTGGTGAGAACCAAGACGTATCAAAACGTTATTTATCAGAATAAGTTTTTATTTAAAAATAAAGTAGTACTTGACGTTGGTGCTGGGACTGGAATTTTGTCCCTATTTTGTGCAAAAGCTGGAGCAGCACATGTTTATGCAGTATGTCTTCACTTGCATCCCTGTATTTAGTAATGATTTGACCATATCCATAATTTACTTTATGATTATGGAGCTGGCATTTTTGCACTTCTGTCATTTGGTTTGGTTATTCATGTTAAATATGGTTGCTGCTTTCTTTTTTTCAGGTTGAGTGCTCTCAGATGGCTGACATGGCAAAAGAGATTGCTGAATCAAATGGCCTTTCAGATGGTAATGCACGAATGTTTTTATGTTCATTAATTCTTCTTTCTTTCTATATTCATTCAAAGTAACCACTCTCTCTTTTACTGTTTTTTTATTGTTACAGTTGTAACAGTTTTGAAGGGAAAGATTGAAGAGATTGAGTTACCAGTTGCTAAAGTAGATATTATAATTTCAGAGTGGATGGGATATTTTCTACTGTATGAAAATATGTTAAACACGGTGCTATATGCACGAGATAAATGGCTTGTGAGTTCTTTGCTTATGTTATTTCACTTTACAGGTTTATGATTCTACTTTCATCTGGGATCCTGAATCATACAGATGCTAGATCCTATTTTCTGGATAAAGATAAGGAATTTTCTTTCGGATACATGAGGATATGTATTATACAAAGTTATAGATGATGAGACTACATCTAGAAAGACTAGAATGGCAGGCCTTTAGAATCACCATGGTGCGTGATTTGGCATTCTCCTGGCACTTTAACTTTCTGAAAGTAGTGGCTTGAACTAGTGGAAAGAAAAAAGACATTAAATTCTAATCCACCCTTATCCCCAGGTCATCATCCAAAAGAGGAAAAAGAAAATGAAAAAAAAAAAAAAAAAAAAAAATTCTAATCACGCCTTTATCCCCGGTCATCACTCCAAAAGAGGAAAAAGACAATGAAAAAAAAAAAAAAAAAAATAGAAACACCTTTTGCCTGAATGATAAATACTAAACAAAAGGCACATCAATTATAAAAAAAAAATGAAAAAAAAAAAAAAAAAAAAATAGAACACCTTTGCCTGAATGGATAAATACTAATACAAAAGGCACATCAATTATGATGGTGAGTTTGTAAGGATGACTCCTGGTTGTAATTTAACAACTGTTGAGATTCGGTAACAAGTAATGATCTGTACTAGTCTGGAATAGCCATCTTTGTAACTTAAGGGCATTTTTTTACTTTTATTCTGTGTACATTGTTATATTAACTGTAATGCTTTGATAATGGTGTTAACTGTTCTTATCTTTCGCTGTTTTTCAGGTCAGTGATGGAATTCTTCTGCCAGACAAAGCATCCCTTTATTTGACAGCTATTGAGGATGCAGAATACAAGGATGATAAGATTGAATGTGAGTCCATTGATTTCCATGTGCATGCAAGTAGATATAATTATTTTCTTTGGGACCCACACCATGTGTATTTGGAATTTAATTTATTCACGTGCTTCAATTCCATGTGTGTGGTTTCAATTGTCCTATGGCTTTCTTTTCCATGCGTGTGTTTCTGTGAGGTGACTAGTTACTGATCGTTGTTTATGATATTTGTTGGTTCCCCTTGTGTGTTTTGCTACTTCAGTTTGGAATAAGGTCTATGGTTTTGACATGAGCTGCATCAAGAAGCAAGCCATGATGGAACCTCTTGTTGATACAGTTGATCAGAACCAAATCGTAACAAACTGCCAGCTACTTAAGGTGGGAATGTCATGTACTTGCATGTACTTGGTTTGTGTGTATAAAAAATGTACTTCGATCATGAATGTATATTTAAAAAATAATATTTTCTCTACCTCTTCTGAATGTCATTTGCTTTTTGGCCGATGATGAGTGTTGATTCGACTTGCCACTTTTCAGACTATGGATATCTCTAAAATGGCTTCTGGGGATGCTTCCTTCACTGCTCCTTTTAAGCTTGTGGCAGAAAGAGATGATTACATCCATGCTTTGGTGGCATATTTTGATGTGTCATTTACCAAATGTCACAAGTTGATGGGCTTCTCTACAGGTGAGACTCGGTATTATCTATCCTTTTATGTTTTTATTCATCTTTTCTTCTTAAATTAGAGGCTTGTTTTGGTAAAATTCAATGAATCAGGATCAATATTCTAGTCTCCTTGCATATCCAATGTCCCAATTCATGCATTGCAAGTACTCTAAGTAAATCAAGTATTAAAAATTCCATTATTTGGAGCAACGTGGTGATGAGCCAGTACTTCAACACTTACCTGTTCAGTGTCCATGTTACTGTCATAGAAATAGCATATTGGTTAAGATTTCAATACTTTTCTGATGAACTTGGAATAAAGCAGGGCCAAGATCGCGGGCTACACACTGGAAGCAAACAGTCCTATACCTAGAAGATGTGCTAACTATATGTGAAGGGGAAGCCCTAACTGGGAGCATGACTGTAGCACCAAACAAAAAGAATCCTCGCGACATTGATATAATGGTCAAATATACACTGAATGGTAGGCGATGCGTGGTCTCAAGAACACAATATTACAAGATGCGATGAAGTTGCTTCCATTTAGCGGTTTGAGTGTATTTCTTATTCCTCTGTTTAACAATTGAGACTGTTGAGAGGGGTTTCCTAAAATGTAATGCTGAAATTTTTGAAATCAAAATTCCAAACTAGTTGATTAAATTGTAAGAGACAAATTCCAACTGTAATTCTTTCAGTTTTTACGCCATTATTTACAACAAGTGCCAGGAAGACAGAGAACGAGAAGTGAGAGGAAGTAGTTCAACATGCCTTGTATGCGTGCGATTTCTTTGACAAATGCGAGGAAATTGAAGTTTTAAATTAAAGATTATTTTAATATAGGAAATTTCTTAAGGATGCATAAATGTAATTCGATTTCATTCTCTCTTCAGGTGGCTTTATGTAAATTAACAAAGGGCAACTGGTTGGTTGGAGAAGGGTGAAAGTCTGATATCAATTTCAATGATGATAGGACCTAGTAAAACATTAAACATGCCTCCATCCATGTTGGTCATTCTGATTAATTTTATTCTAGTGAGAAAAATACAATGTTAAATTACAGAACTTGATTTCTGCTCAGGTACTTACGAACTATTCCCTCATTTTTTGTTAACCTAACTAAGCCTAGCACATCGCATTACGACTGAACAAAAATGGGAAGAAAGCTGCCATCTTTACCACAATGCCCCTATAAACAGAGTCCTAAAGCTCTGCCTTGGTGGCCTTTGAATTTTTTGTGCCTGATGCTTTTATTTCTTTCCACCACCGCCTTAACCTATTGGAGACCTTGTCCGCATGCCTTTTCAATGTCTCAACCGATGTTTTGATACCTTTGGTGACCTTCTGTTGCCAGTCATCTTTTCCACTCTCTTTTTCCCTCAGAACTTTTGACTGCAAGAAATTGGACCATAACAGTTGTGTTAGTAGTGCGCTTCTGAAGAAAAGCTTTTCATCAAGGAAGTTTTTATTTATTTGTTTACCAATTTTGAAGGGAATTGTGATTCGTCATCCTCATCTTCATCATCATCAGCATCTTCGTTACCAAAATTTTTCATGTTCATCAAATCTTCCCTTGAATACATTTGCATGTTTGGTGCTCCTGGCATACCCTGGAGTAAATAAAAGCAAATCAGAAGCCAAATCAACGTTTTAGCTTACATGGATGTAGTTTTAGAAACAGAAACGACGGCTACCTCCATGGATCTTAAAATCCTCTCCATTTCAGCCTCTTTAGATGGTTTGGGCACAAATGGTTCTCCAGGAGTTCTATCCTGAGACAGCCAAAATAAACAAGTATTTACACCTGAGCTTGTTATTCACCACCAGAATGTGCAAAAATGAGCAATATTAATAAATATTGTCATACAAGGTTACTGAGTGTTCTGCTCTTTAGAACGATAACCGTATCCTCAACTCTACAATGGAAACCCCAAAGCAAAATAATAATTGTTGATGTACGATATTAGACAAATACAAACATCATCTAAGATGGAATATCTAACAGAACTACTCAAATATTAGACAGGCGTGTCAGCATTTCTTATGCAAATCAAGCAGCCTTCAATTATTTACCGTCCTTGTTCTGCTGGGTCTGATAATTTCTATACCACCATTTTCATCTTAAAAGCTTTCAATATTTTCGAAGTGATAGCCATATGGATTTGTTAAACCAAACATTAGGTTACAATACTTATACAGTATAAATGCATACCGGGAAGGAATAAACAACCTCATCACATGAACTTGAACAAACAAAATCAAATACATATTTCTATTGAAAACCTTGTACAAACACACCATGTCTGATCCAAATAATTGATCCAGTACAATTAGCATACTTATGGAAAATTACGGTCACTAATCAGCCTTATCATCTAGCACATGCTATGCTTAATCAATTTTAATCCCATTTCCAATATGAAACCTTCATGCATTTGAAGACATTGAGAAATCACACAATAATCACAATAGTGTAAAAGTAATTATTCTTAAAGAAGCCAAACAAGTTGTATAATCAACTAAGAGGTCATCAACAATTGAATGTTTTACCTTAGGAACTGGAGGTGGCTTCTTAATGCATGCCTTAGTCAGGTCGTTGCAGAAATAGTTTACCAATGAATCAATACTGGGCTTAGAACTAAAGATGTATTCAGCAATATCAGTATCATAATACCCCATGACCTGCAAATATACTTGTACAATTATGCTTTGAAAAAATAATTAGCATAAAAATCAATTTAAGTTCCAGAACCTCACCTCTTGACAAGCCCGCTCTATTGTCTTGCATTCTGTATTACATTGACCTTCAACATCTTGTTCTACCAGCTAAAAGAGAATTAATTTTGGAAGTTAGTGACTCAAAAAAAGGCCTTGAACAACAGAACAAGCATTTGATTTTGATAATCGATTTCCAATACAAAGTAATTAATAATAGAAACCATCAAATCAACGTAAAAAAATAATTATAATCCTACCTCTAACTTATCCCCTGCCTCCACTATATCAATCTTCATAATCCAATCTGCTTCCTCTTTCTTCAAATTGCAAAGGTTCTCCGCAGTCTCAATAATTTGATACTCTGAGATCTATCCAAACCCAAATACTGAAAATCAAAAATCAAATCCAAGCAAACCCCACAAATTCAAAACAAACCCGGTTAATCAAATTACCTTTTTAGGTGAGATCTGAGCCTGCTTCTTTTCTACTTGCTGGTACAACTCCTTTGCCACCTTTTCACAGACTTGGCATTTAATGTACGGTATGTCCTCTTTTCTTGCACTCAAATCAGGCTTCTTGGCAGAGAGAGAGACTGGCACCCAGTTTGACACTACCAATACACTTACTAAAACTACTAGTATGTGGTTGATTTTAGCCATGGCTACCTCTTTCTGCCAAAAAGAAAAAAAGAAACGAACTTCGAAGTTTTAACTTCGGATCAAAACTTGTATCTTCTCCTTGTACCTGTAAATGTAATGGAAAGGTGATAATCAATTGGTATTGTTAATATTCAAGACTACCAACTGAAACGTGTTTCGCTGCTTCTGATTGGTTGATGAAGGGCTACTTGGTGTGGCCCAACAATTTTTCGACCAATAGGAGGTAAGGTAACACGTCTTCCTAATTTCTGTTTTGTTTGTTTTTATATTAGGATTAACAGGAACTCCAAGACAAGGAAAAAAAAAAAAAAAAAAACATTTAGGATTAACAGAACTCAAGACCAAGGAAAAAAAAAAAAAAAGAACGATTTGTCGTTTGGATGCCTCTTTAGTCTTTTCCTAAACCCTACAATTGGCCTCCGACTTCGCTAAAGAATTGGAAAAAAAAAAAAAAAAGAACGATGTCGTTTGGATGCTCTTTAGTCTTTTCCTAAACCCTACAATTGGCCTCCGACTTCGCTATGAACACAAGGTTTTAGGGTTTTGAATTTCATTACAGTCAACAAATTTCCTAAATTTTCAAGAATCAGCATGGCCTTGTCTCCGAAACCTAATCTTTTAATCGGAGAAAACTATGGGCTCACATTAAACCAATCAATACACCACCTTTTAGCCGAAATACGCAATGAAAGCTTAGATTCTTCTCATTTCATCGACATATTCTACCAATTAATGCAATCGAAGATCGACCCACCTATAGAAACGATTTGGGTTTACTCTGCTTTGTCGTTTAGGAGCCGAGAAATAACAAGCGAGGATCTTTCAGCTAATATTTTGGTTGCAAAGGAGCTGTTTCAATTCATATCGGGATGCTCAGCTCCTTGTAGTGTCTCAAAAAGTATAGCATTGCTAGCTCCGGTTGTTTTTAAAGTGTATAAATTAGTTGTTGGGTTATTAGGCAAAGATTTGGAAGCTAGGAGAGTAAAGAAAGCTATTAAGGAGGTTAAGTCTTTGATTGGAGCCATTCTCGGGTATATTGGTGTGTGTTGTGTCAAGAATATGAATGAGGAAAATGATTCAAATTTGCGTGTATCGTTTTCAGACTTGATTAGTTTGTGGATGGAAGGAAAAGAAGGATTGGAGGAATTTTTACCACTCATGAGTGATGATATATGCAAAGAGATTAGTGTTGGTTTGCCTAGTGTGAATTATTTAGCTGGAGTTGTTATAGCTGAAATTTTCTTGTTGAAATTGTGTTTTGATTTAAGGGTTGAGACTAAAGGAGTGGAGCTGGAGAAGGAAATGAGGAGTTGGACTGTTGGCTCGATAACTGGGTTACGGAACTTCTACTTCTTTGGTTAGTATTTCTTACTCTTAATATTGAATTTTCAGTTTTTCTGTTAGCAACTGATAAAAACAGAATATAACTAAATTATAGTTTGGTCTTTCGCATAGGGCCTAGAGAGTGCTGCATTTACATAAATCTGTTAATGCAGACAGTATTATGTACATTTGAATAGCTAAAGAGATATTAGCTCTGTAAATGTAATGAAAGTGGAGCTGACAGTTTGTTGATATTTCTTTCACTGGTTTTATTTTATTTTGATTTGCTTACATCCTATAAACCATGATATTCAGATACCCTTTTGAGAATGCTGCTGGAGCCAACCTTGCCTTTGACTTCGCTATTGGTTAGTAACTTCTTTTCAAGTATCTTACTTGTTAGACAATCTTTACTTTGCTACTCCTTGATTGTTATTAATTCTCATCTCATAGTGGTTGATGGTTCTAAATCATGCTCTCTCTCTCTCTCTCTCTCTCAAACAACATTGGTCAGTGTATAGTTTTGAGCTCCATTGTAATTTACTTTTTTGTTGTGTAATTTCTTTATTATTATTATTATTATTATTACTTTTAATATGCCAGAGGCTGAAATTATAACACATATCTCTCATTTTAAATATTTACTACACGGTGTGAAAACAGCTACTGACTTGAGGGATTGTACCAAAAACTTATACCTTCTGTATTTCCTTCTTGATCCATGAAAGTAACAATACATTTGACAGATCAAAAAGTCTTCACTTTCCTCACGGATATAGTGTAGATCAATTTATATAGGACTACCTGTTCAGTAAAACTTCACCGTTACCAAGGTGGTTATTGTTTCAACAAACCTCAAAAAGTTGTATTAACTTCTTGTAACACTGAGTTTGATTTTGAATATATATATCCATTGCATGCAAAACAGCTTTGTATAAGAATCTTTACTGCAGTTATGTTCTAATAGTACCATGTGGAAAATTTTCTGTGCAGAGTTCTGAAGATGAAAGGTTTTTGAGGACAATTCTGTATGATGCTACTGTTTTGGTAGAATACTCTTTCCTTAGTTTTGAGAGAGCAATTAACCTACCAGCCGATCATGTGAGAAATCTTGTGGTGAAAAGATTGATAATTACACATGAAGCCATAGAGCTTTCAAGGTAGGAATCAGTATTCTAGTTGATGTGGATTTGTGTTTGTCTTTGTGTGTCTGTGTTTTGCAGTTGAAACTAAAGCAAACCCTTGTTCAACTTCTTTATACAGGAAAAATGGGGACCGAAAGAGGGCTATCTCTTATACTTGTTCATTCTCCAGTTCCCAGATACCTTCCCAGATTATCAAGTTTGTCACCAGCCAGATTGGCATGGAGGAAGAAGCAAGTAGATTGAAGGAAGGATCACCTAGAGCTCTTATAAGTAAGTAGCTCTTATCTGTGTTTTCATCTCGTAGTTTTTGCTCATCTCCATAATTATGTCGAATCTGATATTTCATTCGAACTAACTCTTCACTCCAATGTGATATTGTGAATAAATAATTCTCCAGAGTGGTTACTAGACCTGGATGGTAAAGGCATAAGAATATTTGATGATGTCATCTCTAAATTCTGTGCCAAATTAGCTCTTGATGATCCTGAGTCTGACTATCAACTATCAGCACCTAAGCCAGAGGGCAGGAAAGCAGATGTTGATCTTCAGTTTTATGTTGATAACAAAGGAGAAGAGGAAGACCACGATGGGGATGATAAAGAGACCAATGAGTCCATGAGTGCTGCCTTTTTAGCTGCTGCACACACAATGAGATTTACAGAAAATGGAGGAAGAAAACGAAAAGAAGGAAGAAGTGCTGGAAGAAAGAGAAAGACTAAGGTTCTCAAGCATGACCTCTCTGACAATTCGGACTCTGATGGCAAAGGACAATCTTCTGTTAGTGATGACAGTTCAGGTAGCGAGAGTGAGGTTGAGAATCCAACTTCTGATGAAGATGTTTGAATGAAGGTGCAGTGGATTTCTTTACAGAGAAAACATGGTAATTATGTAATACTTAACTAATAGTTATGTTCAACTGTGCATCGGAATGTAAGTGCAACCAATCTGTTTTGGTAATGAAATCCTTCCTCAGAGGCTATTGCTGTTGAGTGTAATTCAGGGTCGTACTTTGATTGTTCATTCATATAGCATTTGTTGAAATACTTATTGCTCTTGTAAAGGATTTGAAATTGCATCTTAGCCATTAATGAGCTAGCAATTTTGGAATATGCATACGCCCTTATTTTCTTTGCATCACTTTCTCCTTCGAAATGCAATTGCTGTTATAGTTCCACCTAAGCAAAGGCAAAGGTAGATTTTGGGTTGAAGTTCAAATAGTTTCTTTGCAGCTTTTGTACCAAAGTCGACATTCCCATGCAGTTTACATGTTTCAACTTCTAAGATTCCAAGAACAGTCTCCCAGATCAAGGAAACCACATTGTTAGCTTCATTTCATTTATAAAGAACCTCGCATGCACGACCAAGAACGTCAACCGTACAAACATGACCATCTATTGGAGGAAGTTAAAAGGAAATGGAAATTGGAAAGAAAACTAAACTCAAAAATGGAACTATCAATGCCTAAATGCCAAGTATATATAAGAGTCGCAATCTGGGGTTGGCGGAACTCCTTTAAGGGTCTAAGATGATCACGGTGCCATCCTCATCAACCAGGGCCCCTTCCCACCCATGAAAATTACAGCTCCTTCTCATCCTTCATATTGATGTTTTTATTATTATACGAATTGGCGTTTAATATTTTTCTATACTATAAATTAAAATTAATGCATATTTAATATACACTAATGACATAAATTGAACATTTAAAAAAAAAAACACGATTAGAACAATAATGGTGAAATTAAACCCAATATAAATAACTCTAGTGAATAATGATCATAACAATAATATAAATAACTTAACTTCATAGATTGCTTATTAGTATTTTTCTGCGTAAAATCTTTTTCATTGATTTTTAAAAAAATGCATAATAGAATTCTAAAATTCCTCTTCTTAAAATTAAAAATTCATATTAAAATCAATAATATATTACTCCCATTTCATTTTTAATGTTTTCGTATGATGAAAAAGTTTTAGTTACGTGTGAAGTAAACAAAAAAAAATTAATATAAGAGAGAGAATAAAAAACACAAACAGAAACCAAGCTGGCAACAAAGCCTAGAATAGACAACCCTTCTCAAATCATGGTCCATGCACTGACTCAGGCCAGGAGGCTGAACATCAACAACATGAGCTTCTAATGACATAGACGCCACATAATTAGCTAACCAATTGGTGCAATAAATGGCTTCCCGGAAAATAGGTGAAGCAGTACAACTCCATTCACTAGACCTCATTAATTTGTATAATACAATCCACCTAACGCTGTTAAACATGCAGATACGAACTAATGATAAAAAGAAAAAATAAACATAAATATAAAAATAAATTACATTTAATAAATATGAATAAAATTATGAAAATATTTATTAACATATTTTTAAAATTTTAAATAACCACGAAACAAGATAAAATCTTCCTTTATTACTATTAAAGTGGAAGGAAAGAAATATTAATATAAAAATATTCAAAATATTAAAACATATATTTTTTTTTCAAAATATATTAAAAAAATTACAAGGTGGCCGAGTATATGAATATATCTTCAGCTTCTTCTTCGTTTTTTTTTTTTTTAGAAAATATGAATACTTCTGTTTGCACTGAAAAAAAATTAAATAAAACTAATTGTTAGATTTAAATTATAATCTCTTGTATTATAAATCATATCAGCGGATGTCAAATTTGTTGACAGACCACGCTGTAAACTTTAATTTATGAAAAAAAATTACTAATTAAAAATCTATACAGATTATAATAACAAATATACACTCTAATCAAACCCATGTGCATGTCACATCTAATAAATAATAATAATATGTGATTCGAAATCTCGATTTATATTAAATTTTCACTATAAATACTAATCAGCGATGAAGCTACAAATATTTTTTCACTTGGTTGTATATTTAATTTAATTTTTAATAAAATCAATTATATTAAAATTTTTAAAATTTTTTATTTTATATATACTTTTTTATTTTTATACTTAAAAAATTTAAGTGGAGTTCATTTGCATGCTGTGGCTACTAACTATACTCCACATACTTGGCTGCCTTGTAATAAACAGCAATGATTTGTCAAAAAATATCTTTTTAATTGAGTCAGTGTATAAGTGTGTACTCTCCATACATATTTATACAGCCTTAGCCCTTAGACACATTTCTTGCAAACATCTACAGTTTCTCACTCTCTTGTCTCTACCCAGTATGGCCAGCACAAGTTTTGACCTGGATGAGGCCCTTTCATCTCTCACACTTGATATGGCAGTGAACATAAGCTTTGACCTCCACGAAACTCCATCTGGGACCGACAACTTAAGCCGCCGGAGTCGGATCACCGCCGCATCATCAATAAACGATCTGATTGCTGGTATGCCAACTGTTTCTACGAATGATGAAGTTTGTATTGTTTGCATGGAAGGTTTCAGATCAAGTGTAGGTGGAAAAAGAATCCCATGCGGCCATATTTATCATTCAGATTGTATTTCCTCCTGGCTCTGTCGCAGTAATTCTTGCCCTTTGTGCCGTATCAACATCTCCGACGGTTAGCATTGAGGTTTTGATCCCATGCGGCGACGTGGTAAATAGAATTTCTCTCTGTTTTTTTTGTTAGGAAGTCTTGGATCTGCTTATGTAATAAATATTCCGACAGTTCAATTTAGTAAAATAATCTGGTAAACAGTGCCGGTCCAAACAGTTGGTTTCTATTTTCCAAGTCGAACGTCATAAAACGGTCCAGACCATTTACTCCACATACAAAAAAATCGACGCATCGTGTATAGATGATCTCATTATTAAATTAATTAAAAATTATTATTTTAAAATTTTTTTTATTCATATTTTTTCAATAAATGGACATTAATGCAACTTAAGCAAAAAATTATTTTTTATTGGATCTCGTGTAGGTAAGTCTTAATAATTTTTTTTTCCACTTAACCAATTATATTGCATTAAAGATATGCAGTTCTAAATAAAATATTTGTATAAATCATGAAATTTATAAATTAATTTGGTTATAGTAAACAGCTCTAAGTATGTTTTGCTCCACAACATGATTCAACAATTGAAATTATAAATGTTTTTAGATTTATGTTATTTTAAATTCTAAAATTTCAATTTTTAACACTTTATTTTCATCATTTTTACTAAAAATACATTTTTTTTTTAATTTAGAGAAATAGGAGGACGTCAATATCGGAAAAGAAAAATGTATATGACTTATTGACTAATTATTTGATATGAAAAGAAAAAGAAAAATGGTTATTGACTTATTTACTTTGGACTTCTCTCTTTAATTATATTCCATTTTGAAATTTGAAACTGTGTCCAAAATAAATATTTTGTTATGTAGAAAAATGTAAATTAAAAAATACCTAAAAATTAATTGATCCAAAATAGCAAATTCAAACATTTGAATAGAAAACTCACTTATTTTTTGTTTTTTCTATGAGGGACCAAATAATTATCAATAGTAAATATAAATAACTAAATAAAAATTGATATTTAATTAATATCAATTATCAAATAATCAAATATTATAAAGTATTTAATCATAAAAAAATTATATGAAAGGATTATTAACTTCAAAGATAAGCTTTATTTCAGTGAAAAATTAGGGATTAAATATTTAATTACATTATAAAATAATAATGAACAACCCACGAATAAGTGATTTTTCAGATACTTATAAATTGAATTGAATTGGTATCGGTAGAAAATGCAATGGAATGAATTGTAATTATATGTAACTAAATATTTAATATTCTACTCTTTATGAAATTTATGTTTTTATAAACTGTAATTAAAGGAATTTCAAATACATGGATAAAAGAATATATCAAATAGAAGACTTAAAATAAAACACAAACAAAAAACTATTGGGCCCAACAAATCCACTAATATAATAATGCAAATGGATGCTGCAAAACTGTTGGCCCAATATATCTTATGAAGGATACAAATTGAACGAGTGTATGCTACGTAGTAAATATTAGGGTTGTGCACAGAACTGCAGAAATGCCGACCCATTTTCAAAAATCATCCTAAATTTTTCATCTCGACAAAAGTTTGATATTAATTTCATAGTTCCATTTCGAAAGTATTTGTGGAACGGGATTGATTCTTTGATAAAAATCGACTTGTACCGAAATTCTGTCACATCCCGTCCTGGCTCGAAATTCGAAAATTTCCATCTCATTTTTTCTTTAAAATTCTAGTTTTTTTTTTTTTTTTTTTTTATGTCCATTTCGAAAGTAATTTGTGTGAACCGGGAATTGATCTTTGAATTAAAAATGCGGACTTGTACCGAAATCTGTGCACTCCCGTCCTGGCTCGAAATTCGAAAATTTCCATCTCGATTTTCTTAAAATTCTGTTTTTCTTTTTTTTTTTTTTTTTTTTTTTTTATGAATTTCAAATTATGCCTCTAAAAATCATTTCATCTTTTTGACTTTAGTTTTTTTTATGATACCAATTACTACTAAAATAATAACAATGCGAAAAAATAATATGCATTTTTTAAATGTAAAATAAATCAAGTAACAAACGTAATTTTCAATATAGATTTTTCTTCTATTATTCTACAGTATATGTTCAGTAAATTTTTTTAACAAATTTTTTTTTCATTAAATAAAAAATGGAAAGATTAATTAATACAAGAGAAAAATAGTAATTTCAATTAATCTGATTATTGGATTATTGGTTATGTTTAATACTATCATTATTTATTTTTCAAATGATATTCAAGATTAAATTACGTAATAATAAATTTAAATCAGTTTAAAAATAACAGTGAAAAATAATGATGAGTTAATTCATAAAATATATAAAAGTTATTGTATATAATTTTGCAAATTATTAATATTTAAAGAGTTAAATTGTATATAATTTTTGCATTATTATATTTAACACTTTTATTAACTAGAAAATAACTACTTAAAAATCTTTTATTATAACTTTATTAATAGATCATCAATGAATGAAGTAATCATTTAATTTATTATTTTTTTAAACTAAAACTTATATAAATAAATTTTGTTTGATTGTAATAGATGAATATAGTAATTTTTTTTATCTTATTTTAATGAAAAATATTAAATGAGATTATAGAAAACCTTTATTGATTATAGATTCGAACCATTTTGTTCTGTCCTATAGACCTAAATTTTTGTTTTGTTTCGTCGTATAAAATATAACAGAACTACATATCTATTGAGAGGAAATTAAGACTTCATTTCTTACTTTCCAATATTTTGAGATGGAACAGAGAATTATAAATTTTCGTCCCAACCCCAACCATGCATGTCCCTTGTAAATAAGTCAAACCTGGATCAATAAAATACTGAAGAATGCGTGAAATGCACGCTCCGCCGGAGCCACTCGATCCAATTGGGACATAACATTTATTGGACGATGCGGCGAGAAATTTGCCTTCTGGCAGCATAGCATGTGATTGTGAAGTAATCATTCAAGCTTTCCAATTTTATTTTTATTTTTATATTAATTTATGTGTTTATGAATTTTATTTTTCCTTTTCCTTATTTTTAGCTGATACTGTGTTTGCTTAGTAGACCCACTTACACGCAATAATAACCTTTGTTGGTTTTTCTCCACATTAGGCTTAAAAAATATATACGTATATATACGCATGTATCTCGTTTCTAACGTCATATTTGAGAAGATATGAAAAGGGAAATTAAAATATATAAATGATTTTGAAATTATGTCAATTGAAAAAATGTCACAATCTATAAATTAATATATTTGATCATGAAATTCACTGCCTTAATTCTATTATTTTGAAAAAAAAAATTCTAATAGAGTTGTGCACTGTCTCTCTTTTTTTTTATCGCTCAAATTTTATTTGATGTTTTGCTTTAAAAAAATAAAAAAAATTATATTTACAGTAAAAACTATTGGATATTGTTGTCTTTATTATTAATAGAAATTAGTGGTGGACCTCTGTTATAATATAAAATTTTATTAAAGTAATAAATATTTTTTCTATATTAATTATGCATAATAAAACTATATTTAAAATAAAATAATTTAATAATCATATTTAATATTAATTACACAATTAATAATTTAACTTAGAAAATTAAAAAGATTCTTTAATTATAAACACAAGTAATTAAAACCAGTAATAAAGCTGAATGATTAGAAGTTAAATGAGGTGGCTCAATAATACATGAGGCAACAAATGATTACATTTTTTGTACCTTAGCTAGCTACTCAAAATCATAAATCATAATATATAGACATTACTATTATTTTATTGTTGAGATTGTATATAGATTTTTAAATAATAATTTATTACATTTATTTAATTCATTTAAATACACATCATACACATTAAAATTTTAAAATTATGATCTACTTACCTCAATCTTAATGTGTATTTCATATTAATAAAAAAAACATTGATTTTATTTTTTACTGTTATAGCAATGGCATGATTAATGAATTGAGTCAAATCAACGGCAAGCAACAACAATTTGTGACTTGTAAGTAAGGCGGGCCACTGGATGACAGGTCAATGTCCCACATAAAAGGGCATGGGCCTCAGTGGGCCCATGAAAAGAGCATCCAATGACAGACGTACAAATCATTAGAAGCATCAAAAAAAGTAAACAACAAATACAATTGGCAGTCAAACCAAATCATACGAGCCATATGCTCACCCATCAATTCTTTTCCTTTTTTTTTCAATAAAGTTGTCTTTCTTGCTAAAAAAAAAAATTGTCTTTCTTTAAGTTACATTAAATTTTTAATACTAAGCTAATATTACCTAACTCAACACTCTAAATAATAAGAATAATATTTAATTATATTAAAAGTTATTATCGAATAAAATTTTTAAATGATTCAAAATAAATTTTATTCGGTTACATGTTATTATTTAATTAAAAAAATGGATTTTTCTTTTTCGAGAAAAAAACCGTTAGTGTGGCGGGTTTTGACTTTTGACTCTCTTGGCCGCGGTAAAAAAACATTTGACGAATGTCATTAGGAGGTAAAAGTTTGTTGTGACAGTAATTACAGAAAATTAAAAGAAGAGCGTCGGTGGAGGTTAACCGCAATTTCTTTTTTGCAGTTATAGATAGAGAAATAGAGTGTTTTAAAGAGCGAAAGAATCGCTTGGCTTATAAGCCATTGAAGAAGGCCAAAGTCTAAACAGAGAGAGAGAGAGTTCTGGAGAGACACACAGAGATAGAATCAGACAGGGAGAGAGGGCTGTAAGGTTGGGGCTTTCTTGAGTAGTAGAAAGAGAGAGCCGCGGCCATGGAAGAGTCAAAGGATTTCATTTCCGTCGATATGGAGAAGATCTATCTCGGAGGAAAGGTTCGATGTTGTTGGTTTTAGTTACTCCATTTATTTTCTATGATTGGTTTTTTTGAGCTTCATTGGCTTGAAAACTGAGAGATTCATTGCTCAATTGATTTTGAGATTTCATGCCATTTGGGTTAATTATCTGCTGGGTGGAATCAGAACACTTTTGCTTTTTTTTTTTTTTTTTTTTTTTTTTTTTTTTTTGGAAATAGAACACTTTTGCTTTTTTTTTTTTTTTTTTTTTTTTTTTTTTTTGTTGGAGAATAACACTTTTCTGATTTTTGTTCTTTGTGAATTTTTTTTTTTTTTTTTTTTTTTTTTTTTTTTTTTGGAGAATAACACTTTTCTGATTTTTGTTCTTTGTGAATTGGGATTTTCTGTCAAATATAAGTTCATTTACTTGGCATTCTGGGGTTGGGAAATGGAAATATCTTTTTACGGAAGATTAAACGACAATAACCACTTGGATTTTTTTTTCTTTTTTTTTTTATTTATTTTATGCTTTCTTTTTTTTGTTTTCTTTCATTAAAGAAGAGAAATGTTTGAGGTATGTTTCTAAATTGGGTTTGTTCATTTATTATTGAAGATATTGAATATCTGGCAATACTGATTTCAGACCCATGAATTTACTTGTTTGCTTAATATGCTTCTGGTTTTCACCTACCTCTAAATATTCTCGCCTTTCCATTTTGGATGCAAATTCTTATTGTAGGAATTTGGGTTCGGTTAAAGTAGTTTCTGGGTATTTTGTGAATATACCAGCTGTATCTTGTATTCTTGTTCACTTCTTGTGGCGCAGCAGTTCTTCCCATCTCTTTGTTTCTCTCTCGTTGACAATGGTATATTTGTCCATTGCTTTGTTAACGTTAGATGTGGTGAATGCATGTTATCTAGTTCTTAGATTAATTAAGAAGTTCCTTTTCGTTTATTTTGTGTTTTATACCCA
Organism: Jatropha curcas; assembly: GCF_014843425.1. The sequence continues at coordinate 2,129,846 of NW_023590909.1, forward strand.
ATCCGGTTTTGTAATTCTTAACTTTTCTAATCATATTTTCTTGTTGTCATCGCTGGTTACATCTGCTTATTTGTTTCTCAGTTCTTTTGGGATATCCCTGCCTTAACATTTTGACGTTCTTTATGGGAAAGGTATCGGATTTCTTGGGTTTTATTCAAAGTTTGTTGCATTCCACCAAAGCAACCTTGGCCACACTTTATTTGTCTTATTTCTTTTTATTATATTAAGATGTCTAGCTGTTACTTGATTTTTAATTTCATTTTTTATTAGTTTTGAATTGCTTTAGGTCAATATCTTCTTTTAATACATGAGATTCCATACCGTCTTTTGAACTGTCATTACTTTTTTAAGAATACAATCATTGAACTCAGGAACCATATATTTTTTTATCTTCCTTTCTGCAAAGTATATCAATGGAATGTAGCATGCTATTTTACATACTCAAACAGAGGGCAAGTGCACATGGGGGCCTTTTCTGTCGTATAAATTTATCTGGATAACAAATGATTGCTTTTTTTTTAATTGAAAGCATTTCTTGTTAAAGAAACGAGTTATTACAAACTATTATTATAGAGAAGCATTCTTTGATAGTTCATTTGTGGTAATATTTCATAAATTAGCTTCACTTTCTGACTTGATTTTTATCTCTTTCAAAATTTTCAATTACCTGTTTGTTTATGTGCTTTATACAAACTCTTTCAGGAACATCATGTAAGAACTGGCCGTGGTTCCGTGTCTGTTATCATCTATGGAGACCAAGACAAGCCAGCTCTAATTACTTATCCTGATTTAGCTCTGAATCGTAAGTGCAGTCCTTATTCTCTGCTTTATTGTATGAAATATCTGGTAATTGCTTTTGCATATAAGGAATATTTTCTTCCCTCTGCTGGTTCACCATAATTGGTTTTGAAATTGAATTAGATTTTTTTAAGGTGCATCACTACCTGTCATTATTTTAGATTAGCACTGAAGAAGTTTTTTGTTCCCCCTTTGGCAATCTAACATGTTCATACTTCTCGTTCTTATGCTTGTTTGTCAGATGTGTCTTGTTTCCAAGGATTATTCTTTTGTCCTGAAGCGGCTTCTTTGCTGCTTCACAACTTCTGCATTTACCACATTAGCCCACCTGGACATGAGGTCAGTTAATTTGTTTACTTGGAGTTCAGTTGTGTGATAGGTTACCTATCTTCATGACTTTTCTTATTTTCCGACACCATGATACATCCTGTTACTGGTGAATTATTCACATTTATTGTTTTCTGGCGTTTGCACAAGAGTTCTTGTAGTTGGGAGCTGCTCCGATTTGTCCCCACATTTCTGTACCTTCCGCTGATGACTTAGCAGATCAGATTGTTGAGGTTCTCAATTATTTTGGGTGAGTTCAATGATACTATGTTTTAAATTTCTGTTCTTAATTTATGGTATTCAGAATTTTTCCATTGATAGTGTTTGGAATAGGTATGTTTTATTACTGTCATACTGCTTCTTGTTTGGATAGAAGTTTGTAGAAAGAGATTGTCTAAGCATGATGTTAACTCTGTTTTTGGTGGGTTCAAAATTCCTTGTTCAGGCTTGGTGCAGTGATGTGCATGGGGGTGATGGCCGGTGCGTACATCCTTACTCTATTTGCCGTATGTTCCTCCCTGTAATATCATCAGTAACGTTGTCTACGTGTCTCCCAACATTTCCCTGACTGTTCAAGATTTTGCATTGCAGATGAAATATAGAGAGCGTGTTCTTGGATTGATACTTGTGTCCCCTTTATGCAGAGCAGCCTCTTGGACAGAATGGTTTTATAACAAGGTTTCTTTTCTTAAATGCTGATCTTATTTTTACACAGGATGTTCGTAGCTTTTCATATCTTCGTCGTAATAATTTATGCTCTACAGGTGATTTCGAATTTGCTATATTTCTATGGCATGTGTGGATTGCTCAAGGAATTTTTGCTTCAGAGATACTTCAGCAAGGTATTCTAGAGCTCAATGCCCTAGCAATCCGTAATTTATGTTGAATTGGTTAAATGATGGAGTTGGAAATTGAAACAGGAAGTTCGTGGTACTGCAGAAGTTCCAGAGTCAGAAATAGTTCAAGCATGCAGAAAAGTCAGTCTTAATAATGCCGTTTCCTTCAATCTAATTTTTGCTCTTTTTTTTATGGCGCGTTTGGCATTACTGTTTGAGCAGCTGTTGAGGAAAAAACACGAAAGCTACAAAAAGCTAAATAAATTGTTTTTAGAAAATTACTTTTAACCATAATGCCAAACAGACTCTTTCAAGTCATTTTCAGTTCATGCAGCTTACAGAGTTTGATTCTTTAATGTGTTTGTTTCTTCAGTTGCTTGATGAGAGGCAGAGCATAAATGTTTTGCGGTTCCTTCAGGCAATTAATAAGTAAGAAATTCAAAGACCATCCATTCATTTCTCTTCTATACATCTCTATAATCATTTAGATGCTCAACATCTGTGTCTTGCCAACATGCAGGAGACCTGACCTTACTAGTGGGTTGAAGGGACTAAGATGTCGCACTCTTGTTTTTGTTGGTGATAATTCTCCTTTCCATTCTGAGGCTCTCCACTTGACCTCAAAGCTGGATGGAAGATATTGTGCCTTAGTCGAGGTCCAGGCTTGTGGATCGATGGTAACAGAAGAACAGCCGCATGCAATGCTAATACCTATGGAGTACTTCTTCATGGGTTATGGGTTGTACAGGCCATGTCAGCTCAGTGGCAGCCCAAGGAGCCCTCTCAGTCCATCTTGCATCTCACCAGAGCTTCTCTCTCCTGAAAGCATGGGTTTGAAGCTTAAACCTATAAAGACCCGTGTTTCGCTTTAAGTGGGGGGGAATGTGGTTATTTCTCACTTCAGAAATTCAAAAATTGGTTGATTCCTTTTTTGATTTAAATTCGTTACAGAAAGGTAGTTGGGGTTGGAGGTGTTGTAGATAGAGAATGAAGTGTAACTTGCAAGTGATATATATATATATAGAGAGAGAGAGAGAGACAGAGAGAGAGAGAGAGAGAGAGAATGAGATGTGTAACTTGCAATGTGGATAATATATAAGTGATAGGAGAGGAGAGAGAGAGACAGAGATGAGAGAGTAGTAGGAGAGGGAGGGGGGGGGGGGGTGGGTGGGGCGCGGTGGTGGGGAGTTGGGACTTTGTGACCAGTGTCATGTCTTTTGTAGTCAGGTTGGCCAGATAGATAGGCAGGTCATGTGAGGATAGTCTATTGATATAGTGCGGAGACCAGGACTTGAATATTTATTTTATGATGACTTGGATGCTTAATTATAAGTACTTCTGCTGGCGTGCGTCATTAGTTAGGATAGAATTATATGGTTGTGATATTGTGTAGTAGTAGTAAGGTAAAGTTAGGTGTAAAAATATGATAATAAGTTAACCGCATAAATTTGGGGGGATGACTTGGCATTCATTCTTTTGTAGTCAGCAATAAAGCAGTCATGAAGATATCTATTGTATATTCTAACCAGGACTGAAATTTATTTATGATGACTATCAATTAAAACTTCTGCTCTGCTCATTTACGATAATTATATGTATATGTATATATAATAAATTATTAAAAAATATAATAATTACGCATAAATTGATTACTGTTAAATAAAAAGTGAAGTTAGTATGAATAACCTTTGCCCACTTATTGACCAAATAGATCTGCTTCTTCTGTGGCCTTTTGAAACTCAACTGGTTTGTACCGTGGACCTGTCTTCTCTGAAGTACCAGCAAAGGCCTTGTTGGGTTTGAACCTTTCTGTCTTCAAGATCTTATCTAACTGCTCGTCAGCACCTCCATACATATCAGCATCAACTTCTTTCTTTGATCGATACAATGTTGAAAGTGTAGGCTAAGCTGTAAATAGCCTCTTGTCATACGCATTTTCCTTTCTCTTCTTTGAACAACCTTTGATGATACACAACCTCTCCTCCTCTGCCAGCTCAAGTAGAAGTCCTTCCAAGAGCAACCTTCTCACTTCTCACTGATGTCACCATCTCTATTTATTGTGATCTTACTTTTCTTACCCATTGCAGCATCTTTTGCCTCCAATATTTTAACTGATGTCACAGTTTTTTAATATACAGCGATCTAATCTAACGGCTAAGATCACAATTACATCGGTTCTTCACAAGCTCCAGAGGTTCCATCGTTTTGTAGCATCGATTTAGCGTCGGGAGTCCGTCAGCAGCCGGAAATGACGCGATTAGTGGTGATTTTCGATTTTGATCGCACCTTAATCGACGGCGATAGTGACAGCTGGGTGGTGACCCAGATGGGTCTTACCCCGTTGTTCAATCGGCTTCGTTCTACTTTGCCCTGGAACTCCCTCATGGTTTGTGCTTTCAATTTCTCCTAGCTACTTATATATATTTATATGCACTAGGGGTATGCGGAGATGCTAAATTAGGCGAATTTGTGATGGCTATGTGTTTATTATGTTTTCCCTGGATTCAGGACCGAAAGCTGATTATAAAATTAAAATGAAAATCAACTCTGTTGTGTGTCTGTGTCCTGCTGATTGTTATAAAAGAAGGTCTTTTGCTTTACCTTTCGCAGGAACCAATTTGCTACTTGGGGCATAGAGATTTTTTGTAAGGAAAAATGGAAAATTTCATGAAGAAGGGAATGTTGAATTTTGATGCCTTGAGTTGCCCAAGTAGTTAATTACTGAAAATAATCCGTCAAAGAGTAATCATGAAGATAAATGAAAAATGTACAAATTTTATAATTTCTCAGTTGTGGTTTTTATGGTTGATTGTAAGATGTTGGCTTACACTTTAGGATAGGATGATGAAGGAGCTCCACTCACAAGGAAGAACAGTTGGCGATATCACTGAGTGCCTGAATCAGACTCCATTGCAACCGCCAGTTATTGCAGCCATAAAAGCAGCCCACGCCCTTGGGTATGTAGTATAAATGTTCTTCCTTCTATGTTCTTCTTCAGTTTTCTTTAGCCGTGTGGTGATGTCATAAATATCATTACTTCAGGTGTGACTTAAGAATAATTAGTGATGCAAATCAGTTTTTTATTGAGAAAATCTTGGATCATCACGGATTGTTGGGATGCTTCTCCCAGATCACCACAAATCCAAGCTTGGAAGATGGTGAAGGAAGGCTTCGGATTTTCCCTTATCATGATTTGAGCTCACCTACTCATGGTTGCAATTTATGCCCTTCAAATTTGTGCAAGGTAAAATTCTCTTTTAGTTACAGTGACCATTTTAAGCTGATTGACTATGCGAAAATTCTATGCTCGAGTAGTTGATTGGTTGGAAAATTAAACTTCATTTGTTTGATTAAAACTTCACCTGGTATAAACTGTGTTACCTAAGATTTTGGGTTTTTTCTTGTGATTGACAAAGTTGTGGCTCATGATGCCTTTTCCTATCCTAGGAAAATGTCATCTGAGAGCCATAGACCTTCAGGAATGCTCTCTCTTCAAAAAGCCCTTTTCTTGGTATAACCAGGAGGTTCAATTCCCTTGGACCATAGAGCGTAAAGGGTTTTAGCTCTCCCAGCAAAGTGAAAAGGCCCTTTTCTAATGTATCAATAATTCCACTTTATTAGATTCCCAATAAATTTTCTCTCTGGCTTTGCTAACAGGCTTGATGCTTGCAGTTGCCATTGTTGTTTACTATCAGTTCCACTTTGGTCTAGTTTGACATGTCTGAACTCAATTTCTGCATGTGAACATAGTTGTTTACTTCAAAGTAATCAAAATAAAACTTTTACAACATTAGCTCCTCTCTTTTTAGTTGGTCATGATTTACTACAATTGATCAATGCTTTCAATGTAGGGTTTAGTACTTGAGCAAATTCATGCTTCCATTAGTAGAAATGAGAGGACAAGATTTATCTACCTTGGAGATGGGAGTGGTGACTTCTGCCCATCTCTGAAACTTGGAGAAGGTGATTATGTGATGCCAAGAAAGAAATATCCCCTATGGAATCGCATTCGCAGCAATCCATCTCTTATCAAGGCAGAAGTTCACGAATGGAGTAGCGGGGAGGAGCTTGAGAAGATTCTTCTCCACCTTATAAACACAATCTCCAGTAAAGAGAACATTAGGAGCAGCAATTCTAATCAGTTGAATTCAACAGAATGCAAGATTTCCACCCACAAGGCACAGCCTCAAACTCTCTATGTTCCTCGTTAATTAGACAAATAGAATAGCAGTCATTAATATTGGAATACAGCGATTGTGATGAGTGGTTCTGGCAAAATCATTGATGATCTGATTGGAGCAGATATCAATTCTTTAACTTTCAAAAATCAATGTGGTCTATTTTGTTTGCTGTATTGTGTCGTATTATCCTATTCATGATCCATGGCCCAATAGAAGGAAAATAGTCCCACTTCTCTTAACTCGATTCTTTTATAGGACACAACTTGTGCCTATACAAATTCAAACTCAATAACAAAAATTATCAATGTAACCTTACATTTTCACTCTCTCTCTCCTCCTCATTAAGCTATTATTCCCCTATTGTCCTTTTTAACTTCTCCAAAACTTAAATTAGACCCAGCCAGAAAACATTTTTCTTATTATTTACTATAGCAATAATTAAAATAAATAAACATATATTAACTACTTTTTCTTAATATATGTAAAAGTAACTATTAGAACTCAAAATTTTTATTGGAATTTTGGATATAGAAACTAAAAAACTACTTACTATAATGAAGGAATGTGCGACTATAAGCAAATTACTGAGTTCTTTCACCAAGGCATTGGAAACAATAAATTTGTTTAGAATTAGATGGGGAAACATTTTACTTTTCGATTGTTGTAAAATCAATACAATATTTCATCTCCCAATTCTCAATATATAATAAAATTTCAGATTTTAAATTGAAAAATCTATTTTTATCTGACGATGTAGAAGGTCTTTCTCGTTCGAGAATCGAGATTTCCATATAAAAAATCAACAAAAGTAAAGCGTAAAATTCCCACCGCTTTAAGCGAACAAAATTGGATCTTTGTTGGCGTTGTGTGGTTAATTTTCCATAAAAGATAGTATTCGTTTTTGTAATAAAATGGAAAGAAAGGGTACACCTTTCGAAAGAAGTGACGAGAGGGACCAATTATATTTGCTTATTCTTCCAGGAGTTAGGAATCTTGAATTCCATGCGTGTGGATTTCTCCCGCATATTATTTGTCCAGCAGAACGAACATATAAAAATCTAAGCACTGTTTTTTACCGTGCAAGAAAAACGTTTCTTCTTCTTTCTTTCCTCTTGCAGACCTTTCCCGACTTCTCCTTCAAATCAGTCAATCATTGCTGGCTATTAGATCTTTTGCTACATAAATAAAACTTAAAGGTTCCATCTTTCTTTCTCTCTTTGTGGAATAATGGCAAAGAAGAGAGAGGAAAGAGAGATGGATATTTTCTTGAATGAGACAATAGAAGCCATGCCTTTGTATGCAAAGGAGTTGGTTGCTGGGGGTGTTGCTGGTGGCCTTGCAAAGACTGCTGTTGCTCCCCTTGAACGTGTCAAGATTCTGTTTCAGGTAAAGTTCGATTCTTGGTTTACAGATTACGATTAATTTTGCCCATTTTAGAGATTTAATAATGTTGCTCATCTTCTTTCTTAATTTTCTTGATTGTGATTATGTTTCTTTCTTAATGGGTGTTTTCATGAGAGAATTGGATTTTCAATTGATGATTAACTTGCTTTGAACGGATTTCAACTTTGATTACATTAGCTGAGAAACTTGCTGATTGATGGTCTCTAGTGGATGATTGATGCTTTCTTGATGGGAGTTTTTGGAGTTACCATGAACAAGTCCAATAAAAGATTAGAAGGTTAAGCAGAAAAAGGTTTCCAATTGTAAGAAAAGAATTAGATTGGAAACCCAATTTATTGAAAATGGTCAATATTGGGTGATCTTCCTAACAAGATATATTAGAATATCAATTTAATTGTGTGTATATATGGTGGGTGAAGTGTCAATGCATTTATTTGTTAAAATTGTAAAGATAATAATGTATTTGATGGAGATCTACGATGCGAAATGCCTGGAAATAAAGCTCAGTAGGTCTTCTCTTGACCAATGAAAAATGATTTGCATGTTAGTTATTGTTTCAGCTGAAAATCACTCGGATATTGTTGATCTAAACTGCGGTTGGATTGCATTTCTATATTATGGTTTTCTGTGTATGGACTTGATCCTTTCCTTTTGCTTTAATTTTTCATTTTAGTTTTATACATTTAAATATTGTTTTTGCTATAGTTGTCTTTATCATTTGAATGAACATTGATGCAAAGCTTTGATGTTTAGTCAAATCAACCAACCAATTGGGGTGTTACTTGGGGGCGTGATTAATTATAAATGGTGTAATTATGAGCCCAAAATTAACAGAGTTGCTACCACCATCTCAAGGCTGAAGAATGTTTCATATTTTTCTTTCTCATATCATATATTTTGCATAGTTATGGCATTGTATTTCTTTTCTTGCTTTTCATTTTGGTGAATATGATTTGACTAAAGTAATACTTTCGTATCAAAATGCATTCTGGAAAACTTTTAGCTAATAAGATTTTTCGTAGGGAATATCATAAATTTTTCGTGCGAAAGCATGTGATCATTTAACCGAGTAAATAAATCTCATGTTGGTCCAAATGAAGTACAATTGTGTTATATGATGCTTATCTTGAATGTGGGGTTATCTCAGGGTTGGAAACTCTTCTAGACTTTTTTTAATTTCTAAGTAAAGGTTTATGCTGTTTAGGATCATTAGATTCCCTAAAGGCTGAAAGAGAAGCTACTTTATTTTTGTCTTTTTCAGACAAGAAGAGATGAATTCAAGGCCATAGGACTCTTTGGATCCATTAAAAAGATTGCAAAGACAGAAGGGGTTATGGGTTTCTATAGGTGGATCACCAAGTCATTGATTTCTTTTTTCTGTGAAGATCTTTGTTTTCATTTTGGTTATTTAATCGTTTGTGTTCTGGATTTTTTCTGCAGAGGGAATGGAGCTAGTGTTGCTCGAATTGTTCCCTATGCGGCCTTGCATTATATGACTTACGAGCAGTATCGCAGATGGATCATAAATACTTTCCCTAATATTGGAAGGGGACCTGGACTTGATCTTGTGGCTGGATCATTTGCTGGAGGAACAGCTGTTCTTTTTACTTATCCTCTTGATTTGGTTCGAACTAAATTAGCTTACCAGGTAAATAATTGAAATATTTTAACCATTTGATGACATATTGGAAGGGTCCCTTGCAATGTGCCAAACTCTCAGCAGAAATACTGAGACTGGACAGCATTTCAAAAGGGTTTTGCTTGTACCAGTGAGCTCCTGTAGTATTTTTCCTCCTCTTTCCTAGGCATAAGTTTGAAGAGCTGGACTTGGTTGATCTTTTATATTTACATGTACTACATCTGATAGTGCAGGTAGTCAATCCGTCAAAAATGAAGATTCACGGTGTAGTTAGCTCTGAACAATTATACAGAGGAATCTATGATTGTTTCTTGAAGACTTTCAAAGAATCTGGGTTTAGAGGTCTCTATCGTGGTGTGGGTATGTGCTGCAACGTTGTTGTAATAAGTTTTACTGTTATTGCCTCTCTATGACTGTTTTACATTTTTTTTTTTTTTTTTTTTTTTTTAAGAGTCTCTATCGTGTGTGGGGTATGTGCTGCAACAGTTGTGCGTAATAATTTTACGTTATTGCCTCTTCTATGACTGTTTTACATTTTTTTTTTTTTTTTTTTTTTTTTTTTTTTTTTTTTTTTTGAGGTTCTTACAATTAATAACGAAAAAACATTGTCAGCTCCTTCACTTTATGGAATCTTCCCTTATGCTGGTTTGAAATTTTACTTCTACGAAGAGATGAAACGCCATGTTCCTGAAGATCACAAGAACGATATTACAGTGAAATTGGTATGTGGATCTGTTGCTGGTCTGTTGGGTCAGACCTTCACATATCCTCTTGATGTTGTAAGAAGGCAAATGCAGGTAACTTTTCTTCTAGTGACAAGTCAACTGAATTTTGAATAGTTGTTGAAACCGGCAAAATCACGAGAAGATCATCTTAACAGGTTCAAAGGCTTACAGTGTCAAAAACTGCAGAACTGAAAGGAACAATGGAAACCATTGTTATGATCACCCAAAAGCAAGGGTGGAAGCAGTTATTCTCTGGGCTGAGCATCAACTACTTAAAGGTTCAAACCCTGCCTTTTTTTCATTTTTATGGTCCAATTATTATTATTATTATTATTATTTAACTATAATAGTCTGGCATGTATCCTTTCAGGTTGTACCATCGGTGGCAATTGGTTTTACAGTTTATGACCTCATGAAATCATACCTCAGAGTTCCATCTCGAGACGTAAGAGAAGTTGTGACTGATGAAAGAAATAGTCAACCATCCCTCCAATCTTGATAAATTTAATTGTTAATCCTTAACTCCACTTATCATTCTCACAACATCAGTAGAGATCTTCTTTCAATTCTTCCAAATTGGCAACATTTGTTGTTCTGTTATAATTTTTTTACCCCATAAATATGGAGTATATACCTCTAGGTAGGTTTCATATACATTGTACATAAAGAAATTTTAACACCAGTAAAAGAATTTTCACTTTCCTACGTTGCAGGAATGCTTTTTGCATGGAGAACCTAATGTATAGTGATATACCTCTCACCTTTTAGCTTGTGAAGAATAGATTGGATAGCTTGTTTCATCAATGCAAAGATGATAAACTATTGCTGCATATAGTGCTTACAGATTCAAAATGCTCACCAGTAATCCCCACAAGAGCATTTTCCGTCCTTAAAATGATGAAATCGCTTGTTATCCCTGACAATGAGCTCCCTCCCAACAATCTTCGACATAATTTTTATTGCATTGTGACAATCACCACAGATACGGAGATTCTTCATGATCCTAAGAGTTTGCCTTGCCGGAGTGCTGATCAAACCGTAAGCAATTGCCAAGCGCTCACTGTGATACATCAAGGCCTGCTCTTTTGCCTCCTCATCAATGTCATGAAGCACGTATCTCGTGTCTGGAACGTATCCTGCTTCTCTCAACTGACCATTTAACCCTTTGAACTTCTCGTACCCTTCTCCCCTGTAGGGTTGTGTACACCTATACTCAGCAAGCCTATTCTTCTGCTCCAGCATATTAGTAGCAGAATGCATCTTCCTCGGAGGAAGAGTGGTTTTGTTAGCATTGGCCTGAGAAGGATCAAGCGCAATTAACAACTCCTCCGCGTGATCTTCAAGTTCAATATCTCCATGAATTTGTGCAAAATTCCGAAGAGCTCTCCAAATCTCTGCCGTAGGCTCCAATGGCATTCTCTCAATGAACTCCTGAGCTTCCCACAAATGACCAGCATTCCCAAGAACATCAATTACTCCAAGATAATGTTCGATCCCAGGAATGATGCCATACTCAGTCCTCATTTCTTGCAAGTGTAATAAGCTTTCTTCCACTGCTCCAACACTAGAACACGCCGCAAATACAGCGAAAAAAGTCTCTTCATTGGGCTGTAATCCTGACTTCTTCATATCTTCATACAACAAAAGCCCTCTATCGCCCTGTCCATTCGCTGCATATCCATTTATCAACAAATGCCAAGAACCCATGTTTCTCTCCCGCATTTTATCGAACACACGGCGTGCATCTCTCATACTCCCACATTTTCCATACACATCAATTAATTTATTGTTCATTTCAATATCATTAGCAAACGTTGACAATTTCAAGAACCCATGCGCCCTTTTACACAGATCAAGAGACTTCAAATTTCCACATGAATCAAATATAGCACCGAAAGCAACATAATCAGCAGAAGCTCCCTGACCCAAATATTCTAATACTTGCTCGACCTTACCCTCGTGACACAAATTTATCAAATCAACAGTAGGAAGTAACGCTGTGGAGTTTCTACGTGATGGGTTATTGTCATTTTGATCATTCCGTTCTTTTTGAGAATTCTTTTGTATCTTGCGGCGATAAATTTTGGAGGAAGAGTTATGGGCCGTGTAGGAGCAAACCGGTCTGAATTTAGAGATTTGAAGGGTATAAGAGAGATGAGGAGGGAATGAGCTCTGATTGGAGAATAGAAATTTGTAATTGGGGAAGAACATCGTTCGGTTCACTGGGTGTTGAAGCAATACCACAGAAGCCATTGATGTGAGCTGTAGCTCTCTCTCTGTTAAGAGTAGAAACTCCAACTCTGCAAGGGGACCGTTTAACGAATCTGTTCAATGGCCTGTGTGGTAAGTTAACTAAGTAGTGAAAAGGTGTTTTTGTTACGGAAGGAAGGAAAATATCTCTCAACTCTCAAGCTTTTTCTTATTTTTTATTTTTACCTATTCATTCTGATAAATTATTTTCAGTTGCACGTTTATCAAAATTGTTTTATAACATAAGTAATAACAATAATCTAAAAGGAATAAATTTTATTCTGAAAAAAAAATAATAATAAATTTTATAGTTTTCCCTCTCCTTCACTACACGCAAAATTGTTTATTTTATTAACTCGATGGTCTTTTTAAAACATTGCTTAATTCTATAAGAAATTCCAAATTAATCTAAATTTATTTCAAGCTACACCTTTAACTACAAAATAAACTTTAGTTACTTTTCATCTAGATAAACACAGTGAGAGTTTGAATTGATGAAATTTAAACATTTCATGAATTTATCTCCTTTCAGTTGAGAAAAAATGAATTACAAAAATTCATAGATTTGATAAATTCTACCATTATTTCAATTCTAGTATAATTCCAACATTTGAAACCGCTTATTTTATACCAAAAATACCCTTCGCAATCCATGGAGTATATTCCATGGGTGTCACAAAATATATACATTTTATCGATCCAAACAACCACTTAATGCATGTGCAAAACCATATCCCTGTCTCCGGATGGAATTGTAACATGTTACAATATCTGCAGCCACTGAAGTTTGTCACAAGAGAAATTCAGCCTATATCAAAATTCATGATTGGAGGACATCAATCCTCAAAGCTTTCTATTGTCACTCATGGAAGCACTTTCAACTGCAAAATTGACCTGTCAATCATCATTCGTCAATGTAACAAGCACACTTTTCCCACCGATTATCACGGTAAAATTGTATCTGATTCCCCATAAAACTGCATGTATAGGTATACCTTTCTATAAATTGATAATAGCTTTTACTCAGCATCTCCAATTGTAACTCAACAAAGGCCCGGTTTCAAACTGATATCATCGGCAATTTCATGCAGGCAACAAATTTGAGACTATAGACCCAATCAACACGGAGAAAGGTTTCAATAATAACTTGGTAATGATAATCTAGCAGCTCAGAATGATGGATGATAATCTAGCAGCTCAGAATGATGGATGGGAGCATGTTTTATGCATTCAACCACAAACGTATCAGTTAAGCCGGGCCATCAAAAAAACTACCCATCCACTATCATTGCTAGATCTTCAATTAGTAGAAAGGAACGCTGCAATGTGCTAAATAGTTACTCGCACACCATATGAATGGATAAGGAAAAGAATGATTAATAATGGAAGAGATATCCAATGTGTATGTTCTTGGAAAGAAAGAAGAAAGAGTTTATTATTATGAAACCGAACATCTAATAGACAATTGAAGCGCCACAAACATGGAAGTAATATAACATTAATAAGAAAGGAAAAGGAATCAAATTCCAGCAGTACTCCAAATCAAATCCTTTTCTGAACTCTTAAAAGAGAGTTTATTAATTGGTAAGAAGTATCTCAAGAAAAAAAACGTATTAGTAAGTCATAAATTAGTTGCTGGCGAGTATTCTCATAACTAAATACAAACAGGCATAACAACGTAAAAAGCAGTGTTCCCCGGCTGAATATTTAGTGTGTGTCTCCTGCTTGCTGAAAGAAGAGGCATATCAGTGGTGGGACACTGTATCCCGGTCAGTTGACGTCCATACGAGGACTTGGGATTTCTCCTTGATCGAGTTATCTTACAGGAGCTCAATCAAGAAGAAATCACAACTCCTCCTATGGACATGAACTACAGTGTCCCACCACTGGTATGCCTCATCCTCCAGCAAGGAGAGCACACTAAACACTCAGCCGGGGAACACTGCATCCACTGGAGACTTAGGCAAATACATAGCAATGTATAAAGATATCTCAAATATTAAAGCAAATCAGGTAATTAAATAATATAATCTGACCACTCTGATATAAAAGATGTGTGATCCATAGATTCTCCTGGACATTCCTCATTCTTGGAAGGCTTTTCCTTTCCTCCCACCAACCTTGCCGGATTTCCAACGGCTGTGGTCCGAGCAGGCACATCAATCAATACAACTGAACCTGCTCCAATCTTAGCTCCTTCACCAATCTTGACATTTCCTAAAATGGTGGCACCTGCTCCAATCAACACTCCATCTCCAATTTTGGGATGTCTATCCCCAGATGCCTTCCCTGTTCCTCCAAGGGTAACATGGTGCAAAATTGACACATTGTTTCCAACTACGGCCGTCTCACCAATCACCACACCAGTTGCGTGATCAAACAGTATTCCCTTCCCAATCTTTGCTGCTGGATGTATATCAACGGCAAATACATCAGAGACTCGTGAGTGTAAGGCTAGAGCAAGCGGCCTACGGGACTGACTCCACAGCTTGTGAGCAACTCGATGAGCCTATTTCATAGGAGAAAAAATAAGTGTAGAACAGACAACCACGGTAAACAAGTAATTTCAATCCAAGCATAAAGTTCATAACTACATTCGAAGTATTGAAGATAAATAAAGCAAATGGAGATTTTTCCACAGATTAAAGATTCTCAATTTAAATTTACAGGACAGTTTCAAATTATAGATACCTGGCAAGCCAAGAACCCTTTATAATTGAGAAGGCAGTGCGAGAAGGAAACACAAGCAGGGTCACGGAAGCGGGCGGCGCGAAGATCGGCGACGGCAGCAGTGCGAAGGGAAGGATCTGAAGAGAAAGTATTGAGGAAGAGATCGTAAAGGAGTGTGGAGAGAAGGGTTGAGGAGCAAAGCTTGTTGCCTAAGTGAAAGGCGAGGGAGCGCTCCAATGAGGAGTGAGAGAGAATCGTTGAGTAGAGATAGCTAGCCAACGCAGGCTCCGACTCGGCGTCGCGACGTGCCTCGGCTTTGATCTGGGCCCACACCCAGGCCTCGTCTTCCACGTCGGTGGTGCAAGTGTCACTCGCCGTTGGCTGTGGCAAAGATGGATACTGGAGCTCACCGGCAGGCATTGTTTTTTTTTTTTTTTTTTTCTCTGCACCGGCAAGTAGGGAGAGGATTGGCAGAGGTAAACGGATTATGGATAGAGGCGTTGAACTTTCTCAATGGTATTTATTTTATTTATATTTTATATTTTGAATTCCTGTTTGAGTTAAAAATAAAACTACTGGAAAAGGTAAAATAACCCCAATCTCTCCATTTTTATCATTTTCTTTCGTCCTTTTCTTACCTAACTATTTTTTATATATTTTTTTTGGAAGAAACTATTTTTTGATATGACATAATATTCCCATTCGGCATATATTTTGTTTTTTATTGAATTATTGTAATTTTTATGGTAATTAAGTAATATTATTATAATTATATTTTTTAAAACTTTTTTTAAATTAATATACTTATATTTCTTTATTTTTTATACACGAAAATTTGGCATATAGAGTTTACTCGTGACACGTCACAGATCATGGCACCTACCAATTGTAAACGTGTCTTATAATGACGTGGACGGAGACACGTCAGCTTCAGTGGCCACATCCCAAATCATTGCAGTATGCTATATAAAAAAGCCAACTTACCTCCACAAAAGCAGGCCCATATGTTAGCAAGCCCAAATTGATTTAATCCGAAATCCTGCAATCTGCTGTTCTTGTCGTTCGATTTATTTGTCATTGTCGTTTAAATAACCGAAGCTACAAATAAGCAAACTGGTCGAAAAATCATTTCGTAGCATCTTTCACGTCCCCATTACAAATAAAAGAATATGTTATTCATGAAAAGATGCTGAATCTACAATGTGGTGACTCCCAATCCCATTTATGAATCATCATTCTAGTAAAACCAAAACAAAAGGCAAGCCAAATTGACTATGGAAATAAAAGAGTATTTGTAAGCACATTTCAACTTGTGTCTTGACTTCCATCCTCAAGTGGCTTCTCTGGGATCAACCATTTCTCCTTAAATGATACGTATAAGAGGCTATGAGTAACAGTTTTCATTTCTTTGGGGTATTATCATTTGACTAGCTGGATATTCACAAGCCATAATTTGCTCTTAGAACATAGACATCTCTTCAGAGCTGCTTCCACAATCATTGTAAAATTTGATTGGAGAGACCCATAGACTCTGCAACTTCTCTCGCAGAAAAATTATCAGCTTGTTCCTTCATATCACAAAAATAAAATTTTCAACTCTCTGCAGAACTTGAAAAGATAACCCAAAAAAAAAAAAAAAAAAAAAAAAAAAGCAAACTTCTGCGTCGCAGAAAAATTAATCGAGTGTTCCTTCAAAAATCAGCACCGGGTGCTAAGATGGAAGAGTTATAGTAAAATAAAGATTCTTCACAACGCTCTGCAGAACTTGAAAACCACCACAGAAAAAAAAAAGAAAAAAAAAAATCGTGCAACTACAGCCAAAATTTATAACCTGAGCGCGATGCATAATAAATACATCCAAGAAAGGTTGTCAAATACCTGCAATTATGGTTTCTCATGGTCATACATTCAAATTATCCGGCTTTCCATACCCTTTTAAGTCAGACGCTAAAAAGCATTGAAAAATAGCTCTTTACCAGATAGAAAAAGCAAGATAAGTCGAGCTGTAAGGAATACCGGCAACAAAAATCTGTGGCTCTGGCAAGCCCTGAAATCCAATACTTTGCTGGGCCTTAAAAAAAAAAAAAAAAAAAAAAAAAATCGTGAACTACAGCCAAAAATTTATACCTGAAGGCGATGCAATAAATACATCAAGAAGAGGTGTACAAATACCTGCATTTGGTTTCTCATGGTCATCATTCAAATTATCGGCTTCCATATCCCTTTTTAGTCAGACGCTTAAAACATTGAAAAATAGCTCTTACCAGATAGAAAAGCAAGATAAGTCGAGCTGTAGGATACCGCCACAAAAATCTTGTGGCTCTGGCAGCCCCTGAATCCAATAGCTTTGCTGCCTTCTGCAACTGGATGGTTGCTGCTGCCATATGTCGGTGATGCAAGGGAAGAGGCCTGCAATTGTGGCATTATAAGAAAGTTTGAATGTATTTAAATAAAGCTTTAGTGAACAAGAGAAGCTAAATTGAAATCCATTGCTAAGTAACATGACTTGTACTGATTGACTCATCAATAAAATGCCAAAAGCATGGGGAGAATCATGTGAGAATTGTCTATTTAGGGCAGAAGCAACGCACTCAAGTGCCTTCATTTCGGCATCCTCCTCCCAAGACGAAGATGTGCGACGGGGAACTCTACTTCTTTCTGCCTCAACCTGTTTAAAGTGCAAAAAAGAGTCATTTTCAGTTATAAGCTACACAAATAATGAAATCAAGAGTACAAGTCAATGCTACTTATCAAGCCATTAATTACCCAAAAACAGACCTGTGCTTCTTGTAGACGCTTCAGCTCCTTCTCCAACTGAAACTCTGCTGCAGCTTTTTCACTGGCCATGGCTTCTAACTGTGTTTGCTTGTAGTACTGCATCATGGGTGATAATTAAAATTGTAGAAGCCAGAACAAATTATTGAAAGCGAACTGTGAAACTGTAGATTAGTCCACATTCATATTACCAATAGATCAGTTAGTTCACGGTAGCGCTTCTCCAATTCCATGTGCTCCTGTAAAAGGTAGCTACAGCCAATAAGATGCAGGTGGAGTACATCCTAAGTGCAATGTAATCATATTGCATATTTATTTATAAAATGGCATAAAATGTCAACAAGGTTCTCGAGGACATATTAGCAAACCAATAGAAGGTTCAACGACATTCATGTTCATGCCTCTTCCAATTCACACAGAGAGAGGGTCGAATGCCCTGATCTAAAAACAACAACAGTTACCTGACGTGAATAGTGCTCAGCATCTCTCTTCATAGCAGCCATTTCCACCCTCATTTTTTGCACTTCAGCCTGCAATCGAACAAATGGATTGCCATATAAATATACTACCAACAGCACTGAACGAAAAGTAAGAAGACAAGTTCATCCTTCAAAATTTCTATGAAATTAGAATATAATCATTCTGGCACATCCTGCATGGCACAAATGAAGATAATGACAATGGTTATAGCAAAGGTGCCAAAAAATCTTGCCTCCATGGAAGAAAGCTTGCTCTCAGCATCTCTCTGACCTTGACGTGCGCGCTCTGCTTCTTCCTGCCATGCCTGCATCTTATCATTTTATAATCTCAAGTCAGTATATGTACATTGTGATGGATAACAATGGGGTGTAATTACGAACAGGTGTAGTATTACAGGAAAGAATTATCACCACATCTTTTCATGTAATTATTATCTCGAAGTTGAGAGAGCTCTGACAGATAACAGAGAGCAAATCCACACAAGATCTAATGAAAGCATAAACGTTACAAACACAGCACAAATATTCACATAATGCAACACATATATTCATATATCAAACCTATCACCTAAATTAAATGGATAAACATCACAGTCTAATGTATGCACAAATATCTAGTTCTAACAGCAAGTAACTCAGATTTGTAATGGTACCTGAATCACTTGATTTGCCTCTTCAGGAGACTTCTTCTGTCCACGACGAGCACGAGCTTCCATATCTTGCAGCTCTTGGTTTAATGATGCACATTCAACCTGATTACCAAGAGTGTAAATATCAGTAATTTTAAACTCATTTTTTTATTCCAAAAAGAAAATCATAGTGATACTGTCTCTATTTACCTCAAGAAGTGCCACTTTCTGCTCAAGTTCTGCTGCCTTTGCTGTTCTCTCATCTGCAATTCTCTAAAAAAGGAAGGAAATAACAACATTGAACAATATAATTTAAGGCAAACAAACATTGATATGCCCCAGATTTATCGATATAACTAATTATCATTAAATTCTGAATTCAAGACAACATATTTTTTTCTCTGAATAAGTAACAACTTACTTTAGTACTTAATTACAGACAACTCAAATGTATCGATAATCAAGGAAAACTCTGGGAGTTTATAAACTATCAAATACAACTCAAAAATATTTATAAGCCACATGCATGATGATTCCTCATATTACATGCTAATTCAGATAAAGTGATGTTACTTTAGCAGTGAATCACCTACTTTGGTTGCCACTTCATTACCTGGGTCCTAGCAAGGGCTGTGGATGCCTCAACAGCTCTATGTTCCAATTCCACTTCTCTTTCCATAGCTGCCTATTTTACCAAATGGAGATTATCAGAGCACAAGACAACAGGAAATAAATGAATATTTAGATGTTTGAGTTGATCCGCAGCAAACCATTTTGGTGGCATTATGTGATGTACGTTCTTCTTCTGCTCTTCGCTCTGCAGAGGCCAACTCCTCCCTAAGTGCCTGATAAGAAGTATATATTTCATAATCCAAGAATCACAATATAAAATAGCATTTATAAGGACATACTGAGAATAAGAATAGCAGAATTTAACACAAGGAATAACCAACCAGTTTACCTGCATCATCCTTGTCTCCGTCAGTTCTCTGTTTCTCATAATAGATTCCATGTTGGCCTGAAAATTAACCAACAGGTGTTACAAAGAACCAACCAGCTACGACAAGATTATCACTAACATAATAAGGATAATAAACAAGTTACCTAGTAATATTCCTGTTATTCAGACAACAAAATAAGCAGCTAAGTGGAAGGGCTTGAGAGATGTAGATTGTAGTTCAATTTCCTTTCCCATTAAACACAGTTAAGTCTTTTATTTAAAGCTACTCTAGAAGGTGCAGAGAGTGTGGTTTTAATGAAGAAAATCATTATGATATATAGAACAAAAGAAATTATTAAAGCAGTGAAGAAAAACACTTGCATCATTGTCCTGAACAATGAAAGAAGAGCGAACCTGCAATGAAGCAAGATTTCCTTCAGATAAAGCAGCCTGTTTTTTGAGTGCATCCATAGAATTGACGAGGGCCTCAATTTCTGAATTTTTTGCAGCCAAAGCATCAGCCATATTTGATTCCACTCTTGTCACTTCACTCTTGGATATAGACAAATCTTGTTGTAGCTGCTTTATGCGAGCCTCATACGATTTACTCAGCTCTCTCTGTTAAGGTAGTATTTCAAATAGTAAGCGAAATTTCTTGAATAGCATTGCATCAGTATAGCACAAAATTTTAAAATTTTCGACATCAGGACCAATAACAGAAAAAAGTTTCTCATGTCACCTCTGCAATGAGAAGTTCCTCCAGCTGTGCATTTTCAGATTTGTATTCCTGAAGGCGGTTTGAAAGTCCAGCACAAACCTGAATATTGATAGCAGAAAAGTCATGAAGGTACCCAAAAAGGAACCTGACAGGTAGGAAACTACATGGAAGAGGAAAGGACTGTTGGCTCTACCACACCAACTTCTTTGGACAGATCTCGTGTTTCATTGCATTGCAGGAAGAGATGCATAAACCAAATTACTAGGATAGGTTACAACACTTTGTTTAGTCAACAAGCCATTTCAGGCAGCAGGTTAGGAGTTAAAATCATTCTAAGCATACCTCACAGTGCCTTTTAAGGAAGGAACACCACTATATGATGATTTTAAATTAAATAAATAAATGGATAACCAAGAGATAGTTAGATAATTAATCCCAGCCAAAGTCTAGTAAGAATGATGAAACTTACCCGTGCTAACCGGGCCTCTTTTGACTGACCAGTAGAAATTGCAGTCTTAAGCAGTCCCTGAGCCTACAGAACAACTAAGGGAACTAATCAGAAAAGCTAGAGAACAAGCACATGACAGTACCAAAATTTCATGAACAATGTAATGAATAGATGTTCTCACAAAACTAAAGAATTTACCTCCTCAAGTTGGTCCTGTATTTTCCTCGGTGAAGTATCAGCTTTAAGCTGTGGTTGGTTCTGTTGATTTACAGGAGGTTCTGTCTTAACATCACCATCTTTTACTAGAGTTTCACCATTAATAGGAGGATCAGTAATTTCTGATGGAGATCTCTCTTGGTCAATCTTTGAAGGAACGTCAGCATCCCTTAATTTGACATCTTGGCCGGCATCAACTGGATGGTGTTGATGGTCCTCATTGAGAACCTCTATTTCTTTAGCAGGTGACAGGGAGGGAGGATGTTCCATAGGCATAGGAACATCAGAAACCTTCTCATTGAGAAGCTCACCATTTGAAGCTGAAGTGGCAGCATCTGCAGCAGCAGGAGTTACAGTAACTTCTGCACGATCAGAATCATTTTGAACAACTTCACTTGCTAATCTGTCAGATGATATAATGCTGGATGCATCCTTGTCAGTTTGCTGGTCAGTGATTGTTTGGGGAATGGACTTGCTAGAGGGGGTAGCATCATTTTCAACTGAAAGAATCTCTCTATCTTTATCAGATGCCACACCTGATTGTGAAATTTGTTTACTAGTCAAGTCCCCTGCAGCATCAGTTGTTTTGTTGGATTGGTTTGCAGAGCGCCTCTTTTTAGCCTGCAAACAGCCCATTTGTCAGTTAAATTGTCCAATGGATTTTTGCATAGCATCAATATATTTCTTCGAAATACAAGAGTGCCACTGTGGGGGTAAAGTTATACTGTCAAATACCTTCGTCTTGGTCTCTGTCCTCTTGGATTGAGATCCTTGGCCATTAGAAGCTTAAATTTTGAAAACCAGTTAATAGGATCAAAATCATGTAACCATCAAGATATCAGAACAATACTTAATATTACAAAAAATCTAAGAGATGGATGGGCAATGTAAGAATCATACCTGATGCTTGAAAATCAGAATGCTCATCTGCCAATTCACTAACAACCAACTTTGCCCGTCGATCTACAACTTCAAACAAATCTGACCAGTACAGAAATGAACTTTATACATCATAAATTTAAAGGATAAAAGGGAAAAATTATTATGACCCATATTCTAATAAATTACAATCACTTCTATAAGTTAAATTGGCAAGACACATCACTTTGCGATTTGGACATTGATAAAAGAATTAAATGCCAAACATATAATTACAGAAGAATAGTAGAAGTATCAGATTCATTCCAGTGATGAAATGGTATCATTCTTCAAATAATAAAGTTATAGACCAAAAATTCAAATTCAAGCTCGCCTCTTTCAAGTAATCACTAGGTAATCGATGTATATTAGTTCAAGATCGAAAAACTGAGAACCTATAAATTATCATGAATTTTTCCTCAATAAGAAAGCAGAAACACCTGAGCATTCAAATGTAGCTCAAAGAGTCAAAGACCAAGCAACATTGCAAATATTGAACTACAAGTCACTCTATGCAAAGCAGTATCAGACAATAAAGAAAATAGTAAACAAAACAAAATGCCAATCAGGAGTAATCGAATCACATCTAATATTCAAAGTTTGAAACCACAGCACTATTACATTTCAATATCAAAACCATAGCGGATCAAATTCTTGCACCACTAGAAAAAGAAATGCTTATTGAAATAAAATTGAAGAAACAAGAAATTCAACGGAAATAGAGGTTATAAGATCGAAACCTTCTGCGGCTTTGAGCCAGGAAGCCATCGATCAAAAGGATCTCCAATGAATTAAGCCCTAAATTTGGACCAGTGGAGCTTCCATGCACTAATGGGCGTCGTAATTTAGAGATTTGGACAAAGTTTGAGAGAATTAATGTAAATTGAGTGGATTTTGAAGAAATGTAATGGATGCGTTTTGATAATTTTTAACTTGTAATAAGAACAAATGATAGGAGAGAAGTTGGCTAGTCGTACACCATCAGCAGTAGCAGTGAAATTGAAGAAACTGGGTTGTGTTTTGGTGCTGACGAGATTCTAGTAATTTTGTTCAACTCATTCGTATAACAAAAGGGCTTGTGGCCCATGTTGATGGGCCAAGCAGATCCAAACAACAATGAATCAGGAATCGTCTAGCATAGCAACTCGGTTGGAGGAAACGACTGCTGCTAACTCTGCGTCAAAAAGTTTCAAACGACAACTCGTTTGTTACGTTCTCCGCTTTTTCAATCAACCCAATAAAGGAAAAGATGGGCTCGAGAAGTGGAGGGGAAGCCAAAAGTTTTTCTAACTCTATATATCGAATTTGATTATATCCACTCAGCTTTAAACACTTGTATTTGTGCATAGCTCGACTATATTAGCATACAATTTTTGAATTGCTAATTAGACGACAATACCTGAGTGTAGGAAGGAATTTATAAAAAATATTTAAATTATTAAAAAAGGAAACCCATTAATACCCTTTTTGCCTAATAATGCAATTAGAAATGAAGAATTGCAAAATTTATCCATAGTAATAGTGAGATAAAAAGAAGAGGAATTGGATTTGGATCCACGTCCACAGCCTTGGTGGAGTAGATAGACACAAACGTGAACCACTAGCTAACAAGTTGGGGAAATTGCCCCACCCACATCAAAATTCAATCATTTTATCAAAGTTTTAAAGAGGGAAATGGCCTTTACTGTATTTTCTCTTTTGCCCTCTAAAGTTCTCAAATTAAGATTCTATGATCCCACTAATCTCAAACTATGGATAATTTATTGGTTATCCACTTAATTATCAGTGGATGCAAAATCTTAGCAATCTGATTTCAACCAATCAAAAAGATTTCATGACTGATTAATTACTTTAAATCTAATTTTATTATTATAATCATTAATGAATGATAGGGTTTTTGCAGCTAGAGATGCATCGATCAAGTCCTTATTCCTCTAACGAGGGAAGAGAGGGTCCTTTCCTGTGTGGTTGAGAGAGACATGATAGTCCTTTAATTGTAGGGTACTTCTGTCGCCTATTCTTATTAGGGGTCATTTTCTCCAAATTGTTCCTTTTTTGTCTTCCTATTTTGATTTTAAACAAGAACAAATTGAATAAATTAAAGAAACTCCTTTTTTATTTTTGATTTTTCTCTTTATTCTGTCCTTAAGATTTATAGCCGACAATTGCTGGTCTCTCTTGACCAATATTAGCAATATTTAATTTAAAGAAGCCAAAAAGAAAAAAAAAAAAGTTTCTCTTTACACTCACTATTATTTATAAATATTATTATTTCTATTTACTAGTTATCAATTGAATTTAAATAAATTTTCTTTTTAATTAGTGGAAGCAAAGGATCCTTGATAGAAAAATCCTTCTATTTTAAGTATTATAATGGCTAAAAAATGAGCTTTTTCCTTATAAATGCATGAATTGTATATTATATTAATTGTTCTGAACTAGAAAATAGGCAATAACACTAATTAATAATATTCATCAGTCGGTCGATGATATTCCAAGATATTTATCAGATGATCAATCAAGGAAGAAATATTGATGTTGATGATAATAAATTAAGTTGTTGCACTTTCATGCATTATTGACTCTCAACGAGTTGGGCGTGCCATTGACGGGTTCTGAATAATAATATTTTAAATGCAGAAATTGCCAAAAACATTTTAATTAATAATATTTTAAATGCAGAAATTGCCAAAAACATTTTAATGGTCTTTACTATTCTTTTCGCTTTCATATGGCCTGCAATTAATACTAACATCAATTATTTAAATACGAATTAAAACTAGATTTAAGTTCAAATCGTTTTCTACCAATATAAAATAATTACTTAAATGCATGCAATTAAGTAAAAAAAAAAAGAAATTTTTAATGTAAATTACAAAATTTTAAAAGGGCATTGGGCATTAATTATTTCACGTTTAGCCCTTAAATAATGAAACGGGAAAAATATTGCAAGAGGAAAAACTCTAATTTGAACAGGTACCTAAACAAGTATGGAAATCGGCAAAGCAGAAATAATTAATTGATGACTGTAAAATCAACAAGATTTTTGGGGAGCTGGAATCCAGCAGTAGAGGGCAAAAGGGTATATATTAATTTAATAATATTTTAAATGCAGATATGCTCATTTTAATGGTCCTTTACTATTCTTTTTACGCTTCCATAACTGGCCTGCAATTAATACTAACATCAATTATTTAAATACGAAAATTAAAACTAGATTAAAGTTCAAATCGTTTTCTAACCAATATACAAATAGATTAACTTAAATGCCATGCAATTAAAGTAAAATAAAAAAAAAGATTTTAATGTAATTACAAAATTTAAAGCATTGGGATTAATTAATTTCAACGTTTTAGCTTAATAATCGAAACGGGAAATATTGCAAGAGGAAAAAACTCTAAATTTGAACAGGTACCTACAATTATGGTCCGCAAAGCAGAATAATTAATTTGATGACTGTAAAATCACAAGATTTTTGGGGAGCTGGTCAGCGTGAGGGCAAAAGGGTTTTTTTTATTTTATTTTATATTATATATATATATATAATCGTAGTTTTGTATATAATCGTAGTTTGTAAATGACAAATAAATAAATGGAAAAAGGTTGTCACACCTACTCCTGTGCACGACCAGCTAAATTCCATATATGCACCGCCAAGCCAACGTCCTTTTTCATATTCAGGAAATTTTTACTTTCGTATTTTTCTGTAATTCACACATAATAATTAAGATAAATGTAATTATACTGCTCTTATATTTAAATGTAATAAGGTGTAGCAAAAATAGTTTTATTAATCATAATATAAATTTTCTTACTCAAACTCGAACTTTTTGAGCATAATTGATAGCATGAAGTTCCTAAAATCCAATATAGGGGGGAAAAAAGCATGAAACGACAAATCAAATCGAATCAGTTTGGCCATTAGGGGGCATTAAAGATTCTGAAATAGTGAAGTGGCCATCTTTAGTCTTTACAATGCAACGAGGAAGAAGTAGGTACCAGCAGCTTTTTTTCATTAAAAGAAGAGAATACAACATACATGTAAACTATTCATTTCTTTTCTTTGTCGTATTGATTAGAATTTTTGTCATACGCTTTTAATTTGCAGAATACAAATTAATCAAGTTTTAACACGAGAAAGAGCAGAACTGGAGATTCACAATGTGGAAACAAAGTGATAACCTTTGAAAAAAAAAAAAAAAAAAAAAAAAATAACCTTTTTGGAAAAAAAAAAAAAAAAAAGCACAAGTCTTCAATCCTTCACATTAATCATACATCTGCTCATGTAATTAATTAATTAAACCAGCTATATTTTGTCCAATAAAAAAATATGTCCACGTGATCCATTATACAAAAAAAAAAAAAAAAAAAAAAAAAGCACAAGTCTTACACCTTCACTTAATCATCATCTCTCATGTAATTAATTAATTAACCAGCTATATTTGTCATAAAAAATATGTCACGTGATCCATATACATACAGTAATTAACATGTTAATCACGTGATCTTATATGTAATAATCTGACAAATATAGCTAGTTAATTATAATTAAATCTTGCTCGATCAACTTGCCTTTGAGGATTGCATTACATGCAAGCTTAAACCAGAAATTGTAGGAGGACAGTCATGACCCAATACTGATCATCATCTAACCCACATTCCATGGTACGGTGACTCGAAAGCAGAACTAGTTCTTTGCAACTTCAAATCCTTATAAAACTTTTTAATGAACTCCTCCGCGGCTTTATCCACCTGACTGTCACCGTCGTCCTTTATCGGAAAAGGTGAGTCAGTTATTCTCAACTGTCTAACCATCGGACTCTTACCAAAGCCTGGCAACACCATAGGCGAAGCCGCCTCGGGTGCAACCTCGTTGTTAAACATTCCTAACACCTTCTGCACCGCCGCGACGGTTGTTGCGTCGTCGTATTTGTAAGACTTGGCCAAATGGAAGTGGTGGTTTTTGCGTTTGTGAGTGCTAAAAGGGTAAAAAGCAGGGCTATTACTGCAACTGAATTCATATTCACGTGGAGATATGAAGTTAAGAGCATCATTAGAACGGCAACTGAAAGAAGAGTTGTTGTGATGGTAGATGAGATTGCCTATGGCTTTTCCTGCTATCTTATTACCTCGTTTAAGCATCAAATGGAGGTCCAGCATTATTCTGCTCTTTGATATTCCTTTTCTTAGCATGAAAAATACTACACGTACTATATGCCATAGTTTCTTGCCTACTTCTGTGGTGCTTGCCTCCATCTCCATTAGAGTTTTTTTTTTTTTTCTTGTTTTCTTTTTCTTGATAGAGATTTTCTTTTTCTTGTTTGCTTCTTTAAGAGAGAGAGAGAGAGAGAGAGAGAGTGAGAGTGAATGTTTAGAGAGAAGGAAGTTTTGGTTTGCATGTAAGGGAGATGAGAGAGGTATTTAAAGGGCAAGAAAATTACTATTAATTAATCAACTAAAAATAAAATAATTAAACTAATGCAATTGCCCACCAATAAAGAAAGAGAGGTAAGCTAATATTAATTATTGGGAACAAAAAGCAAGCTCAATGGCCAATCAAGTTGTGTGCTTTAAACAAGAGTGCGTGTGTGCCTCTCTAATAAATAAAGGTTAAGTGGACTCACTGTACGTACTTTCCACGCGCTGCAGATCGACATTTCTTTCCATCAATCAGAAAAATAGTGGTCGGAAATTCATTTTAGTTTTTGATATTTTTGTTTGTTGGACATTAAAATATTCCTGGAGAGATCGCTAGAAGGTCCGTAATTGATTGAATTAGATTGATTTAACTATTACTCAATGATTGTAGATGGATATTTATAGAATAAAGTTAATACTAGTGTAGTAAGTTATTAACGATCAACGGCCGTGATTTGACAAAAATAATTCAAAACTTTAGATAAGAATTTATTGCTTAATCTTTATAAACGGAAAAAAAAATCTCTTCTTACAAATTTGAAACGACACAAATAAAATTAGATTTAAAGCAACCGATAAGTTAATATATTATAATATTTATAATTTTTTTAAAGATATTAATCTAATATTATTATTGTGCTTAAATCATTATTGAATTGTAAAAAACAAAAACTAATATCATGACATTGTTTTTTTAATAATTAATTTCTAAATTTTATATTATGTACAACCGTGTACTTGGACCCAACGTATTTAATTAAATAATATGTTCATATATACGAATTAATTTGACCTGGTTAATGCTAAGAGAATCACGATAACTTATTTTAATTAGATTAGTATAATATGGTGCATCCTTTGTTAATCACACATACTTCTATTAGCATTGTCTTCCATACAGAAGTTCTAAATAACGTGTTGTTTTTTCCTTAAGATAGAACTATAATTTTCTATACCATTTAATTTTCGAATAAAAAATAAATCATTTAACAGTTTTATTTTGACTTTGTAATTTATTCTTATTAATTAACATTTTTTAAAAAATAGAGAAAATCCGTACCGTCCATATATTACTTCCGCTTGATTAGGAAAGGAAAATAACATCTGGACCCTTGGCGATATGTGACAACATGGCAACTCTCTGCCTACAGCAAAAGCCAAAGTCTTTTTTTTTTTTTAAATAATAGAAAAAAAAAACAGAAAAAGTAACATTTGCAATTAGTGTTGGTGAAATCTTTGAATTTGTAGCATTAGGCTGTTGGTTGTTGCTTAAATTGATTCAACTTGATTAGGCTTTGTCGGACCAAAGTTTCATTTGGTTGTCTTAAGTTGAATTAATATTATGTATTGGAATATAAAAATATTCAGCGTGAACTGAAAAATTTGGATTTGTACAGAAAGAAAAATAGTTTTTGATCTTTTTCTTTTAATATTTTTTTATAATGAGGTACACGATGCCTGAGAGGCTGAGATGACGAGCTTGATAAGCATGTGCAGTTACGCTGAATAAGAGGCGCGTGAGTGTTGTGTTTTCCACCTGTCAAATATTTGACAGCCCAACAAGGTCGACAGGAATGAATAGCAGTACCAACTCTAGACACGTGGCATCCAATTTGAGGTTGAGACGAATCTACAGCCGTACACGGTGGTATGCACCTTTGTGTGACCACATCTTGGCCATCCATTTTAAAAGTGTATGATAGTGAGATTCCGCCTGCCGTATATACCAAGTCAATAGCAAGAAAACTAAAGAGGAAGAGGTAATAGCCTGTAAAAATTAAAACATTTTCACCGACAGTTGGAGGAAATTGATTAACATTTACGGGTGAATTTCATCTGTAAAATCGGATTTCAAAATTTTAAAATCGCTGTTATTGTGTAATTTTTTGCTTGAACATGATCTCTCACCGGAGAAACACGTATAAACCAAAAAATATTTTTTTTCCTGTTTTATATTATAAAAGAGCAATTGATATCTGAAATACAACATTAGAATTTTTGTTTTTTTGGTTACATTATAAAATATCTCTGTACTAAAAGTATTTAAAATTAGAATAATAAATATCAATTAAGAAGGCGAATTTGCTTCCTAAATGATTGATTAACAGTGTGGCCAATGAAATGAATTTTAGGAGTGCCTTTTCCTCTTTCTCACCTTCTCTCTCAGCTTAATTATTTTTGAAAACGAAAGGACTAGCCAACCTGTTGCAGCCTGGACTGTGTACCCGCAGTCCACAAGAACCGTATGAACCAAAATGACTCTATTCTCTAATTAACAAATATATAATAAAATTATTGAACGTTATATAGCTTCTAGAAGTTACGATTACGACCTAATTATTTTTCTTTTTCTTTTTTTTTTAAACATTTAACTTTTGTTTTTTTTTTGGGCGGGCCATTGAGCTGAAAAGCATATGGAATCCTAATCAAGACACGTGGACCGACTCCCCCCGCCTGTCATAACTTAATAGCGTTACTTACTAAAGTAAGTGTGATTCGTAACTTAGTACCGTTTGCTATAAATTATTATTGCGTGTCATTATCAGGAATAAATAAATAAATAAAACAAACACTAAATATGGTGGAACTCGTTAGATTGAAAAGAGAGTGTTTGTAGAAAAATTAGTCCATATATCAGATCCAATCAATTAATTTATTGCTTATAAATAGCGTTTAATGTTCTCATTAGATTAAAGTATTATTTTTATTATTAATGATATTAATGACATAACGTTTATATTAGTATTTAATAATTGAAATAACATATTATAAAAACATCATTTTCTTTAACATTCGATAAAACACTAATATAAAAGTTATTAAAATAAATAATAACAGACAAACAATTAATTTTACTCGATAAAGTCCGAGTCTAAATATTTTTATTGTTGCAATAAAGTAAAGTTTCATTGGATTGGTACGAGATGTTAGTAATTAATTAATTAATTTGATGAAATTGAAATGGAAGTCCTTTACTAGCATGAAACATGGGGGCACTAATTGAAAAGAACGACTAAAGGCAGCCGACCCTCCTCCTGAAAAAATAATTAACTAATCAACTGATGTTAATCATTCATCAAAGTAATTATTAGCCATATAGAAATAGACAAGAAGCTGCCATTCTTTATATGAAAGTCAAATTTTAAGAACAGTCCACAGTCCACTTCTCCGCGTTATTACAGTGAAAAACAAGTTTAACTACACATAATAAATTTACTTAAATCGGAAGGAATTGCATGGAAAATTACCCTTGCCCTGGCTTGGTCAAATGAAAAAAGGAGAAGACCAAGGTCAGCTTTTGTTCGTTCTTCTCGATAAAGCAAGAGTCATGAGTAATAATTTCCTGAATTAAATTAAATTAAAACTAGGAAATTTCCTTTCCCCCTTTGCATTTTAAAGTGAATTATTATAATTTATATTAAAAAAATCACATACAAAATCATTTATTACATATCTATGAAATTAAGATTATTAATTCAAAAGTTGATTTACACCAGCACAATTTAATTTAATTAAATTAATTAAAGAACTAGGAAATTTTCCTTTCCCCTTTGCATTTTAAAAAGTGATATTATATAATTTATATTAAAAAAAAAATACACATACAAATCATTGTTATTAGCCATATTCTATGATTAGATTAATTAAATTCAAAAGTTGAAATTTACACCAGCACAAATTTAATTTATTATATAATATAGTATAATATTATATAATATATATATATATATATATAATAGTACCTTTTGTATAATAATTATATAGTACCTTTTGTATATAATTAATCAAAGTATATAAAGCCAAAACGAGAAAGCAAACCCATCAACATCAATGGAGCACTATATGTGTTTACTGCTTTTAATAAAATCAAAATGGAATCACTTTTTTAGGTTTTTGTTAGCTTTTATATAGAACAAGCTTGTTTCTCTCCAAACATAATGCCTTTACATTGGGCCATGTCTGAACTATTTGTAGGACGAGGACATTAGAGGATCCTAAGGTTGAGAAGATAAAAACAGTACTCATTAATTAATAAAAAAAAATAATTTATTTTTGATTGATTTAGTCCGAATAAATAATTCCTGACAGTAACTAAAATTAGGGAAGAACTAATATTTGATGATTTCTCTCGGAATAATTGAAGAGCAAAAAGACTTTTGAGAATTATTATTAGAGATATTTGAATCCTAAATTATTGGTGGTCCGTTTAAAGGACAATAGACTTAAAGCTGCAACACTCAATGTCGTTTTCTTTGTTTTTGTGAGTCTTCTCTTTAGCAAACGTAACTTATTGTTGTGATTAATAAATATAGTTGCTGGACTTAATACTCTTCAAGACTTTGCCAATTCCGAGCTTTATTTTTCTTTTTCATGGTGGGCACTGTTGCTTTTATGGCTACCTCTTATAATTTCCAAATAGCGTTAAGCTACTTGCACAAACAATCTTATCTCCATTTAATGAAATTTATATATGCAGCTGCACAATTTTTAAATTAATAATTATGATTTCGTTGTTGTTCATAATAAAGGTATATAACGACTTCAACAAATATGATCTGTCACGTCCCGACTCTAATCACCAGAGGAATTGTCCGCTTTGGTGTAATCCACAGACGCCTTACCCCGCATGGTTTTGTCCCGCAAGTGAAATGGAAAACTCCGCATGGTTTTGTCCCGCAAAGTGAAATGGAAAACTTCCCAGGAGGTCACACCAATTTTGAGATTCTGTTAAGCGAGCACGCTTAAAACCCTGGAGTTCTTCAACTCTCCAGCACAACTCCATCCAAAAAGGAGTTCCTCTACATGATTTAGTTTTCTCCTTTCTGTATTATTATTGTGAGTGATTCGATTTCTGATATAGGTTTCACTAACCAACTCTCCAGCCACTCCACCAAAAGGTTCCTCTAATGATTAGTTTTTCTCCTTTCGATATATGATTCGATTCATTCTTGTGTCCCACATTTCACTACCCTGGCCAGCCTGCCATCCTCGGATCGCTTTGCCGGGTCGGGATGTCATATGATCGATCGTTTATTTAAAGATTACGGGTAAAAACTCGAAATTTCTACCACAAAATTAGAATTTTAAATTATTAAAATTTATTTTGAACCATTTCAAAGATGTTTAATCATTTATAAATTAAAAATTTGACAAAAGGAAAGCAAATTAATTGTTTTCTTTGGTTTGTGACGGTGAGTTCAACTTATAATCTCATAATTATTTTGAATATTTATTCTTATCTATAATTATAATTATACTTTTTGCTCTAGTGTATCTGCTTTGAAATTTTGAAAATGACTTGAATTCCATTAAATTAATACTCATAGTATGATAGCTAGGTTATTAATTATTTATTGGTATTTGAAAATGATTTGCATGATTAGAGAAAACTGGGCCGTAGCTTGGCCCAATTTGAACAGAAAATCAAATCCATTCCACGTAATCCAGGCCCATGATCTATTGCTCTCAAATTTGGACGTTATTCTGAAGGGAATAATGCTTATATTTCTAGCTATGTACGTAATTATCTCTATAAAATAACTGTGACCTCTCTCTTTGAACATATAATTATTAAGCAAAACTAGAGCTTAAAGGATAAGAAATCAATGGCCAAGTGGGAAGGAAAGGCTTGTGCAGAGATCAAAGGCGCCAAGGCAGAGCAAATTTGGCCATTTTTAGAAGATTTCTTTGGCTTAAACAAGTGGTTTCCAACTCTCGCCACTTGTATTCCTATTGAAGGCATATCTGGTGAACCAGGATGTGTCCGTTACTGTGCTGGTTTTAAAACACCAGTTAATAATGATGATAAGGTAATGAATTGGACAAAGCAGAAACTGTTATCTATTGATCGAAAAGAAATGGTTTTTAGTTATAGTATTGTAGATGGGAACGTAGGGTTTAATGGGTATGTTTCAACTGTAAAAGTGTATCCAAAAGAAGGTGGTTGTGAAATAGAGTGGAAATATGAAGTTGAGCCTGTACAAGGTTGGAGACTTGAAGATTTGGATTTTTTTATTGGATCTGGTTTGCAAGTTATGGCCAAGAGAATGGCAGATGCTGTCCATGCTTGAGGGATCCGTACTTATCATGGTTTTTAACACAGCAGTTATTATTATTATTATTATTATTATTATTGTTGTTGTTGTTGTTGTTATTCGGGTGGTGGTATTTCTAGGATCTCTTTTGTAGTTTTAGAAAATGGAATGCTTAGTGAACTGTAAAGAACATATATATTAATGTTTGATTAGTATTTTTCTATTTGAATTTTGGTGGCTATGAGATTAAAACCCTTTAAAATCGAGACAAAATTAATAAACTGAGAAAAAAAAAGAAAGCCAAACAACCAGAAAAGACAACAATAGCAAGTGTTGCAGTAAAAAAGATGGCGTCCTTTCAAATTCGGTAGATGATGGAGGTGAGTCACCTGGAAAAACTCTGTTCAAGCATCCTCAAACAACAAAGATGATGCACAACAAAAATAACCAACTCCCTAGAGGAATCAAAGGAAAGGGCAATTTTGTCCAAATAAAATTTTTCTCCGTTATAACTGTACGGAAATATCACTGCCTTTGATGGATTTGATGTACGAACAATCTCCGTACACTGGTTGTAGATAAAAAAAATTTTCAAATGAATTATAAACACGTGCACCCAAATCGAAACCATACAAAAAGAATGTGCAGAGCCAAGCAGAAATATATTTGTAGAAAGACCCTTTGACGAATCTTTATGCCGGAAATTTTATCTTTAATTCATCAAATATTAGAGTGGACGAGTTTTTCAATTGACAACAATTTAAAGATCAAAATGAAATTCCCAAAAAAAAAAAAAAAAAAAAATTCAGTTTTTTCAAATTGACAACAATTTAAAGATCAAAAATGAAATTAACCAAAAAAAAAAAAAAAAAAAAATTGAAAAAATTGGATTTGTTAATATATTATTTTTAACATTTTTGAGAAAAAAAAAAAAAAAAAAAAAAATTGAAAAATTGGATTTGTTAATAATTATTTTACATTTTTGAGATGAGATTTGGCAACGGTCACTCTCGAAATGGATAGATTTTGTAAAATGGACCGAATCAAGAAACCACTTTCTAATAACGAGTTCTAAATATGAAATCAAATAAATAAATCAATATATTTTAAAAAAAAAAAA
Organism: Jatropha curcas; assembly: GCF_014843425.1. The sequence goes on from NW_023590909.1 coordinate 2,164,372, forward strand.
GATTTACTTCTGCCCTCCATCATATCACAAACTACCATTTCATAGAAGAATTCAATTTTGAAGAAAAGGTATGTGACAAATAATGCCTAGAAGCTTCTCTCTGCTCCTTCGTCTTCCAATTCTTTACTTCCTTCTCGGTTTCTCTGTTACAAATCGCATCTGTAATTCCCGACATTATCGTTAATGTATTTATGCCTAAACTAATTTATTTACGATTAAACTTTATCTTTAAATATATGACAGAAAAATCTTTCGGTATATATGATAAGGGTTTTGGCTTTCACATAAAAAATGACGTACCGAGCAATAATTAAAATATTTTTTGTTAAAATTTTACACCGTCCATTATCATTATGTCCACAAACTACCATCGGTAGAATCTCAATTCGGTTTTCTACAATATGCTCACCATATGGAGACAAAATTGGACGGTTGATCCAACCCCCCTATAAGGGTAGAAAGCTATTATATATGTTCTTGGCGTAGATAGAAAGAGGCACTTGAATCAAACATGGCTAATGATACTGCACAAAGATGGGAAGGGACAGTTAGCGGCATAGTCTCAGGTTACAATGCTGACCAGATATGGCCTCTTCTAGAGGACTTCTTCAATTTCCACAGATATATTCCTGCAATAATAGATACCTGTTATGGAATTGAAGGCACCTCCGGTCAGCCTGGCTGCATCAGGTACTGTTCCAAAGCTTCGAGCTCCGGTGATGGCTCAGTAGAGAACTGGGCACATGAGAAGTTGCTTTCTATTGATCCTATTGGAAAGTGTCTCAGCTATAAGCTTATGGAAAACAATTTAGGGTTCAATTCACATATGGCAACAATTAAATTGCTGCCTTTTGAAAGTCAACAGCAAAGTGGGTGCGAAGTAACATGGTCGTTTGCTTTGAAGCCAATTGAAGGATCCAGCTTTGATAATGTGTTTTCAATTTATGATTGTGCTGTGAAAAGCTTCGTAAAGAGTGTGGAAGATGCTCTCCAAGTTCAAAACAAGGAATAGATTCTCTCTCCAAGTGTAGAACTTCCATTTCTGTATGTGCTGAATAATTTCTGTACACTAGTACACTCGATTCATATCATGCAAATAACAAATTTATTTTCAACTATATACTGTAATATCCAAACTCAGAATCATATGGTCAAAAAAATAATTTTCAGTATGATGATAGATTCCGGAGCTACTTGTTCAAAGCATAGACAAAACTCTATCAAACTCAGAGATTTTGATTATGAGTGGAATAAGCACAAAAATTCCTTACATCTCTACCTCAGTACAATTACAGTATCCCAAGGATTTGATCGAGGTTCAAAAAATCTGGCTGTGAGCCAGAATCCGTGAGGTAATCATTAATTTGAAGAGAACAGACAATAAAATACAAATATGAACAGCTACAAATGAATCATACCTACCATTTCCTCTTGACATGATGGTACATCTATCGTACAAGTGTTGCAGTTTCCAGTCTCCACAGCCTTCATTAGCTAGTTTTCTGTCAGTGCAAGTTAATCACCTATGAGAAGATGTACAAGGCCTGTTGGATGTAAGGGACATCCCGAACAGCAAATGCATCAAGGATGAAGCAATTTATTTGCCACTCATCGAAAGCACAGGCTTGGGATCTCCTGAGCCAGTAAGTTCTGAGCCATATATTTTGTGTCAGGTTCTCGGTTTTTGTATTGCCAAAACTTGAACATCTACAAGCTGTCTTCTATTTCATCTGGTACATGCAGCTTTTCAATAGCAGCCTGTTAAAATATAAGCATGAGTGTTGACCAGAGTATAACTCTGCACCAGTAGAGAAGAAGCAAAAGAAGAAACCATTGCATATTCAAATGAAGCCAGAGAGGGAGAGAGAGAGAAAAGCAAGAAAATAAGTGGAACCTTAACAAATGTATGACAAATAATACCAAAACATTTCCTTAGAGCCCATTTTCTTTCACATATGATATTCAATTCCATGAAGAATTTAGTAAAATACACCAGTCACCTTAATTGTAGCAACATCTGTTGCAGATGGTTTCAAATCCAAAGCAAGACCAAAATGAAGCATTGCCTTCTGATGCATGTTACGCCTCTTATAGATTTTACCCATCAAAGCATATACACTGCTTTCTCTAGGGGCATACTCTTTCAGCTCTTCTAGAACTTCAAGAGCTTCATCAAAATATTCCAAGCTCACAAGTATATTAGCCTTTTGATACATGGGAAGCGGGTTTTTCTTATCGGCTAAAATTGCCCTCTCCATCATGTCCAAAGCTTCCTCATTTTTCTGTTGCATAATATAAAAAGAATTTCAGACAGCTATAGATGATTGACAGTTATGTATCCCAAATATCAATCAATACTTGACCTTTAAAGCATGTAAAGCCGTCCCAAGATATGACATTATAACAGATGAACGTGGATTTATTTCGAAAGCGACTCGGAAATGATGCTCCGAAAACTCAAACTTCTCTTGTCGAAGATAAATCATCCCAAGACCGTACCAGGAGTTATAATGTCTGGAATCAATCCGTAAGGCACTCTGGTAACTTTTAATTCCATTCTCAAAATCCTCCAAAGCTACATTTCTGCGACAGAAATTTATTGCCGGAAAAAAAAAATACATGTTTAAAATACAGAAAAGTCTAGCCTTAAAAAAATATTCTTATAACAGTTAAATACTTAAATCCCATTTTTTGGGGAGTGAAAGGGGAATCAAGTGACATACTCATGACCACAAAGAGTATGGGCATAGGCAAATCTTGAATTAAGCTGCACAGCCCGCTGAAAGTTTTTCAGTGCAGTTTCATGGTCTTTTTGCAAACTATAGCAGTTTCCCATGGCACACCTGCACGTCCATCCAGGAAAAAAAAAGGTGAGGACAGTGATTATGGGAACAACTCAAGATGCTGAATAGAACTGCATAAAAGGGAAATGTGTAGGCTTGGTGTTCAACCCTGTCAATATATTCAAAACACACCAACCTGAGATTGGTGTAACAAGATCTTAAGATTTAAGAGCCTGAATACAGAATATTAAACAAAGTAAAAAGAATGGCATTATTAAAAATTGATTTTTCAGAGGGAAAGAGCAATATAATCAGAGGGAAGGAAAATATTAAAGATTCACAACTTTACTGCTTTCTAGCACAACTAAAACTACAAAACAAGGCTTAGTTGAGCTGTGCTTTGTAAATGCCAACAAGTAGAATGATCAAGGGCATAACCTCAATCAGGAGATATCTGATGGTTAGTAGGGGTTAACAATAGCAAGTGTGATGATGCACAATATTATTAGCAAAAGCATGATAACACTACCAAGACTGAGGAGCCAAACGATCAGTTGATATCAATTCTTGGGCCAAGTAACTTAACTTCATGTCCTCCTTCAAATGCTGCAACAAAGATAAGAACAAAATTCTGATGAAGCAAGGTTACGAGTAAGAAATAGCAGTAGCGGAAGCATCAAGCATGACAACTTAAGAAAACAATTCAAAGAGAGTAAAAAAACTAGGGGAAAATTCAATATCATCTGGATTTTTCAGGATTTTCAGAGGGTAGTTGAGACCACACAAGGCATTGCTTTACTTCATTGAAGGCAAGCATGGCTGTAGTGGTACATGAGGCGAAATCAAGAGGAAGCACGTATTAAGCAAAAAGGTAAAACATGCCTGTGTTAATATTTTGCACGCAATAGTTAAGGCAAAAAGGAGTTACAATGATGAACCGATTTCAGTTTACAGAATGACTTTCTTAATTCTTACCTTCTCCTGACTGAGACACTGATAGAATTGCAATAACAAAGTTAAATTAACATAACTGCCTGAGAAATGAGGATAAACAAAACTCACATAAAGAACAGTAGAATATATATCCGATCCTTCTAAACTATATGGTGATGCTCGACGAGCAAGATTGAAAGCCCTCTCAGCTTCTAAATAATCAACTAATTCAAAATATGCTTTTCCAACCTGCATTTATCAGCAAATTGAATCAAATTTTGAAAAGGCTATACAACAAGTTTTAAATAAATCGAGGATTAATATTGCAAGGTGTAAAAACATAGATAATTCACTAAAGCAGAAATTTGATGTGAATTTCAACTGCAGTTCCCAAATTCCTAAGGAAATGGAAAGGAACCTTTTCATCTCTATTTTGAAATTTCAAAATTTCCAATAGTTTTCTTCATGCAAGAAGACTTGCTTTATTTCTTCCTGCAACCTCAATAAAGAGAATGAGGCTGCCAACACCAGAACAGGGGAGGTTGTGTGTGTCTACCAGTGTGACTCGTGAATTATCAGCTGGAGAGGCACAAAATACATAGGGCATTGATATTACCTGGGAAAGTACCCAGCCAGTATTATAATGCTTGTGGGGCAGTTTCATATAGACATCCAGTGCATCCTGTCATACCGAGGAGCAGCTTGAACAATCATTACATAGTCAGGAAACAAGAGTACTAATGTAAGTTTTTCTCAGCAACCAATATTTAATACCTGGCACCTGTACAAGCAGGAAAGTCTATAGCCTTCCCCAAGAGTTCTCAAGAGTCCTAATAATTCTGATGCCCCAGTTAAGACCCTTGAGGCACTCATGAGAACTCCACCAACTGGTATAGATGTTCCTTCAGATTCAAGACGCCTACTATCACCAGAGGGTGATGAAGTAGAATGTGTTGTAATATTTGATTGTGAATCATCAAAAGTCTCATTGCGTATTCCTTAAGAAGAACAATGATAATTGCAGTTTTTCAGAGACTTGGTAAATGGTAACTAAGAAGCTACAGGCAGGAAACATAAATTATGGAAGAAAAAAAATGATGGGTGAAAAAAAAACAAGAAAATTTTCTGAAATTAGGTGCATTGAACAAATACAATAAGATATGTAGTACGAATGCAAAGCATTCCCACTCATACTTAAAGAGTCAGCCAATAGGCAATAACTCCACTTCTAAGTTAATATATAGCCTGATTGCTTAGAAGTAATCCTGTAACTTATGGGCATGAAATATCAAAGAAAAACCACATCTGTTGAACTTGGTAAAGTCTTGTGCAATTATAAAATGTGAACTAAAGATGACTTTAACTGCTGCTAACATGACTTCAATATTGAAAGAAACCCATTTCAGCAAGCACTTCAATTTCAACGGAGAAGCATAAATCCCAAAATTTAGTGAAATGAAAGACGAATCATCACCTTCATCACAATTTTCATTGCCCCATGATTGTCCTTTACGAACTGTCACAGATCGTAGTGCCATAGAGCTCAATTTAGAACCACCAAGATATTTAGATGAGTTGCTAATTCCATTCCCTGCCACCAATGGAGCAGTTGTATTTGAGTTGGCCCCTGCTTCTGCAGCTAGTCTTGTACTTCGTCGAGGGCCAGAATCAGAAAATAACCTCCCAGAGATCTGAAAACAAGTCAAAGAAACTTATGTAAAAATATTGCGAGAGAGAGAAGTAGGTCAATTTAACATAGAACAAATACATATATTAATCACAAGTTTTACAAAGTTACATGACACAACCAAGCTAGCAAACCGAAGCTTAATAATGGCAGTCCACAAGGAAAGCAGTCTCAAGGTTACCATAGACAAGGAAAGGCAGTTCTAATGCCAATGAATTTCAACAATTAGGTAAAGCATAGACAAAAAGAACAAAATTTCATGATTAGAAGATATATTGGGTGGGGAGTTGGAAAGGCGGCTGAGTGATCCAGTTCTTAACCTTCCGTAATTTCCCTTCATCAACAAATTTTCTTCGAGGGGCTTGAATATTAGAGTTGACAATTGACTTTGGGGAGTTATCAGCACCAAGTGCGATAGGATTTGGACCATTTGGCAGCAAATTTCTACACAAAGGTGGTGGGGCAACAGCTGACAACTGCATAAAAGTAGAAGATCTCAGATGAATGGTTAAACTGTGAACTAGGAAACACACATACCGTTCTACATGGTCAATACAAACCTTGTAGGCAGGGAAAAAAGTTTATGACAAGTAAGTGAAAAAGATTACTATCATTGCTATGAAACAAAGAAAACAAAGAAATGAAATGGAGTTGCAACATGCAATAACAAGTGAAGTACACAAGAAAGAATAGGTGCATGCATACAGAGCAGGAGAATGCTCTAAAAAAACTGTAAAAGTAATCCCACATTTTACCTGGGAAAACAAGGAGCAAGAATAGGCAGGCAGAGAAAAGAGTTAGCATAAGACTCGCTTCATAAGAAAATATAATATCTGTTATTCAGATCAGGAAACAAATCTAACATAGGAGATGAACAGATATATACAAGATAGCAAAGCAGATTCCAACCTAAGCCAGAGAAACCATGCATGTTAGGCAGAGAAAATGAAGCTGGAATGTGAGTGGTTGAGCCACAGGGAAAAGTTAGAAAAAGCAAATAGTAAGATCTGAACCCAAAGCCTATACCACACTCAACGCCTACACAGAAGTCGAAAAGCAGAAAGGAAGAATAATATGATACATTGTCAGAGATATACTACAGAGGAAGCAAAACAAATACCAAGCAAATTAAAGAACTAACTTCAGTAGAGAGAATTTGGCAGATTTTTTTTATACGAACTGGAAAGCATTGTCCATATAAAAGCACAATTGAGGACAACTTATGCACATAAACACAAAGAAAATAGATAACTTCAGGACACCACCTTAAATCAGCAATAAAAATCCCATATACCGTTACCCAGATAACATATTTTTTGATAAAAAATTACAAGCAAGTTGGAGATTGCTATAAAATGACAACTATCACAATAACTTGCTTCAGTGCAAAGTCAGGAAAGGAAAAGGGAATTACTGTAACCTTCCCATCAACCAATAACTTTACATAATTGATAATTCACACTGTCATACCTGAGTGGCCATTGGCGAAGGAGTATTATAAAATGGCAAGTTTGGAGGGCCACCGTTAGGAGGTTGATTGATAGTTGCAGCTCCAGCAATATCCCTTAGGTTATTCCCTTGTGTGTGCTTCAACTGCCTAGGACTAACATCTTCGGAGGCAAAGTTTCTAATGGAGAGTAAATTACGATCCTCATTGGACATATGCATGTTTTGGGAAGCCGATGCATGGTTTATGAACTGCTTTTGAATACAAAGAGCAGCTGCTTCACCAAAAAATGCAATTGCCTCTTCAGCAGCACCTACAAAATTCAAAGAGGGATAGCTTTTACTTAAGTTAAGTGGCATATGAAAGCAAGCGCATATGCACTAAGAAAATGAAACTATATTTCTCAGCTAGAAAGACTTCTTTCGACTTGAGAAGCAATGCTGTAAATACAGCAGCGCAAAGAGAAGAAAAGAGAGTCACGTGGGCATACATTGACCATACCTAAAATGCACAGCTCTTCATATGCAGCCCAAAGTAAAGGATCTATAGCCAAAGCCTGCTTGAAGTGGTGAATGGCACTTTTCCTTCTATCAGTGTACCTAAGCCCACCAAATAAAGATCAGTATTTCAATAGTAATGGTGGTTCAGAAATTCAATTATGGCACCATGCCCTTAACATTTCTTTTCAGGAGTGTGTTAAAGATAGTTATGAATAAAACTTTAGAACATTAAAGGGTTTTGCAGAATGTATTAACAAAAGACATCAAACAATCAATAAAAATTTAGAAAAGGCAAAATCATTCTACCACTTCCATCAACATCTCATGCTTATGCTATGCAAGCAGCAGAAATATTATGATGAGGTGAAAAAAGGATATCATTATCTTACTTATCCTTTTGTTTTATCAAGTTAAAATTATGAATATAAGCATACATTTTTAAAGTGGAGGTTTAAGCCACCTCCAGAAAAAGAACAACTTCGTTGATTACAAGGATAACCCAATATGGGTGTTTCTCAGCACTTAAAGTCCATGATGTAAAATGCAAAAGAGTTATGAAAGTTATAACCCTCACTATATAAAGCAGTGAGCAACCTGTGAATAAGTCCAAGAAGGTAATGTCCAGCTGCACTATTTGGAACCTGTAGGGATAAGACAGGAAAACATAAAGTGATTGCCATCCTGGATACTATAAGAACAAACTAAAACCTGGAATATATCAATAATAAAAAGTAGGACTTCAAATATATCAAGACCTTAGATTCATGTCATAGACTTGCTTTGAAATAAATGAAGAGAAACAAGGTAATTTTTTCTATCTTAAACTGTGAATAAGTTTTTTATAGACACAATTTGAATATGATAATGAAGATTTTTTTAATTCCTTTTGAGAGAAAATGTATTTTTCAAATGGTAGCAAAGCATTTTCTGTATGAAGAATCCCATATATACCTCTGCACTAGGCTCGTTAGCAGGACATAATGCTGCTTCAGCTTCATTTAGAAGATCCATCTGAAAGCATGATATAGCAAACAAGTAGCGGGATTGAGCCATTTGTGTGCCTTCAAACAATAACAAACAAAGAAGCATATAGAAGCCTCATAAGCAACACTTTCTGGAACCAGTGGCAACAAAGAAATAACAAATTCAAAAAGGAAAAGTTAACCATTAAATAATAAGTTAACCAAGACCATCATAAGTCAAAAACAAGTTGACGAAGGGTAACATGGAAACTTCCAGTATATTACCTTTCAGAATATGATATGCGGAGTACGCTTGATTATTTTGCAAATAGCAGCCAGCTAACAATTGTAAATTTGCCTGCACAAAGGAAAATTTAGTTATTAAGTAATACCAAAAAGTAGAAAAAACACCCAAAATTTCAGAACTACTTAAAAAGTGCTGGTCCCGTCAAATTTATTTGACATGAAACACAAGATGGGTGCATTAATGAAATGTCAATAGACAAACAAACTAATGAAAAAGTCAAACTCGTAGTGCTTCTGGAAGCCCCAGCTATATAAGTAAAGCTCCCTTTTCTCCCCCAAATTTAAAAAAAAAAAAAAAAATATAGCCACTTAAAGAGTTCCAGGTCCCAATTCCTTTAGTCCTTATAATGCTGATACACTTGAAATTTTGTCATTTCTAGCGATTAAGAAGATTATTCGTGCTAGTACGCTTAACTATAAATAAGTATTTGTCGCCCTTGTAATAGTTTCTGATTCTGATATATTCTAGAGAAAGGAACATAAAACAAGTTAACCACGATTCTCAAGCTACAGATGAAAAAGAAATGATAAAATTGCAAAAAGTAAATAGAAGCGTAAAAAGCTAGAAATTATTAAACTACACCAGAGACCGATCTCGTCGGTTAATAACTATGTTCCTTTTGGTTGCCAGGAACAGTTGGAATAAGAAGCACAGTAGGTAGAAATACACATCTACTTACTGTTTTAACACAACAAAACAAAATCCAGTCTATTTTCCTGCTGTTCCTAAGTAACCAAACAGAACGCTCATGAAATCCTTTCAACAAAAAGCAAAAAGAGAAGAAATTGGATTTTGAGGGAATCAGTACCTCGGATGGGAACTCGGCACATAGACGCTCGCACATGAAAATGGCGTTTCGATACATGAAATTGCGGAGACTGTTGTTTACACAGTCTACCAGTATCGCTTCCATGGCTTCGATTCAGAGAGAGAGGGGGAAGAGGAAGCAAGCAAAGAGGGATTTTCTTTTGGTTTTCCGGGGTTTATTCGGTTCAAAATAAGGACGGCACGTGTTACCTTTTGTTTCGAATAATGCGTCACGTGACTTGGAGTTGTATTGATATTCCAAATTTTAAAATCCATCGTCTGTTTCTCCCTCGGTTTGTTCTTAGAAATACTTTGATTGATTATTCGGTTCAAAATAATTAAAAAGCGCTCTTAAATTGTACTAACTATAATTTTAATGGTGTTATTATTTCCATCTTACACTTTAATGTTTGAATTTCCCTATGAAACGTTTGATTATAAGGTAAATTTCGTCTTTGATTCAATTGTGAAAACAATTTTATGAATTTGAGTGAAATTTTTAAAATATAATATTTTTCCCTCCTTTTTTTTAAATAATATAGTTATTATTTAGGTTTTTTCAGGCATTAAAATCTAAATTTGAGTGTGAATTCAAAAATAAATTTTATAAAATGTCTATCTAAAACATGATAAGTGCAAAATTATCAAACTTTATTGTAACGTTGTTATTTTTAAAATGTCAAATGGAACCAACTCTATGCACCATAAATTTGATATTATATTTTTCATTTTTGAGATACTTATGATTATTATTGAATTATTTTTTCTCAAAAATATTATCTTTATATTCAGCATAATTGACTATTTCTCTACTTTTATTTTATTTTCGCATTTCTCCAATTTTATTTTATCCCGTATTATTTTAATACAAAAACTTAAAAGAGAGTATGATACAAATTAAAAAAATCGATGATAGTTATGTACTTGATAATTTTAATAATAGAGTTGATAAGTTTTTAATAACTCGTTTTTTAATTGAATTTAAATATTTATTTATCAATAAGCATATGCATAATATATGAGATTTTAAATATAAAATTGCATTACTTTGAATAATGATATGTATGTAATGTGGACAGACAAGTAATTTTTCTTCCAAATGTTTCAAACTACAAACCCACAAATTTCACGAAGGAAAAGCATAATATAAAAATGGAAAAAAAATATATATCATATGCTACTTATATACATCATAACAAGAGTCAATTTCATACATAAATTAAATTAAGATTGCTTTTCTTTTGTGTTTTAGAATGAATCAACATGGAATCATTGGTTGAAAAATGAATTTTCAGGGGAAACAATCATTGATCTATTATTTAGTTTCTTATTTATTATATATGAAATGAAATTTTATTTTTAATTTAAAGTACCATTAACATACATGTTCCTAATCCTATTCCTAAAATAACCCAACTCCTTCCCTTATAAACAGTATAAATAACATCAACTAAATCAACTCGTATGGATGACTAAAAGACTCTGTTCATCGGATATCCAACATGGTCCTATCAATTTAATGATGAATCTCGTATAGATTTCAAAATAAAATCTGATATGAATGTGGATCATATATAAATATAGTATAATTTGAATCCGATTCGTGAAAGGTAATTTTATCTTTTAATTATATTTATAAATTGTTGATTGTAATTATATGCATGGAGTGTAGTTGTTTTATTTTGCTCCTACTTTTTTATTTTCTATTTATTTTTAAATCATTATCTCAAATCACCTTATTATTTTTGTTTTTTTTTTTTTAATTTCTATATCAAACAAAAGAATATGAGTTCAACATTAAGACCAATAGCTTGATTTTTTTTTTTTTGCGCTTAACAATTTCTAAAGTCTCGTATACATAGCATATAATATTTGAAATTATTATTAAGATTTTTGTGTTTTCAAATATAATAAATAATATGAGTTTTTATTAAATTATTATTCTATTTTTTTAGGTTAAACATAAAAAGTGGATTATATTGTCTCCAACCGGATTTGAATATGAGCAGAATGGATACAACATAGATACATACAGAATGGATACAGACATGGACATATAAAAATTTTTGCCAACCGGATATAAATTTTGCATAATCCCAAATCCAATGTATGACCATCCTGTCAACTCCTTCCTAGTACAGGCAGAGAGTTTAGAAACCATGAGGACTGAGCTCGCAAAATCAGCAACACTCGAGAGACAAACAAAACAACAAATAAAATATCGCCACGTGGAAAAGACACGTATGTCTCGACCTATCCACCTTGTTTTCAACAACATCTTGCCACGTACATACAGAAGGGACACGATTGGCAATAAGCGGAAGCACCTGAGATCATTTTCGTCATTTATCGCAAAAGGACATTTTCGTAGTTCCCGCAAATCAGCTGCTTGCAATGCTGCCATAGTCCTCTCTCACACTCCCCTCTCACTCCAAAGTCTTCTATTTCTGTCGACGACCTACAAAAAACCCTTCACGACACAGAGCGCAAATACGCTCTATCTCTTCTTCCATCAATGGCGGTCCTAGAGAGCGCCAAAGGGCCAACGACCTTGCGACACGCCTTTGGCAATGTTTTCTCGTTCTTTATTCTTATATTGATCGGAGTTCTCGCTTTCTCGATCCGTCTGTTCTCTGTAAGTTTCTGAATCCTATAGATCCGATCCTAATAGTATAACTCACATTCCACAATTCCTGTTTATCTATTTCGGAAATGAAGTAAAACGACATGATTGATGCATTCTTCAGTTTTACTCGTAAATCAACAATAGACTCGATAGAGCATTTCAATGCAAGGTAGCTCAATTTTTTTTTTCTAAGCTTTTAAGTTTAGATTATTTAAAGAGATAAAAGTTCGTCATTTATGTTTCCCTTGCTGAGGGAATAGATAAAAAGCAAACGCAATTGAAGTGATATTTTTATTTTTTGGTTTGAAATGAAAGGGCTGAATTGAATTACTCATAGAGTTAGTTCGGTTGAAAAATTTTCCCTCCAATTTTAAGTTTGTTGGAGAATTTAAAGCATCTTCAGTGGCTTATTTTCGTTAGTGACTGAATTTGCTTTAGTAATGAAATTGGCTCGCCTGCATTATTGGCTGTTTAGTCTCACAAGCTTGTTGATTGATTTTCAGGTCATAAAGTATGAGAGTGTTATTCACGAGTTTGATCCTTATTTCAATTACAGAGTCACTCAGGTTTAATTTCTCGTACTGTTACTGTTGTGCCAAGACAAAGTAAATTGAATTTATATTCTAATTTCAGTGTTGGTTTCGCATCATATTTAAGGATGATATATAAAAGTTGACAGGTTATTTGTTTCGTGATTTCAGTTTCTAACAAAAAAGGGGATTTATGACTTTTGGAATTGGTTTGATGATCGAACCTGGTAATTGCTACTTTTCTGGTTGATAAATTCTCATAGAAGTGCTATTGGTTTCTTATCCTATTCGTTAGTTTTTGGTGTGATTCTCTAAATTGACCACTTTCATTATATTTCACTCAGGTATCCTCTTGGTCGTGTGATTGGTGGAACTGTTTACCCTGGTTTGACCTTGACAGCAGGAACACTTTGGTGGTGAGTATGTTTGGAGTTAATCACAAAAGATGTCCAACCGATCAAAACATTTAAAGTGGCATATGGTAGTGATTAATGTTGTGTTGGCTAACTTTTTGACTCGTTACTGTCCTACATCAGGATATTAAATTCATTGAATATTCCTTTATCTGTCGAGACTGTTTGTGTATTCACTGCACCGATTTTCTCTGCATTTGCTTCTTGGGCCACTTACCTTTTGACCAAGGTTTGTATATGCTGTAATTGATCTCTCGTCTTATTGAATGATAATTAAGTCGGATAGGCTGATGGTAGTGCAATTGCTTCTTGATAGGAAGTTAAAGGTGCTGGCGCTGGACTGACAGCAGCAGCTCTTTTGGCCATGGTAAATCAGACAATGGGTATTCGAAACTTTATACGTTTAAATCTTTCAATGTAGCTGTATTGAAAAAGCTACATTATATTATTGTCAGCCTGCAAATAAATCAAATCAGAAAGTGCATTTTTTTTTTATAATTTTTATATTTTATTTGAACTTAAATAAATGGAATTTGAGTCTGTAGTTGCCGGTTGAGAATTATCAACTAGTGTCAACCTGGGATAATTTATCTTGTCGATTCTGTTAATTAGTCAAGTATTAGAACAGAATAAGGGTATACGAAAAATTCATGGAAGACGCCAATGTCTTTGTGCGCATTTAGTTAGTATTGACCATTAGAATGGTTGAGGAGAAGAATACAATGCACATTGCATTTATTGCAATTTTTTCCTTGCAGACCACTAGTTAGAAAGGAACCAATTTATTGTTAAAGAATTCGAATGATGCAATTCTATAACATTTGTGGTAGTTTATGACCTGGGTAGTCCCTATCTTTGTTAGACTGGGAGGGCTGGATCCTTTATTATTGTTTCAATGGAGTGCGATTAGAACTTAGAAGAGGTTGGCAATAAACTGAAACAGAATCGTTTATATTATTTATTCCTTAAAGTACAGCTATACTATGTCCTCTAGAGAAATGCTATTTTTCATAATTGGAGTTCAATGATGTTTTCAAATTTGAAGAACCTCCTTTGTTAGTTGGCCAGATGGAGGGTTGATGAGCCTATAGGACTTGTTTTACTGGAGAAGGGACCTATTCTAGTGAACCTGGTTAATATTGTCTTCACTATTAAGCTATATACAGTAGATCACTGTCTTCAATATTTGTCATACATAATTCAGTTTTCATTTTTGTTCATTGAATCTGGGTGTTTGATAATCATTCGTAATAAATGCAGTAGATGTGGAAGTCGATGGTTCTAATACACCACTAACTCTATATAGGCAAGCTACATATTCTGTGGCAAATTTGTTAGAAAATTTGAAGGAATGCATATAACTGTTATCATGTCAAGAGCTGGATTCTTGTTCTTCATTGGGCTAGTGGGACTAAGGACCTAGTTTAGAACATCTAACTGAGCTGGATTCTTGTTGTGAACTGCAATAAGCAGCCTGATACAGAAAGCTCCACCCAGTTTGCCGTTTCATATGCAAAAGTTGAGCAGTTACCCCATGTTTTTGTCTTAAAGAAAAGTTTAGATAAATAGTACAAATTTGCATGGATGGAATGGTCTTTTGTATTAGATGAGCTCCTCCAGCCATTTGAGTATGCTGTACTGATGCCTGAAGTTAAATGCTTGCTTTTGTTGCAGGTTCCATCATATATATCTCGATCAGTAGCTGGCAGCTATGATAATGAAGCTGTAGCTATATTTGCTCTAATCTTCACTTTTTATCTTTATATAAAGGTAAGATGCTAGTAAAAGTTAGAAACTCTTAACGCATTCTTTTTAAAAATGCTCACAATAAGATGTATCCTAATGTACTGGTTAATGGTTTTAGTACCTTATGAATTTCTTGAAAATATTTTACCATCTTTGATTCTTTGCTTACTTTAATTTTCTACTATGTACAGACGTTGAATACAGGGTCCCTCTTTTATGCCACTTTGAATGCCTTAGCATACTTCTACATGGTAGGTGTCCTGCTAATGTAGTTTGGCTTTATAATGAATTATCATTTTTATTGTTATTATTTTCTAAATATTGTCTTTTAGGTTTGCTCGTGGGGAGGTTACACCTTTATAATTAATCTTATTCCAATGCATGTCCTTTTGTGCATTGTGACTGGTCGGTACTCTTCTCGACTGTATATTGCATATGCTCCTCTTGTAAGTATCTATGGTACTCATACAGTTCTGATCATATTCACGTTGAAAATAAAAAACATAATGAATGTTCTGTTATGATTATTGAAATTTGAAATATTCATGTTGTGTTGCTATTTCTTTAGAGAATGAGTGAGAAGTAGCCCAAAACATAGGTTGTCCTGTGACCATAAAAGAACTGGGAAAATAAGAATGACAGTTTTGATTGGATGTGGATCTTGTTCTGGGCCTCACTTTGTGTTATTGTATCTGGCATATATATTATCGCGCTGCTGATGTTGAACTTTCAAGGGGAGGACTGATTTATTATTTCTCAGTTTACATTAATTATATCAGTAAAATATCATTTTGCATTCTGGTGCATTCTGGCACTGGATGGAGTAGGTTTCAGCATCCTTATTGTTTTACTAATGTTGCAAAATGGATGTAGAATATCATCTCTATTAAATAGGATGAGACAACGAGTTACCATGCTTAGGTCTCATGGATAAAAGTGTGTTCTTTTTGACACTCAGGCTAGTAGCTTTGGGAGTTCTTTCAAGAATGTGCAATTATTATTTTTATAATCTCTGCCAGCCATCTAGTGTCACTGTCAAATAAAAGTTTCTTTAGTTAGATATGAAGGTTTGCATTATCATCTCCAAACAAATGATATTTAGTTGGCTTTTGTTGAAAGTGTGACTTTTTAATGCAGGTGGTCTTAGGAACTTTACTGGCTGCTTTGGTGCCTGTTGTTGGTTTTAATGCAGTCATGACATCAGAACATTTTGCTTCTTTTTTGGTGAGCTCCCTCTGTCTTCCATCTTTAAAACATAATTCACTCTACTGTTTGGCGCTTCATATAATTATAAACTATATCAGTCTTCATTTTTTCCTTAGATATTGGAATCATTGACAAGAAAAGGTAAGAAAGGCTCTAACCAATGATGTTAGTGGGCAATAGGAGTCAAAATAAATTTAGCTTACCTAAGCTTTGGCATTTGTGGACTCCATATGGAATCAAACATAAAATTTAAATTCCAACTCAAGCTACTAATAAGTTATATGTCAACATATGAGTTGGCTCTTGAATTTTGAAAAAATTGAATTGCACTCATTTTAAGCTTTGATGATTTGTAAACATGATTTAGTAAGTGAGTTTGACTTAATTCATTATTAACCTTAATGAATGACCTCAAGCAAGCTTTTTTGAAGTTGAGTTTTAATAGCTGACAAGCAGCTTGGATTATTTTTGGTTTTATTGTTTTAGCCATATCGTGCCCTCTTCAAGATAAGCAACTTCTATGGCTTGTCTTTCAGTGTACTATGTCATGTTTACAAGGTTCTTTAAAGCTATTAATGGCATTTATATGGGGAGCTGCAGCGCCCTTTCTAAGAGAATGGGATATGAGTTAATCTTGGAAGTCTTACTAATGATTAGTACATAGGATACTCTGACTGACGCCGTACTTTTGACTTTTCAGTTTCTTTGGTTGCCAGAAAGATTCCTTTACCCTATACTTTCAACCTTGTGTATTTGATCATAATTTTACTTCTCTTTATCTCAGGCCTTCTCTTGTTATTAATTGTATTTCTGCAGGTTTTCATTATAATCCATGTGGTGGCTTTTGTGTATTATATCAAAAGGACTCTCTCTCCAAAAATGTTTAAAGTAGCTGTTACCCTTGTTGTATCTGTTGGCCTGTAAGAATCCTTTCAGCATCTTTTTTCTTTACTATGTTAACTTTCAAGTAATTATAATATAAATTCTGAGCTAATATAGAGTATGATGAATATTACTACTGTTCTTTTCTTTTTTTCCTTTTTTTAACGTCGTAAGCCATTCTGTCATAAAACATAAAATGATATCCATCCATCCTTGGGCATTATGTATTTTTCAGGGCAGTCTGTTGTGCAGTGATGGCAGTTCTAATAGCATTGGTAGCTTCTAGTCCAACAAAGGGATGGAGTGGAAGAAGTTTAAGTTTGCTTGACCCGTAAGTAGCTTGATTCATCATTTATGCATGTCCTTCTATAGTCATTTTAAGTGTTGGGGCCAATTATAAAAGGAGTATAACTTGAGTTTCTTACAACCAGTCCGACCTCATCAGTCATTGCTCATATCTTTCTTCTTCTCTCTTTCTCGCTCTATTTTCCCCTTTTCCCCTCCTGTTTCTGTGGGGTTGGGATTGGGGGGGGGGGGGAAGGAAGTTAAGTTGCTTGACCCGTAAAGTAGCTTGATTTCTCAATTTATGGCATGTCCTTCTATTTAGTCATTTTTAAAGTGTTGGGGCCAATTTATAAAAGGAGTAGTTACTGAGTTTCTTACAACCAAGTCCGACCTTCATCAGTCATTGCTCATATCTTTCTTCTTCTCTTTCTTTCTCGCTCTATTATTTCCCCTTTTCCCCTCCGTTTCTGTTGGGGTTGGGATGGGGGGGGGGGGTTGGGGGCCATCTGTTTACTTTGCAATCTTATGCAACTCACATTCTGTTGGGGGGGGGGGGGGGTTGGGGGCCATCTGTTTTACTTGCAATCTTATGCAACTCACATTCTGTTGTTCATTTCATTGTGACAGAACCTATGCAAGCAAGTATATACCAATTATTGCCAGTGTTAGCGAACATCAACCCCCTACATGGCCATCTTACTTCATGGATATCAATGTTTTGGCTTTCCTAGTTCCTGCCGGGATTATTGTAAGTTATGTTTTCAACATGGGTTTGCCTTTTCAAACATAACCTTGCATTTACAGCTAGTTTCATCATTGTCTTTATTTGTTGGCAGTCATGCTTTCTTCCTTTATCTGATGCAAGCTCCTTTGTTGTCCTTTACATCGTCACATCTGTATATTTTTCTGGAGTCATGGTAAGGAAAATCTTGGCTTCTCTAATATGACTGTGTATTTCTACTCCTTGGAGCCTCCTTGGGTGATCTTGAATTTTGATCATATTATAGGTGCGTCTGATGCTTGTACTTGCCCCAGCTGCATGCATCATGTCTGGAATTGCCCTTTCTGAAGCTTTTAGTGTTTTCACCCGATCAATCAAGTTTCAGCTCCCCGGATCATCAAGCAGTTCCCAAATTGATGTAAGCATGTATTTTTTTCTTCACATTGTTGGTTTTTGTTACTTCAACTATTTATCAGTTTAGAACTGAGCTCTATTTATGATTTTGACTGTTAAGTCAGGAGATGCTAGTTCCAGTACTGTTATAACACAAAATGATGCAGCAAAGACTGAGAAAACTGAAGACACAGCAAAGGAACAACGGCCTTCAAAAAAGAACAAAAAGAAGGAGAAAGAGATTGTGGATAAGCCAGCGGTTAAATCCAAAATTGAAAAAAAGCTTCTTGTGTTACCTTTGGAGGCATCTATCTTTGCTATTCTGTTGCTTGTGTTGCTTGGTGCCTTCTATGTGGTATGTGGGCCCTGTCCCCCGTATCTCTCATACCATTATATTCTGAGATTTCAAAATGCCAGCCTACATTCTGGAATCTGTGATATAGTTAAATATTTTCAGTTCATTATGAATAAAAAGATGTCTTTTGATTATAACTGACATTTGACCTTGTAGGTTCATTGTGTCTGGGCAGCAGCAGAAGCTTATTCAGCTCCCTCTATTGTTTTAACATCTTATTCACAAGATGGTGGCTTACATGTTTTTGATGATTTTAGAGAAGCCTATGCATGGTTAAGCCACAATACTGAGGTGGATGATAAAGTGAGTTTCTTCCATTTTTTCCCTTGTCATACCCACTAGATTAAAATGACAGTATTCATGTGTTGATATCTGTTAAAAACCGTGGCATTGATGGTATTGGAATTATGACATTGATCTTTGTTAAAAACCGGATACTGAAAATTTTTATCATTATTTTCATCAAATGTATTGTATGGTCTTTCTCTTTCTGTAGTGTGATATTATTTACTAGTCTATACTTGAACTTGTTGTTGTCAGTTATTTAAACCTGGCAACATGATTGATTGGACTTTGGTTCTTTCAGGTTGCATCATGGTGGGACTATGGTTATCAAACGACTGCTATGGCTAACCGAACTGTTATTGTTGACAATAATACCTGGAATAACACGCATATTGCAACTGTTGGCACTGCTATGTCTTCTCCTGAAAAGGCAGCCTGGGAAATCTTCAACTCCTTGGACGTAAAATATGTTCTAGTTGTCTTTGGAGGTTTGTTTCCATTATCATTTTGCTCAAATAAACCTCTATCCTCATCCCTCCCATTTTTCTTCTACCCATAGAAAAGGTGGGGGAAATACAAGAAGGTTCTGATGAATTTCTTAACTCATCAGGTCTTGTTGGCTACCCTAGTGATGATATAAATAAGTTCCTGTGGATGGTTCGTATTGGAGGGGGTGTATTCCCTCATATTAAAGAGCCTGATTACCTGGTAAACTCTCATTTTTAGCTTTATTTGATTGAAGTTCCATTCTTCTGGATTCTTGTCAATAAGTCTCATACTGGATTGATATTGTCCATATAAATCATTCAATTCATTATATATGTCTTCTGGCCAAGATTAGATGCTTCAGCTTACTTATTGGTCTATCTTAAATACTTGGTGCCTTTTTTTGTCCATAGAGGGATGGCCAGTATCGAATAGATAATCAGGCTACACCAACTATGTTAAATTGTCTCATGTACAAGCTCTCATATTACAGGTGTGATTTTTGTAGCCTATTAAATGTGAAGTGAATGGTTGGTTCGAGTATTGAACAGTTGTTTTATGCTGCAATTTCCTCCCTACAGGTTTGTGGAAACTGATGGTAAAGGCTTTGATAGAGTCAGGCGAACAGAAATTGGGAAGAAATATTTCAAACTTACACATTTTGAGGAGGTCAGATAATCTTTATGTTCATTACATGTTGGCAGGTTTTGCATAACGTAGGCTAATAATAGTCGCACCTCCCAGAATTTGGGAGTTGCAAAGTTGCAGTGCCCTAAAAATCAAATAATGCATGCCCTGAGTGCCTTTCTTTTAGGTCCCTCTTACCTGACTTCTAAAAACCTTTGGGTTCTTGCCTATTAAAATAAATAAAATGCTTTTTTTTTTTTTTAATTTTGGGGAAATGGCTAGTACGTGTCTGAGTAGGTGGGGTTTTGTTGAAATTAGGTATTCACAACTCATCATTGGATGGTTCGCATATACAAATTGAAACCTCCGAAGAACAGGATCCGAGGAAAGACCAAAAAGTCAAAATCGGTACGTATGGACGGTCGATGTTTGTTTGGTTTTACCACTACATTCCTCATGAAATATTTTAATGACTTACTTTGGCTGCATTTACTCTTGTTGCAGAAGGGAAGCTCAAGAAGTGGGACTAATAAGAGGAATCCATGGCACTAGATGAACTTTTTTACAGGTTAATGATTTTAGACGTTTGTATTTCATATACAATTTAAATGCGAGAGCATTTGGAGAGGGATCAAGAAGGCATAGTTGATCATTTTCACAGTGAGATGCAATTTATCGATCAAAGATTTTGCAGTCTTAAAAATGATCTTGTATTTTCTCCAAGTACTTGTGTTGTAACAAACACTAATCAATTTTGGATTAATACGTTAGAATTGTTACTGAGCAATACAGAATTAGATTCTCTACAACCCCTCATTGGCGTATTGGACATGTCCTACTTTTTCTTTTGTAAGTTGTCCAAGTAGAGTTACAGATATGATTTTCTTATCAGGTCCAAATCCTTTCACAAGGGATCCTATTCATGTTCATGCATCAGATACTATATGGGCTGAAGTTGCTGCCATTATCAGAAAACCATCCAATATGCAATTGGCCATACACAGGCATCAGGAACCAATGCAAAATTACAGCATTATATTTATACAACGATTGTGATGCAAATGTTGCTCAATCAGTCAATCCACAAACTCATTCACAGCTATCAAGTTTATCACAATTAAACTACCAAATCTTTATCTTTGATCTCTGTAGTCGGTCTCAGCAACTGAAGACTTATGGAATAAGAATATAAGACTTTTTTTTTGGAAAAACAAAGAGTAAGAGCCAAACAGCCCACCAAATCCATCAAATGCTTCTCATTATGCAATTCCAATGGAGGAATCGTTCCTTTTGAGCACCAAATAATTAATAGAAAGATGCCTGCACTCTTTCCTTGAGATGTATAAATTTCCAAATGTTGTTAGCCCTCTACATAAAAGGAACAGGAGCAGTCCTGTGAAGTTCTCCAGCAAGACTATAACTGCTCAGTTAAAGCTTCAAACTCAAAGAATCAAACCAATAAATACACTATACATGAGAGTATTCTATCCGCAAAAGTGTACTGTCTCTATCACGATATACAGCAAAACCATGTTGTTGGAGCTTTTGATCTCATTTTGATATAATATATACTGGCAATGCCACAATTATTTTCATTGCAGTTCTTCACCTGAGAACTGTAACACCTCATCATCCCACATATGCAAGGTTGTTACAGCTTCTTGGGTAAGTTGTAAGTCCTCTTCAGGAACTTCGCAGCTGTTTCATCATTCCGATAACACAAAACTCTCAATAGTGTGTTTGGTTCGGTAGGGCCCCACTGGCCTGAAGTTGGAGGCAATGGAAGCCTGGATTTAGCAGAAGAACCATAACTCTCTAGTGTAAGGCTCTTAAATCGTTCAACTATACTCTCAGTGTCGGTATGAAATAAAGGAAGCACAGCCTTAACTGTGGTAGAAAACTTATTTATTAACTCAGTTGGCAATCCATCTCCGTTAGACCAGAACAAATCTGTGAGAAATTTAAAATCATCTTCAATCATTTCAGAATCCTGCAGAGTGAAAGCACGGGAAGGGCCACCAGCAAGTAAAACCAATAAAAATCCATCAAAGGATGCCTTCATCACATCAGTGATAACTCTTGTTCTGACCCTGTCATGCACTGTAGATGAGATAATTTCCAAATACTGCTCAAGTTCCTGAAGAAAAGGCTCAATCCTAGAAGACGAAACGTCTCCAACATACAGGCCATCCCAAAGAACATGACTTAGGTCATCGAAGACCACCTTATACGCTGTTGCCTCACAGAGTTGTTGAATTCCTTCCACACAAGCAGCTGCTGAAAGCTCAAACTTCACCCCCATCCCATTAGCAAGACCATCCTCTTGAATTGATTTAGAATTCCTCAGTTGAATGACTGTTCTCTTTCCCAAGACTTCTAGTTGCATGCGAATGTGCTGCAAAGTATTAATACGTACACATAGCTGGGGTATCCCATAGGAGGCATCCCCATTTGTAGATCCGACCTGAGATTTCCTTCTCTGGGTTACATGTGACTTCTCCTTCTTTTTGAACACATGGAATTTGGATCCTGCAGTACACCTGGTCAATGCAGGCATAGTAGGAAGGAAAGTACTTCGGGTCCCTGCAGAACATAAAGGAATATATATTTTTTGTATTATAGGAGCTTTGCAATTTAAATGTCGGTATACAATTCTGCAGGTAATGAATTCCATACCACAACCAGATTTTGTCTTCAAGATGTAATTTTGGAGACATCTGTCAAGCCCAGTTACCAAGTCAGGAAGCAAGCTTTGATGCATAAGTATTGGCAACAGGAAGAATGCCTCTAAAGTTTCATCAAAAATTCGTAGAACTTCAACAGCAGAAGGAGCAATTCGCTCTTTGTTTGCCTGTGAATTCCATACCTACAAATAAAGAACTGGAAGATCAGGTCATGGAAAAATGAAATGTTTCAAATTTGCCAATCAGAAACAGAGTTTTAAGTTACTGGTATTCCTCTATTTATCAATTTGAATCCTATAAATTTTCACATAAGATCTGAGGGCTTAGTATATATCCTGACCAGAATTTATTTTTAGCTTCCCGTGTAGTTACACTTATTCCTGAGTTCATTCTTTTAGATAATACTTTGCTGCAAAATAAACTTGGGGTAAACAGCTGCTATTACCCTATCCTATGAATTCATATCTATATACTGAAGAGGAAGTGCCACAATACCTCTTGTTGCAGATTCCTATCTACCCATTCCTTCAGCATGTCAACTCTTGTTCTCATCCAAGATTTCACAAGATTGGCAATCAAAGTTTCAGCCTCATAAGGAGGCATCTCTTGAATTATTGACTTTCCACCATCTTCACTGTCCACTGCATCCTCAACTGCAATCTGCACAAGATCTTTCTCCAATTTGTCAGCAGCACTCAGCACCTGAATTGCATCAGGTGTCAATTCACTAACGCCTGAAAAAAATTTCTTCAGCTCATTTCCATAGCAAGAATGGAGGGTGGCTACTGCTACTCCTGCTGCAAGAGGGTGCCATCTCTTAAATATTGGACTGAACATTGCCTTCTCGCTAAAAGCCAGTTCACTAATGTCTTGAGCAAGGAGGGACAAGACAGGAAGGGAATTTTGCTGTTGTCTACGATGCTTGCTTGATTTAAACTTCTCCATTTTCTGACTCAGAAGGAAAAACAAAACCCTTAAATCATAATATATGATAGCAAAACCAGCAAGCTAGTGTATTTAGGTGAATTGATTAACCATGGAAATAGTATAAATGCATGAATTGATTAACAGTGGAAATAGAATAAATCAAATAGACAAACAATTAATGAAAAAGGCAGAGTCCCCAAGAGGACAACTCAGAAGTGAAGGCTTTGTATCTCCATCAAATGTCAGTCTGTTCTATTCAGAAAAGCAAAATCCTTAAGGTGAGTGTCTAACCATTGAGATAGAATGTTAACTGGAAGACACGGAATACTGGAGATAAAATGTGCATTGATAAAGTTAAATCACTACTGTTAAGGAAATCGTGATGAAAACAATAAGAACTTACCTGAAAAAAAGCAGCACGCAACGATGACCTTATGTAAGTGTCAATTCTATTATGGGCTACATCCCCACCTTCTTTCCTTCTCCTATGATACTCATAAGAGATATCTTCGACCAGTATTTTTGCAGACACAACAGCCACAGCAGCAACACTTTGCAGTGATTCAATATTATCACTATGAAAACTATTACGATAAGCAAGAAGCCTTTTCTCTGCCCAACCCAATATTGAACTCAATATGGAACTCAAAATCTTGGAATAATCTGAATCCTTAGTTGTCTTGGCATCCTTTTCAACTTCCATCAACAGATTATTGGTAGCAAACAATAGGTCATCCTCAACTTGGCCAGTTGCAACATAGTGGTCAAATAAAACCCACAAAAAACAGAGGTTATGCAACATCTGGTTCATCCCAAGGACTGGCCAAGTCTTCTTTATGAGTTCTAAAACTTCATCAATTTCTTCAATAACAATTGATTCGTCATTAATATCAAAACAAGCATTTAAGAGCATTTGATAGAGTCTCAAATTCAATGGCAACCCATCAGCCCAATGGCATCTTTCAGAAACAGACCCATCAAATGATCTGCAGGCAAGAGACATAACTAGGTTTCGGAGAAATTGCATTGATTCATTGTTCTTTCCAGTTTCAATCGGTTTATCTAATGCTGTATGAATACCCTGTTGGAGTCGCCTTGGAGCAGTATCAGACTTATCAAGTGGCATGTTAGGATGCAAAAGCAGTCCAGCTTCTAGAAGCTTCAAATTTCTCTTCTGCCAAGCTTCATATTCTTGTTGATTGGGAAAATCTGAAGACTTGAGCTGCTGCAACAGCTCCAGAGGAAGAACCATTGACTCTATGCGTTTTCCAAGCTGATACAAGTGCATAAAAACAGCAGCTCAATAATTAATCCTGCTCATTTAGAAGATCATATTGAGCAAACCGCAATGAATTAAAAGCTTAAACTTTTACACACAATTCATAAAAATCAACAAATGCATATCCCAACAGAACTTAAAAAAAATCTCAACTGATTTTTAATTGAACTAAAATTACATCCACGGTTCTTTCCCTATCACGTTCAAAATCAACTGGAACCACAATTCTCTCTATTCACAAGGGAGAGAAATGCTAGCAAGGTAATGGGATCCGGGGACCTCAACACTTGGAAATGATTGGACATTTAAAAATAAAAAATAAAAATACAAAAACAAATGATTCCAGTAATCATACTATTCCCTACAATCTCATACTTACTCAAACTGGAAGATAATTCAAATCAGCATCTCCAAGAAAGATCAAAAAAATTATCGAAACAAAGTTCTCACTTTTAACTTTCTCCTTCAAATTAATTTTCTTTTCTTTCATTGAAACAAAATTTAAGAAATCAGTTTCCTTCACCTGCTTTAACTTTCTTATTCTTAGCAATCGAACAGGCGTATACTAAATTCAAAGGCCGACACTAACCTGACCAGCAGCAACCCTCAACATCGCTCGCCTAATCCTCGAATCAGTCTGCTCCGATACTCTCATTTGCACTCTAACCAACTCTCCAATCGTCACCGTCTTCTTCTCCCTCCCTCCATTCACCGAGTCACCAGCACCACCGGTTCTCCTCTTCGTGGGACCCGACCTCAGCCCTAGCGCCTTCTTCACCTTACTTGCTGCCGTTGACGTCAACGACCGCTGAAGCGACGGCGCCGCCGCCGTCGAAGGAGCCGAAGCTTTATCCGAAGTTCTTTCCGACTGTGAGATGTAAGTCAACGGCCTAGTCCCGGAGGTCCGGCAAGCCCCAATTAGAATTTCATAGGCGGATTCTCGGAGCTCCGAATCGGACAAGTTGGGAGCTGCATCAGAGAAAGGAGATTGAAGGTCTTGAATAGGGTAAACAGCCATGGTCACTGCAACGGCGCCGTTTTGAGCGTGTCTACTGGAATTGCCTAAAGATTTGTCCCTGAAGATGTGAGACATATTATGCTAAGTAGGTAGATAAAGGAAAGAAGGTGGGCTAAAGAAGAAGACTTTTTGTGGGTGTTAGAGTGGGTTTTGGTGGTGGTCCTTTTCTTTAGTTTACGACAGAGAGAGAAAGCGAAAATGGATTGGTTTGTGTTATTCTTGCTTGGTTTTTAAGGTAGCCATGATTATAAAGAAAAAGGTATAGAATTTCTCTTACAGTATCAACAGAGAAAGAAGAAAAGAGAATAATACAGAAAAAGTAAAGGAGTGAATTATTGGATTTCAGAATGAAAGATGACGCGGTGGTCTGGTCTGAGACTCAGGCTTCGCTCGTGAAAGAAATATTCAGCAAAGTTAAACATAAACAAAACGGAGTAATAATGGAGAAAGAAGAACCCATTTGTATGGAATTCTTTTATATATCTTAAATAAGCAAAAATAAATTAATTTGAAACCATTTAAATTTAAATATTCAATATCAACCTTTTGTTTTAATTACAAGTATTATTGGCGGCGGGTGAGTTGAGCTGACATTTGGCTGGGAATGTGAACATGAATCTGAATCTGAAAATGAGTAGATTAATTAATAAGAAGACTTGCTCAAAACCGAAGTATCTTAGAAGGAAAATGTCAAACAGAAGCCTGTGTTCGATTGAATTTTTTGGCTTCTTGGTCAGGCCAAAGTACAACCCGACAACGGGCAAAAGGCTTAAAAGCTACACCTCTTCCATTTTTTAAATTAATATAATACAATAATTAGATAATTGTCTCTTAATTTTTTTTTTATATTTAAAAGAATCTCGATCATTTTTATTTTATTTTTTTCTTTGAGCACTAAAGAAAGAGAAAGATTCAAACCTGGTTCAACGTTCTAATGCATTCATGTACCGCATTTTCACTTTGTTAGTTGAGAAGTTAATTAGATTAAAATTAATAGTATTATACTCTTTCTATCTCATCTCATCATAATAGATATAGTTTGAGCTTTATATAGATTATTATTAAAGAATATAATGTAAAATGTTTAAATAATTGAAACAGCATCTAATAATTGACACTTGGCAGCTTTTAATTAGTAAGTAAGAATTCATAAATTGGAAGGTGGAGTGTCCTTAGTCTTTACCAAAGAATATGATCTAGCATTTAAAGTAGCCTCTATCTGAAATTCAACTCAGCCTTAATTTATCATATCTGTCGCACACTGGCAGTGGCAGCCAAAAATCAACATTAGAAAAACACAGATTCTAAAACTACACTTACCATTCTGTTTTATAAAATATTCATTGGACAAACACCACTTGATTGCCAATAACAAGAATTAGAGCTCCCAATGGGCCAACAGGCCCAATATAAACAAGATTTATAAAAGAGAGAGAAAGAGGGAGACATCAATGGGCCTGTAAAAGAGTAAAGAAATTTCTAATGACCAAAACCAATCAGGCCCAGATTAGGTTTTGGATTTGCAGTTCCATACAAACCCCTGGGCTCATTATTCGTTTGTTATTTGTCTGCATGGAAATATGTAAGATTTAAACTATCTTTATGGATTCTTCTCCTAATTTTGTGGCTTTCCTAGAGTTTTTATTTTTACATACAGTTCCAGTTATTCAAAGTTCTTAGCTATTTGGTTTTTTTTTTTTTTTTTTTTTTTCTCTATGAAGTTTTTATTTTTACATTAACCAGTTCCGTTATTCCAAAGTTCTTAGCTATTGGTTTTTTTTTTTTTTTTATTTTTTGAATTTTTTTACCAGTATCCAAATTTAATATGTTGAATATTGATTTTCTTTTTTTTTTTTTTTTTTTTTTTTGATATTTTTTTTACAGTATCCAAATTTAACTATGTGAAAATATTAGATTCTTCCCTCTCTTTTTTTTTTTTGGCTAAATTACTGTTTTCTTTGCTGCTCTGCTAATTGTATATGGTCATTGGATGATTACATATTTTAATCCGGTAGAAATGGCCTACATGAATTGGACTGGATCAGGCTGTCTTAAAACCCAAACTTCCAAAGTTGGGTTGTAAAGCCCAACCAAATTTGGGCTTTGGAAGAAACTCTTGGAATCAGAGGCTGGGCTTTGAAACTTTAACTGAACCTAAAAAAAAAAAAAAAAAAATTAATTGCTCACTTGGGTAGGTCAAATTTCACTAGCCATCATTAATTTAAACCAACCCATACATATCAAGAGTTTGATTCATGAAAAAGCTCTTTTAAGCGGCCAGTCACAAATCTCGAAATAAGATTATTCTCGTACTAAAAAATATAAAATAGTAGTAAAAAAAAAAAATTATACTTGTCCTTGTGTATGTGCTTATGTCCAAAAACTAGCCAAAAAAGACAAATATATCTATGTAAAATAGGATAAAATAAATACAAAATACAATAAGCCTGTGTAGCGAGTTCTTGACAGAGAAATGATATGAAATTGAAGAATGATGCCATGTGCAATTTGATGTTCATCGCTCTAACCGAGATTATAAACATGGGCTTAACACTCACTTCACATGGAATCAACAATCCTTGTCTGTTTTATTACAAGAATTTGTGATTATGGAACTGCTAATCCAATTAATTTTTAATTTACAACTAATTATTCGATTCTTTGCTAATAATTCAATTATCATCACCATTATTTGTGATTAATTACTTCTTTTGCTTGATTTTTCTCACGTGCCATAGTAATTAGAATCCATGGATGTCCTTTGGCAAAAAATTATCCACCTCACTGATCATGAGCCTTAAAAGGGCAAAACATGTTCAAGGACATGCATGATTTGTTCATTATTGCATGAAATTCTTTAAAAAGTAGAAACAAAAAACAAAAAAAAGAGAAAAAAAAAATGAAAAATGAATAAACATATAGTCTGTGCAAGAAAAACATAATTTCCCTTTCCAAGAAAGGCTCCTGAGGATCACATGTTTCTTCCACTGTTCCCATTTCAAATATGAAATGTCACAAATCTCCTCCTTTTCTTTTCCCTGTCTCACACAAATTAAAACCCGACAAATCAATGTAAATTGTTATTTTTTAATAAATAAATAAATATGAGACAGAAATAAAAGACACTTTTTTATAAAAATATTATAATTATGAAGTGGCGATATTGCTCCATTTATTATATATACATTAATAATTTTAATAAAACGTGTTAATTCATGAAACTCTTACATAAACATAAACATATTCAATTAATTTGTGGATTTCGCTAAACGCACTATGCGTGTGGTTTATTAACACCCACGTGCGAGTTGCGACCAACCCACCAGAAAATAACATTATTATTACATATTGTCAATTGCAGATTCTATGGACGCCGCAAATCCGAGGAGGACCCCTATATGTCTTTTTTTCCCTCTTATATTCTAACGCACCGCCCGGCCTTTTCACTGCAACACACTCGTGCATATTTTTAGTCAAACTTTTCACTACATTTGATGTGATCATGGTTAATCGGACGGTCCATGCCACGTCTCTCTATTATTGATCATGCAAATTTATGTACCTTATTAATAATAAATCTTGAGGTCGGCAGATTTCTATAGGTTCATCAGATGACCCTACAGCAGGTCTGTGTCGTATCTTAAAGAAATTTTTTATATGTTAGTAGAAATTGTTTTCTTTTAAATTAAAGAAGAAAAAAATTGCTGTGGAGGGTCCATGGACGTCCATGGTTGGTAGGTGACGAAGGGCTATCAAAATTTCTATTTTCTACTTAAAAATAAATTTTGTCGACATTTTTATTCATATTCAGAACTTAGAAATAGATGTTTGTTTCCAAAATTTTTTAGGTATCCAAACGGTATAGGGTAAATATTTTTTATCTTTTCAGTACCATGAATCGAACTTTTAAGATTGAGATTATTAATCATTTCAATTAACCGATATTGATAAATAAAGATTCCCTTCAAATAAAATTCGAGTAAAAAATAATTTATTTCTATTATTTTAATAGTAATATTGTAAAAATATTACTATATGTTATAAAAACTAATAATAAAAATATATCCCTTTTACTTAAAACAATCAAGTGTTTTAACTAATTAAGTACTTAATTTGAAAATAATAAATGGATGCGACAAACAAAAAAAGAAAGAAAGCTTAACTTCCTTAATTAATATCCATTAACTTTTGTGGTATGTGTTAATAGCTAAGAAATCCATCCCGTCCAAACAAAAGAAATATACATCGGAGAATAGATAAACGACCCGCCGTTAATACAATTTTAGGCAGACAAAAAATATCTTTTTCCTTAAAGGACATTCTGTATCTGTTAACTTTCCCTTTTCTCAATCTCTAACCCTCCAATTAGTCAATGAACCGCATTTCAAATTTTTGGAAGCATATAATTATTTTTTTATCTTAAGATCATAGATCGGTCAATTAATTAAAAGCTATTAGCCCGTTTAATATTGTTTTTAAGAACCAAATAAATATGATTAAGGAGTTGGGACACTATTTTAAAATGATTGCAACTAAAATCAAATCAAAATTTAATTATTTATAATAAAAAAAGAATTATAAGGTAATCTATCATATTCGTATCATTAATGAATTACAAGATTTACCTAAGATGGTTTAGTTTAAGTATAACAGTTATATTTCGATTCATCTTACTTTTTTTTAAAGGTTTTATAATTAGATGTTGAACCCATTTCATATCGCGCATTAGATATAGCTCTCCTATGCACTATTCACGGTGTTATTATAGAAAATATTTTATCGAGTTGTTGAAGTGAAGTACACACTGTTTAATAACTGCATGATCAAATCATAAAATCAACATTTTGAAAATGACGTTTAACATAAATGCTTCCCACTGAAAATGATTAATCTTTCATTAAAGCGTTAAACGATGATTAAATATTTGTTTCACTTTCTTTTAATCATTGATAAAGTAGAAATACTAATAGGTTCGTGCAAATGCAATTTCCATCGAACTCCATTAATTAATTAGTTCAGTCATCTTTTGAAATAGCAATAAAAGTCCACATCATTTCATTTCCTCTTGACAAATTAAAAGTCGACATAAAATAAAATCTTGATTCTATTCATCTTTTGAAACGGTACAAATAAATATTGGAAATGATAATATTATTAAAATTAGACGACGAGAGGCTGATATACAAAGTAAGACTAAGAGAGAAAGTTCTTAGCTTCCACAATCAAAGTTTTCCCTATGGCAGACAAATTTCACTTTTTTCTAGTGCTCTGTAGGTCCTACTGCCATATATGAAAAAGCAAAAATCTTCCTATTTCCTTTCTTTTAATTTGATAGATTGAAGGATCAGTTTCATCTTCCAAGTTATGCTGACAAATATTGAATGATGATAATTTTTTTTTTTTTTTTTTTAAAAAAAAAAAAAATTTTTTTTTTTTTTTTTTTGAAAAAAAAAAAAAGCATAGGAAGAATACGGACATCCCAGTAAAGATTGATAGCAACAAAAAAATATATAATTTTTTTTTTTTTTTTTTTTGAAAAAAAAAAAAAAGCATAGAAACGACATCCAGTAAAGATTGATAGCAACAAAAATATATAATTAAATGGCATCTGCATACCTATTTGTCGTTTTGATGATATGATGATGGGAAATGCGAATGAAACCAGAACTTTTGAAGATGAAGAGAGGATAGAGAAATTCTTTTTGGTTTCTGACAAATGAATCACCTGATCATAGCATTTGATTGACCTTGCTTCCTATGCATATTTGCAGTGTTGTCAACACATGATTGTTCATTTAATATAACATTTATCAATTCACAAACTTTTTGTTATAGAGAAAATTATTATTTCAATCTCTCCATTTCTAAATAATTTTTACTTTTGACTATAAAACTAATAAGATGCTTCATAATAATATTATTTTTATCCAACATTATTAAGCTGTAATATTGCTCAAATATGGTTTATCTTTTTTAAAAAATAAGGCTTTTAATTTATTTATATAATATAAAAATTAGTTTATTAGAAAGGCAAAATTTAAGAATAAAATCTTAAATGAGAGCCGCAAATCTTGAAAAGTGCAATTGAAAAGTGAATATATAGAAATACAGCTGGTAATTGGGGTGGGGTCCATAGTCCAGTGCCGATGCGAATCTAGTACACCAGAAGAAGCGTTGACGCGGATTCAACACTATGCACGTGCTGTGACCTCCCGATGCCGACAGTCGCTATTTACTGGTCAGTGTTTTCCACTCCCTTCCCTCCCTGCTTTGCTGTATGTGGATTGCGTTCCTTTCCTTGCAGCGACTTCTACACTCGTCGACCAGGCGTTTCCTCCGCCGCCAGCACGGCCTCTCCTTGCTCCCTCACCGCTACAGCTCACGTGACTCTCTTAATTTATTAAGTTATTATGTTTCTAACCTTCAACCCACCCCCCACATGTACCAATCTCACAGGAGAAAATTGTTTTTTCTTTATTTCAATTTTTAGGTTTTCTCTTTATATTTTCAGTTTCACACATTTCGCTCTAACCTATGACTAATCCTGTTAATATTAATCTTGTGTTTAAATATTAATTATATATCATATAATTAGTTCTTGTGTTTGGAATTTTTGAGTTAATATTTTAAAAATGACAATTTATCGCAATGTATACATATTTATTTATTAAGTATTTATTTTTAATATTAAAAATAAAATTCCAATTTCAACAACCTCTTTTTTAAATAATCTTTAAGAATGATGGTCATTGTCTTCTATCTAATTCGACATTACAAGGTTCCTACCGACTTGTAAGCACTTAAATGGGACCACTTACATTTTTTTTTTTTAAAAAAAAAATTAATTATCGAAGATGAATTACTGAATTACTAATATGAGTTAATGACTTGAAATTGTTCACTTTATGTGATAATGATTGATGGCGTATTTTAATGCTACCCTATAAGAAATTAGCGTCAAATAACGGTGATTTAAATCCACCAATAGCATACCAACACGTAGTTCT
This sequence comes from Jatropha curcas, assembly GCF_014843425.1. Next base: position 2,197,268 of record NW_023590909.1, read on the forward strand.
CATCAATCATGTCGATCGGCCTATAAATTTTGCAAACTCAACATCAACCTTTTATATAATGTACAAATCAATCATTATATTCTTTGTATTGCAAGAAAATATTACATATATAATTCAATATTTCTTTTTATTGGTTGAAACTCGAAACACATTTATTATTTTTGAAAGTAACTTTTTATCTAAAAAAATTAATTATTTTTCTCTCTTAATTTATTTTTATTTCCTTTTTCTTTTGATTCATCCAAACACCACAATAAAGGATAACTAAGGAAAAAAAAATAGTAATTTATATTTTTTTTTCTTATTTTCTCCTCTAATTGTCTTTCTTCTATTTTTTTTTTCTCTCATTTTCAAACAAAGTGAATATGTTAAATAATTATATAAATGGTAACATTTCGTATTTTAATTCTTAAAAAAAAAACATTTCGTACTTTAATAATTGTACTTACTAGCAATTAAATTGTAGGAGAGTTATCTATATCACAGCTCTCATTGTCAAAACATAAAATAATGATCAGTACTGTGACTTTTCATTTTCTTTTTCCAAAAATTTTGCAATTATACGAGTAAACAACCTTAACACGATACTAACTGTTGGTACAATTATTTACCAAAAAATAAAAGTATTTTTCAGCAAAAATTTCTCAAATTGGAAAAGTATCACTACATTAATTTTAATAAAATAAATTTTAAAATATACTATTATTATTAATCATTAATATAATATTAAAAACAAAAAAAAAAAAAATTTCTATATAAGTAAACACATGATATATTCATGTATGAAATGACAAAACTGTCGACGAAAAATATTTTTGACTAATGCATGAATTATTGGTAGGGATGAAGAATAATCAAGTGCTTTGATGACTAAAATGAGCCAAAAACTTTTCCAACCCAGAAAAAGGTTTCTCTTAAAAGTTAAAACTACTGTGTCTTTCTTTTATGGTTGACAAGAACTGTCGACCAATCAACTTACGAAGCAGAAAAGCCATGTCTTTCCTATGATGTCTCTTTCATTGTTTGTTCAAATTAATTTAGTTATTAATTAATTATATATTGTTATTATAATAATTAATTATCAATTTGTGTAATCTAAACTTGAATGTTGGTGAAACACGTTTACACTGAATACAATATTGATCTTGTTTACACTGAATACAATAAATACTTCACAAGTAACTATTGAATTTGAGATAAACAATAATTTAGTCAAATTACGCTTGAGTTTATTATAATTTAGGAGAATTAATTATTTCCTTGATTATTATATAAAAACTTTAAATCAATTATATTTTAGAAAGAGAGTAATCTTTTTATTCTTATCTAGACATTTTGTGTCTCACTTGAGAATAGGATAAAAGTTAAAAGTTGTGAAATTTAACCGAAGCTATAGAGAGGATGAATTTATCTTATGACACGTGGCTAAAACTTCTCAAGCCCATTACGTTTCTTTATACGGGTAAAAACCAATGAGATGTCTTTTGAAACAATTTAGCACTAATGAAATATTGACAAGTAAAGATTACTAATAAAGGTCATTAATAATCCAATCGACAACTCTGAAAATATTGAATCATATAAGCATTTAGAACGTGCAAATTTGGACCACCTTGCAAAACGATAGTACTACTGTTGGAGTGAAGGGAGAGGTTTCAATTTATTAAATGGTTGAAAGATCCGATATAATCTTTAAGTTACACAATAAAAGATTCTTTTCTTATGTCGTTAAATTAGTAAGAACTGATATGATCCGAAGAGCTCGAACATGAAATTTTCTATTATTCATATTCATAAAAGGCCAATCAAATTACGAATAATCTGCGTTTGTTATCATCCAAATTTATAAATCAAGAAATAGTTTAGGTATGAAACATAGGAGTCAGGAGTAAATGCTGATAAATGAGCTGTGGCCTATCAGGAATTGAAGGAGACTGTTGAAAGGGATCATCGGTCATCTTATTCACTTTAATTTAATGACTGCGGCCTAGCCTTTCTTGTTGCGCCATTATCCTCTACCACCAAACTCATTTTACCTTTCTTTTTCTTTCCTAATTAAATTCATCTGCCAATTCTACTATTCCACTTATAATTAATTTAATTTAAATTTTCTTTATTAATATTTTTTTTTTGACTTTTTATATCAACAGCGATGACTATTTTCAGACAAATTTTATTCTTAAAGTCAAAATTTAAGCATATATATATATATACTGAAATTTTTAAGAGAGTTAACTAAACTTTTTACAATAATTATAATAATTATTATTACTATTACTTAAATCAAACCGAACCATATATGAATTGAGATATGGTGGTCGGGCCAATTGGGTTCAATTACCATCAAATACCAACTAACCCTTTAATTGGAAGGGGGTAATAGCCTATATAGATATTATGATACAATAAAGAAAGACTAGGACACGTGGATTAACTCAAATTTCAATCATGATTTCATTTCTTGTTTTGTTTATCCAATTTCATTTTTCTCATTTGGGATTTTTGATGGGTTTTAAGTACAATTATTGAGATAAAAAAAAATTTAAATTGATAAAATTTATAGATTTTTCTCTTTTTATTTATGGTCTTATAAATATTTACATCGAAGGTATTATTATATTCTTAAAAATAATTATTTTCCTGATTCTGATGCATCATGTTAATGAAACTGTGACTTAATTTATTATTGTATTATAATAATATTTCTAATTGAAGCAATCAGCTGGACTTGGTTCAGACTTTCCCAGCACGTGTGCAGCTACGATAATAGAGAAAAGCATGTGGCCATTGGAATCCAATTTATTGATGATCCATGCTGTTGACTGCGTGTAAACGACAAATTTGGTTAATTAATCATATTTAATGTACGATGATTTCATATTAAATCAGTATTTAGGAATAATTAGTTGATTGATTTGATATCTTGAAGGGCTAATCACTTGCGTAAGTTCTTTTTGCTCTACCTCTAAAGTAGCAAAACCCTAATTAAAGAATATAATTAAAATATTCACATGGTAACACTTCATATTTATATTTTTCACACTTCAACCCACAATTTTGTGGCTACAAATACTTTTTCCGTTTGAAAATAAAAGTAGCCGTTTTGAATGTTAAAAAATAATAAATAATATTTTTTGATATTATTATTTTCATAAATTATTATTAATTTTAATATTAAAAGTAATTTATGAAAATAAATTAGCATGTCCTGAAAAATTGAAGATATGAATCTAAAAACAACAGATTATTACCTGGAATACGAGGGAAAACACATGTATTCACACACCTTAATTGTTTTTTTCGAGTAAATTCTTTTTGCAAACCAAAAGTCAACCCTGTAATTAAAGATGCACGTGTCACGATTACAAGCAAGGAAGCAATTCACAATGGTACATTTCTAATTTTGTCAAATGTGTCATTCCATGTTGGTAGGAGTAATTAATTAGCGAATTCTTCTATTGGTCCTGCATTAAATTAAATGAAATTAAAAAACTCTTACGAATATGTAGCAATTGCTAGATTTAAGGTCTCCCAATTTCCAACCAAATTAAAATAATTATATTTTAAAAAATAGTCAACACTTAATCACTAATTAATTATTAGTAACAAAATTAACTGAATTTTCTTTGAAGGAGTAATAAGAAGGCAAATGTTTGATTATTAATAAGAAAATAAAATGGAATTATTCCATTTTCTTTCCTTGAACATCTTAATTAGGTGGTTTGAACCTTAGGATTTTGTATTTGTTTTATATTGTTGGAGTCTAGCAAAAATGCAATTTTTAAAAAAAATTAATTAGACATCGGAAATTATTAATTAAAGACGAAAAAGAAAATTATGGAAACCATCCAAAATTTCTGTGACCTAGATTTTAAGCAAGTAGGGATGCCCTAATTATGTTAGCAAGTACGGAATATTGGTGGGGTTTAATTGGCCAATATATTGGTGGTTTTGTACTATTCACAAATTTAACCTAATTTCACTAACTATATATATATAGTTCACCTAGGGCGTAATATTCAAGTAAAATAATGTCGACCTGACCTTGTTGGTTAAATATTTGGATTTAATGAAATTATAAGACGAATTTAGACATAAAAATTTAATAAAAGGGCAAAATTTTGATTCTTATATAAATAAAATTAGCCAATTTGTATTTGTGGTAATAAGTACTAATAACTATACTATAAGAATCTTGAATCCAAAAAGGAAAGGCTCAATCTTTGGAAATAAAATTGATGTTATGAGAGATGAAACTGTTGATAGACCACTGAAATGGGAATAGTGTCTGAGTCTTCTATTGCACTATTAGCCATTGGGAAAGGAAAGCTAAGTTTATAAGGAAAATGACTTTTTGCCTCTTTCTTATTGTCAACGTGGTAAGAAATCCCAAATAAGTGAAAAGAACCAACCCAATGCAACATGTAATTTCATTTTTTTTTTTTTTTTTTTGGATAGCAAACATGTAATTTCATATTTTTTTTTTTTTTTTTTTGGGTTAGTACTAGTGTGTTTTCTTGTTTACTCTATTGGATATGTGTGAGAGAGTGGGTACTTGGTGCAAATTTTGAATGGTAAGTAGATTTACAAATCAAAATCAAATGATATCCATCTTAACACATGCTCGAGTTTGAACACAGAAAGATATATGAATTATAATAGTTTGTATTTTCTCTGTTTTCGCTAATTTGACATGTATTAAACTCTTTGGTCATAAGAATTAAGAAAATAAATTGAATTTACCGTCAAATTTTTTTAAAAATAAGGATAATTGGACTAATTAATGTTTAATTAAGATAAAATGAATAATGCCCAGATATATCTTAGGATAAAATTAAAATAAATATAAATACCAATTTTGATTTTTTAAAAATGTCGACTAGAAATTGAAATAAAAAAAAGTTAAAAACACTGTTCAATTTAACGGTTTTTTTTTTTTTTTTTTTGGGTTAGTACTAGTTGTTCTTGTTTACATCTATTGATTTTTTATACTTACTTTGTGCAAATTTTGAATGGTAAATAGTTACAAATCAAAAATCAAATGATATCCATCTAACACATGCTCGAGTTGAACACAGAAGATATATGAATTATAATAGTTTGTATTTTCTCTGTTTCGCTAAATTTGACATGTATTAATTTTTCATAAGAATTAAGAAAATAATTGAATTACCTCAAATTTTTTAAAAAATAAGGATAATTGACTAAATTAATGTTTAATTAAGATAAAATATAATGCAGATATATCTAGGATAAAATTAAAATAAAATAATAAATACAATTTTGATTTTTTAAAAATGTCGTCTAAAATTGAAATAAAAAAAAGTTAAAAAACTGTTAAATTTAACGGAATAAAATGAGTATTTTATTTCCAAGTATGTTACATGGGAGCCGGATGGTGTTTAATAAACGAAATAATAGCCAACATAATAATTCCCAAGGAAAAACCGAAAAACAACAACAACAACAATAATAATAATAATAATAATAATAATAAAGAATAAAATCTTAACGACCCTACTTAAAATCTTTTAATGACATAAATCTAACATCATTATTTTATGGTCCCGATATTTTCAACATAATTTAATTATGATTAGAGCATACCTGCAAAATATTAAATTTAATATTTAAATTAAATACAATATAGCAGGAGAATATTATTATAATAAATCCATATGTAAGTAAAGACACTCTGCTAGAAATAAGTTAGTTGAAATGGAATTGTCAATGGGATATAGCCCCATCTAACAAATAATACAATTCTATTTAATTATATATATATATAATTAAAGAAAAAATAAAATCAAGAATAACACTATTGATTGAAATAATTATTTGACAAGTCTATTTAATTTTTTTTTAAAAATGCAAAGTGTTTCTTTGAAAAGTAAAAATTTAATAATAATTCCAAATGTCTAATTTTGCTAAGTTGGAAGTGAACTAAAACCTAGTTTGTTAAATTATAGCAAGATTGCATAGCAGTATAGGTGGGAGAAAAATGTGCCTCTTTAGGACACAAAAAGAAACACATCAAAATGTACAAGTCTTACATGTGCACACACACCATGAAAATTTCTAAATTAACCAATTTCATGAGTTTCATAATCAGAAGATCAAACAAAGAATTAGGGTTTTCAATTATAAGACATCATCCTAAACAAGTCCAACCATGTCTTAAACCTAATTAAGACTTTCAAATATTTAATTTATCAGTAAAGGGAAGTATATTTGACCATTCAATTTGAGATAAAACAAGCAATTTATCTGCAAAATGCTAAAGCAGAAAAGGAAAGAGAAGAGCTAAAGAACAAGAACACAACTTGAGAAGGAAGAAAAGTATTTTTAGCCCTTCAATAAGAAAAAATTGCCAAAGGGCTCTCTCTCACAATATCAAAATACCCATAAGAAAAAGTTATATAAAAAGGTTAAAAAAAAAAGACACACCAAAAGTTAATCTCTAATTAAAATTTAAAGCACTAGTTAATCTTCCCATAACAAAAGCTCAAAACCACTATTTATCACACTTTCGGACATGTAATCCTCGTACCAAGGTGGATTGTATAGCCACGGGTCGCCAAATACAAACTCGTCCCTCAGCTCGGGCGACTTCTCGAAACTCATTTCTAGACTCGGTAACTCCACAATCTGGCTCAGTTCTTCTGGCGTTGCCACGTCACACGGAGATGACGTAACTTCTGCTGTTGACGACGATGATGATTGCGTCACCGTCGACGATGATGACGCATTATTGATGTTATTGTCATGCTGGGTGTCCTTGCTAATGTGAAAGTCCATTGAAGCAGCTTTAGCGGCGGCGGCTTGGACGTCGCGAGGCGAGTTAGAGGCGGGTCGAGGCAGCGACCCAGCGAGTTCAGGGAAGTTAAGGATTGCCGAGTTGCCTTTAATGGTTAAAGCAGCCACGTCGTGTGCACGTGCCGCCATTTCGGGTGTGGAAAAAGTGCCGAGCCAGATCCGGTTCTTCTTCCGGGGCTCTCGTATCTCCGATACCCATTTGCCCCAAGTGCGCATTCTCACTCCTCTATACACCGGATGCTTGCTACTGTCTCTAGCCCTCTTGGGTTTTCTCTGATCATTCTCATCCGAGTCGGATTTCCGAACCGGTTTTGTAGATAACCCGGATGAAGATGGCGAACAAGGAGCTGGAAAAGAAGAGTTAATACTGGACTCGGTCTCCCAATTCGAGTTTTCTCGAATCGTGTCAGGCATTTTTGGTGATCGCGAATCACTATTGTGTAGTACTTTCTTGCTTTGTTTCAGATAAAACCCAGAAAACAATTTTCTTGGAGAGAGAAAATATAAGTAGAGAGAGAAAGCAGAAAATGCACAAAGAAGAATGGGGTTATTCTGGGTCTTTATAGAGGACAGTATAGAAGATTGAAGAGAGGGAGAAAGACATAGTGGGGTTTAAGTAGAAAGCTGAGAGAGAAAGAAGACTGAGGAGAGGGATGTGCCAAAATGAGAAGAGAAGGAAAACGTGGAGGTTCTAGTTATAAGCGAACCCGCCAAAGATACATAATCACAGTCATTAATTAGCATAATCACATATTAACAAGCTTTGGCTCTCTGTTAGTTAGTTCTACATGATTATTGGGTTTTGAAAATTCAGTAATGCAGGAAATTTCCTAACACTTACAAATTTTTAATTGATAAATTAAGCGATTTTGAAGCTTTAATTAGAGTACAGGAGTCGGCCTAGGAAGGGAGAGGTGGCCAGGTGGGCGTGTGGATGGTCACAGGCTCACAGCTGGCAAAGGAATGGTAGAAATGGGCTGACTTCACTGTACTTAATTCTTTTAATTCACTCTCTTATTTTATAAATGTGTTGTTTGTCATTATTGATACGATGATAGTTAACTGAGTAATGTATCTTTTATAAGACTTATTTTACCAATTTAATAAATTAAAGGAGGGCTAATTCAATTGTATATCATTTTGAGTCACGGCTATAAGAGTTTTTATCAATTTAATGAATTAAAAGGGAGAGTTTTCTCTGTTGCATAATAGTAATATTGTTTGACGTATTAGATCTTTTTATAAATGTAAAAAAAGGTTGATTTTATAAATATTATTTAATAATGAAGATTATTACTGCAATATTCTATTTTTTGAGTGATTGAAAAAAATACAGCTGTGATCTTAAGAGCGAAAATCATATTGTTTTTTTTTTTTTATCTTTAATTAATTTTTTTCACTTATTTACTGTTACTTAATAAGAGGGTTTTAGAAGTCCCTCACTGATGTGATTTATTTTTTGAAGTGATGTTTTTAAGTACAGACAAGATAATTTGAAAGCGTAATCGAGGGCCCCTTTGCATTTGGGTTCACAATTGCTTCAGTAAATTAATTGTACCAAAAATCTGATTGTCACTCAAAATTATTACTGCTCCTTTTTATCTTCTGGTCAAATAGGTCCCTATCATTTTGGCTCTATTCAATTTGCCTCCAAATTGGAAGAATTTATTAAAATAAAAAATTATTAAAATTAATGGAACATAAATAGTATTTATTAATATTTAATTGGAAGAATTTCAATAAGAAATGAAAATTTAATTTTAGCTAAATTTATTAATTAATGTGTAAAAGACTTTTCCAAAAATGCTAAAAAATTTCAAAATAAATAGGCTTAAAACCACAATAAATAAGACAAAGATAGAATAAACCAGCTAATTTTTTCATCATTCAAAGAGACAGAGTCAAAGAATTGCACATTATATAATTATAAATATAAAATCCCTAGGTTTTATTTATAGTTTGATAATTAATTAGTTGTAATTTCAATGGGTTTGTACAAGCAGGTAATTAATAAATTAATTAAGAAATCTGTCTTCCTGACTAGATATATGATCTATGGATTAAGAGCACTTTGATTTGGAAAATACCCACATGCTGTAGCTGCAATTATACTCTACTGGAGATTAAACAAAAAATTTGGAATTATATGTAATTCTACTTGTTTATTAATTACAATAACCAACTCTGAGTAATTGCTTTCATACCAACTCATGTTACATATAGATTTAGCACTTGGTTTGATTCCATTTTCGGTAAGAAAACATTCAGACAACACTTATTTATATATATATTGGAGATAAATGCATATTTTATTAGGTGCAGGGTACTTGATGAAACTTATTCTTTTTTTTTTTTAATTGCAGTAAAATAAAAATCTTATATAATTTGCTAGCTAGCTAAATGCGGTATGATCGGTTTTTCATTGGTGAGTTTGAGTCATTTAGACTACAAGAGTGAAGGGAGGATTATCTCTGTTGTGTAGTTTGTTCTATTATTTCAACTTGTTTAACGGGTGAAAGAAAATTTTATATTACTAACTATAAATATAACCATGCAATTCTGTTTAGGTTAAAGTTTTTTGATTGCCAGGTACAAATTTTGAAATAGTAGTTGATTATAACAAGATCTAACCCTAGCTTCATTAAAGAAGTGGAGCCATATGATATTTTTTCTTTGATATAATAAAAATAATAATAAATTTAATTATTCTGGTTATTTCACATGCCACTCATGTGCCACCCATACTCAAAAGGTGTTGAACACCTTCTTCTCATCAAGATTTTGTTTCTTCAATCTATAACCCTTCTTAAGTATTTCTCTGCTACCATATGGCATGGCAGATACGATGGACCAACTTATTTCTACTTCTGCAACTTATAAAAAACATATATTTATTTTTATTTTTACCCAATTTCATTTTTTTTACCTTCTCCATTCTAATTAGTATTTAAAAATTAGTTATTTTTCCAAGATTTGAAGAAATTAGTACCAAGAAACAGCACATCTACAGTAGTTTCAAGGCAGGTATTTAAGGGCATTAGTTAATGGGCTGGGGTCACTTTGGGCCTACCAAAATTTAATGGTGTTGTATGTTTAATAAGCGCATTTGATGGGCTTCTAAAACAAGAATGATAATGGGCCCCCATTTTGCATGAGAGTTATACTTGTCCCCTATATTGTTTTGCAAGATCCAATTCTTACTTCACTAATTTTGTACAAGAAAAGCTTTGTTTTTACTGGGACCATATAACCAAATTTACGAAGCCACTTGATGATCTACGGCAGTACTGTTCTTTCAATGAATAGGACATCCCTATTTAAGGTTTGTCCCTCTACTTGTTTTCATCTCCATATTGTACTTTTTTTTGTGGTTCTATAACTTTCCATTTTTGTTTTTTGCAATTTCATTTGTTTTTTTTTTTTAAGTGCCCTTTGTGAGTACAAGTGCACATCATTCATTTACTTCATTTTATTTTACCAACCACCACAAGCTCTGTGGATTACTAAAAACAAGTTCTTTTATTATACTGTTAAATGTTTAAAAGCATTGAACTGTCATAAAATTTTAAACAAAATTAAAGTTTTTATTTCATAATATTTAAAATAATGATTTAGAAATTCATTCGATTATGATTTTTTTTAATATTCATAAAGAGTTAGAAATTATGTATTTTTTCCTATAAATCCCGTACAACCTGTGACTTCTTGATACGAGTAACAAATCTTTACTGATAGCATGCAATGCATGCAATTTTATGATTCTGAAAAGAAAAATTATAACATGGAGCAAGATTTTTCTGCCATTTAATTGCCTCTTGAAGCAAACAATTATTGTAGAAAGCAAGTCCAAAATTTCTGTATTATCACTCATAATCACAACAACCCATATAATTAAGTGCAACTTTCTTCTTTAATCATGCCAAGCTCCACAAGCATAGTCAAAAGAGCCTCACACATTTCACTGCAATCAGGCTCGTTAGGATCCTTCTTACCCGAAGAGTAAACCATCCATGCATGATCTAGCTTCCTGTCTGGTCTGACAACAACTGAGCCAGGAACCTCAGCATCACGGCAAGTTACTAAGCCATCGCTTTTCTCTCCATACCTAAGCTGCAAGTGGAGAGCGGAAACAGCCATGGCAGCAGACAGAGGTATTACGACTGGTACCTTGCGTCCTGCTTGAACAACACTGTCAGGCTCCTCAAACCCAAGTTTTGGCAGGGGTAGCCAAGGAAGTTCTGCATGTGCTATTTGGGTCATTGTCGCAATGACACCTGGAGCAATGCTTGCCTCAGAGTGGAATGAGATAAGAGGTATTTGCTCAGGGAGCTTGTGGTTCATGATGAACTCCCTCCGCTTATCATAAGTGAGATCTTCCAGTGCTCGAATGTCACCCTAGAAATATACGTTAATTATTCATGAATCATAATCAAATAAAGGTGAACTAAATACTTTTAACAGAAAAATAGCATTGCTATGTAAACAATACTACTCGATGCACCTACCAATAATCACAGTATAAGAAAGACATCAAGGGTTAAATAAACAGAAGTCCTGCAGAAGGGAGCCTAATAATTTGGAGCTTTATAAGGCTTAGAAACCATAGATTGGCATAATTTTTTTCCTTCTAGATTTTCACACCACAAAATACATGGACTGCCTAGGCATTAAGAAATTAATACCTTAATGAATTTGCATATCAAGAGTTCCATGATCTTCCGGGTTTCTTTGTCAGCAATCTGGCCTTCACGGAGAATATCTGATGCTACGGGGGATCCACCATATGGGCTTTGCACCAGTGCAAGTCCAGCAACTTTATCTTTCAAGTCGGACCAGTACAATGACAATGCGGCTGCAGCATCAACCCCACCCTTGCTATGTCCAAGCAGCATCACACGCTTCCCCGAACCCCAATAAAGTTCCTCAATGTAATGCTTCAGTTCGCATGCATTGTGCTCCACTGATGCCTTCATATAAGAAGACAGATAACAGCCAGAAGGAAAGGTTTGCGAAGGTTTATGAATCAAGATAATTAAATGGAACATATATATTGTTTAGAGAAAAAAGCACAAAGAAATTTCTCAACACTTTGTTTATGTAACTGTGGTATTCCCTGCTCAATCTTAAACTTAGATAATCCACCAAGTAATAATCAATTACCTCACTGTGAATTTTCGCAATGTGACAAGCTAGACCCATCTTAGAAAAGCATCTCTTAGTACCCACAAAATATAAAGGACCATGATTACTAAAAAGACCTGACAAAGGTAAAACTTAACATTACAATGGGCCTCTATTTTGCTGATTGCCAGCAGAAGCTAGTAGAATTGGGAATTTTTTTGTACCTGGTATTAATAGATAAACAAATGAGTCTTGAAGTTTGTGCTCTCCATTCCTGAAGAATAATGCACAACATTGTGGTGAGATCCGTGAATATATCCACTGCCAAGAAAAGCTATCCTAAACTCTAGGCACTATACAAAGAGATGTAATAACCATTCAAGCAAAAACTTGTGCAATGATAAGCTCAAATAAAAACTAAAACTTAAAGCAGTGGAAAATAGAAATGATAAACAATAGATCCAGCTAAGCATTTCAGTCAAGGTTTCTTAGGAGATGCAACCCAATTATCACATCCTACTTGTTATTAAGAACAAAAGAGATGTGAAACGCAAAATCTGTAAGGCCCAAATTTTCACATACAGCATTACAAATTAGATGCTTTATGAAACTTTAGTAAAATCCATTACGGTGTGTATAATATTAGCAAAAGCCCCTCATCACTGTGTTTGCACAGTTCAATTTCCATAAAGTGACACATCCAACAAGATAAAAAGTATTCTCAAAATTTAACAAGGGAAATGGAATAACATTCTTTTGTACCTTATTTTGTTGAGCAGATCCAAGAATCTAGCTGTACCATCCTCCACAGGAGCCATTCCGGGTGTGCGTTGCAACCATCCAATATCATCAGATGACCCGCGCAAAGTTGTACGAACTCTAGATGTAACGCTGGAGATGCCAAAATAAGTACTACTATGATATGAAAACAAACGTAGATATAAAAGAACTTGTGAATTATGATAGAGCTGGAGTCAACATAATTTCCACATTTTTGGACTTGAAGAAACTTTGATTCTTCTATGACAAATGTCAATTCGCTAGGTTAAAAACAAGGGTTGGGGTTGCACAGAAGCTTATTGACTCCATCATGGGCGGCCACTTCGATACAGGGTTCTGGGGACTTTTCTAAACTGATCCCACAAGTTATAGACAGCAAAAAATTGAGACAAAACATTCAAATTTTGTATACTACGAGAAGGGAAAAAGAAAATCAATTGAAACCCATTAGAGCCTTTTGCTTCTCAAAATCAAGCATCATGTCCATAAACCCAAAGTTTTATATTGGAAAAGGGTAATTTGCAAAGCTTCTCCATGCACTTAATAAAATCAATTGATTAAATAGAGTTTAGCTCTTTCTGATAGAGAACTTTAGTAATAGCAAATACCCTCCCTCAAGCCAGCGCGGGGTTCATTCCTGGTCCTTGTTTTCTATAATACTTTCCTTTTTGAGAAATATTCTCAAGGGTTTCTTTTTTTTTTTTTTTTTTTTTTAAAGCTTGCTCCATGCACTAATAAAATCAATTGATTAAATAGAGTTTAGCTCTTTCTGATAGAGAACTTTAAGTAATTAGCAAATACCCTCGGCCTCAAGGCCAGCGCGGGGTTCATTCCTGGTCCTTGTTTTTCTATAATACTTTTCCTTTTTTTGAGAAATAATTTCTCAAGGGTTTCTTTTTTTTTTTTTTTTTTTTTTTCCTTTGTACTTGTAATGAAGTTTTGACTTCTTTCATAGTTTTTTTTTTTTTTTTTTTTTTTTCCTTTGTACTTGTAATTTGAAGTTTTGACTTCTTTCATAGTTATTTAAAAATTATTTATTGGGATCACATTTCTCTTGGAGAAGGTGATAAGGTAATGAATAAACTCCCTGAAAATTTTTTTTTCGCTAGGTAATCACTTAAAGTTAACTTCTTTTACCTACGAACTTGAACTTGAGCACATCTGATGTAATAGAATGAACATCTCAAGGAGGCCAATGCCAACCTCCACGCAAGTCGAAACCCAAACAATGGGAGCATCAACCTACATTCACTCAAAGAAATTGCATCATGTCAGGCAAAGAAATTATTTATATTGCAATAGACATTCAAGATAATCAGAACATTTAAGGAATCTAGATTTAACATTGCAGTAATAACATTCCAGTTATACTCCCAACTCCTGCATTCTACATTGAGTTCAACCCCTGAGCATTAGAAAATCCAAATCATATATGTACATAATGCAAATTGAATTAAGAAATCATTTAAAATTTACTGAAGAAAATGAGCACAAAAAACAGAATGCAATAACAAGGGCTGATAATTAATGATACATGTATTGGATCATTATTTTAATTTCAGATTAAAACTGGAACAAACTAGATTTGGCATATATTCGCACTTGTCACATTCATATCTTTATAGTTTCTTACTGTGGAGAAATTCAGTGAAAACGAATAATACCCTTGAATAATAAAGGAGGAAACATCATGATAACTGGTTTTTATAATTTCATATCCTGTATTTACAAGTAATTCTTCCCTGATGTCTGAAGCACTTTTTCCACGGATTTCAGGGCTTGCATCGGCGATACAATATTTAGGAGATGATGAGGATCCTTCCCCATCAAGTTTACAAAAGCTGTTGCTAGAAGGTCTTGAATATGGTCCAGAGGAACAGGCCACCAAACTTTCTGAGTATTCTGCATCCTGAAGGACAAGATCCTCTGCATAAAAAACAATGTATCATATAGCCATAATTTCCCAGAGTATAAACTAAAAAGCTAATTGACATTGAATAATGCTAAATGGAAACATGAAATTGGATTGAAGCCATGAATGGGGGAATTGCAGCGGAGCAGAAGCTAGTCTGCAAATACATTGCATGTAATCAAAGTTAAGAACTCACCAATAAAACGAATCAATCGATGACGTAAATAAGCAGTCAATGTCACCAGATGGTTGATAATGTCATCCACTGATGAATGGAATTCAAAAGAATCAACAAGAAGACTTGTGCTACTCACAGCATCACAATGAACCTGATAAGAGGATCTATAATTAGACCTGGAGAACTGAATTATCATATCAAACTTACTCAGAATACAACCTAGACAGCAACTATCAAACATAAAAAACCTTTTATCAATTAATAGTACTTAATAAACCTTTGCATGGGTCACCAGAAAAGATTACATCATCAAAAAGTGCTTCATTACAATAGTTCTTCAGCTTGAGTAAAGAGTAAATTAACCCTTGCATTCGAAGTGCTTAACACTCATTAATTCCCTAGACTAAGGTTCTATATACATCACAACGAATGCATCTCTGTGCGTGTTCATATGCTGATGCACATATATAAGTGCATCCAAACTTGAGGACACCATATCTTTGAATAAATATAGCATAGGGTTAGTCTCAACACCTGCTTTCTTTGGCAGCCGTGTCTTTCTACAAGGCAATATTTATTTGATGCGTGCACAACCTGTTGTGACTTAGACAATGAAATGAGAGAATATTAAACATCATGAATCACATAACGGGAAAGATAAAAAATAAAAAATTCAAGTCTAATATCAAGTTTTATACTTACTGTTGAAGGAATATCAGTTGCATCTCCATTAACACATGTATCTCCCATTAGATGTTCCTACCCTCGGATTATTCAAGTTCAAGATGAAGATAATTTAGAGAAGGAAAGCAACTTTTATCCATTCCTAGGCACACAAAAGGATATATAGGGAAGCACTTAACGCATTAGCAGGAATAAGAAATGAACTCAGTCCTTTAGGACAAAAACCCAAATATGTAATGCAAAAAGAGATTCTTTGTTAAGCGGGAATCCGAAGTATATGATTAATACCAATCTCACCATCAATACAAACAGACACACAAAAGAAAAACTCGTAGGTTACTTGCAGCTTTCGTACAGCTTTTGTATTAATGATCACTCTTAGAAAGACCAAGTTTAAATCTTGTTGGAGTTGGATTTTCTTCTTAATACTTTCGACATTATCTGAGGTATAGATAAGTTGAGTGGCAAGCCCAAGGACCAGGTCTGAAAGACCCTTGAAAATCGAACTGCAAAGTGAAAACTCTAATTCTGGCTGTATCTAACAGGACTGTGATGTTGAAAGTTTCCAAATTTCATCAATCTTCAGTTAAAGACATTTTTTGAAATGACCAGAGCCCTGCTCAACTTTGACAAGGTAGTTTGTATTAATTGCGGATTATTAAAATTAAAGCGACAAGTCACTTTCATTTTTTTCTACCAGAATCCAATCAAACGAATGGAAATAAAAACAGGTTAACCAAATACACAAAAAAAAGAAAAAAAAAAAATCAAAACTTTGCACCAATACCAAAATCCCACACGATAGAACCAGAAATTCAAAGAAATAGCTGAGACCGACTTACAAGTTACAATACAAATGAGACAAAGGGAAGGTGGAAGGGCCAGAATCGGGGAGAGATCAGAACCTGCACAACCCAGTAACAGATAGCTCTTCCAGAATCAAAACCCATTTAAATTTATAGAAGGGAAAAGCAACAAATATCCAAATGCACCCATTTCGAAAAAGGAAAGACAAGAATTAAAGAACACGAAATCAGAATAAAGAATACAGGAAATAAAAAAAAAAAAAAGAAAAGAAAAGAAAAGATAATAAATAATGTTGGAAAGGGTAGCAACCGAATTGGAGGAAAGTCATGGAATAGGAATGGGAGCAATAGATGATAGCTATCTTGTTTGTCAAATTGCCTTTGCTGTCCAAGATCTGCCATGGCCCACCCTGAACGAAGAAGTTTCTCTCTTTCTTTTTCATTTTTTTCTGTTTTCTGAAATTTAAAATCTTTAATTAAACAAAATACTGATTCGATTTCACAGTTAAGGGATTAGATTCTGGAGTTTGAGGACAAATTTGGGGTTTTAACCGTCAAAGTTTAAGTTGGAAGCAAGGCGTAGAGTGTAGGACCCGCCAGGATATGATCACTGTTTGAGTGGATAACACTTTATTTTTCCTTTTCGGGAAAGAGAGAGAGAGAGAGACGTGGCATATTGGGGCCAACACAATAGTGAGTATTGACTTGCTGACAAAAGAGAAGACTCCATGGAAACATGAATTGTGCCATCAAGCAACCTCTTTTTATTTCTTTATTTAACACAAATTGAGGGTGAAATGATAAAATAATTAAAATTTCATATAATTCACCTCATAAGTGTGATACGTTAATGACACAAGGTATTAAATGGAGAAGAGAAAGAACAAGAAGTTATTTTAAAATATCTATTATATTTTAATATTAGTTTAAATTTAATTATGAACATAATAGAGAAAAATAAATAATTCGTATGAACTTAATTGTTATAGTTGTAATGCTGAAAATAACTAAATTAACAAGTTCAAACTATTTTGTAAGTACTATTAAAAAGTGTTTTGGAAAAAATAATTTTCAATTTTGGTGGTAGAGAAAGATTATCAGTGGGGAAGCAAACCGCAAGGTTTGGTGAAAAAAAAAATATAAGAATTCAGGAAACTTGGACAATTTCAAATCATGCCTAGCGAGGAAAAGGAATCGTACAAATTAGGGAACTCCGTTTTAATGATGACTTGCATATGTATGAAGCAGGTGAAGGAATTTCATGTTATACAAATTGAGTAATGGAGTATGAGGTCATAAATTGGAGAAAATAATTTCAAAGAATGAACAAATGCAGACATAAAAAATTGCCTTTATGACAGAAAGAGGAAGGTTTCTAAATAAACAAAAACCAGTGCCTGTAAATCAAACAGCTGAACACAGCAAAATTATTCCTAGCTGTTTAAGTGAGCCCTAAAATTTCTAAGATCTTTTACAGGAGGAAAATAATTAACAAGATATATACAGGAAACTGCCAGTAAGATGCTATAGTACAAATTCTTTTACATGATTTCCCAAATTTAATCAAGTAAGGTGGGATAGTTTCTTCTTGAACAGCTTCATCTCTAATTCAGATGCCATCTCTCATTTCTATTTTCCACCTCTGCTCTTCATTTCCAGATCGGCTTGATATCACATTCTATCTTGGTTTTACCTGATAAACTCTATTATACCAAATTGAATGCAGAGTCATGTAAAAGAGATCATACTTTACTGGGTTAGGGTGCCAGAGGAAATGCCGTTGAACCTTTCTGACACCAAGTTGCATCTGAAGATACTTCTCTTTTGGTATTGAAAGTAATATTTCTTTCAGGTTGGGAATGTCTTTCTCAGAAAGGATTACTGAGAATGCGCTCCAATCTAAGACATCAAAAAATGGCGGAACAAAATTATCAGATATAATTACAGGGACACATTCATAAAAGATGGATTCAACCACTCTTGGGCTGTTGACCTCGTAGCCCCTGGGGCAGATGCAATACTTGCTGCTCTTCATGTGCTGGATGTAATTCATTTTGCTTGCAACACCAGGAGGCATAGGACCAAAAATCTTCATTGAAGGGTCCTTATCTTTCCAGTGACTTACCAAGATTGGTCGCAGATACCCATGCATATTTCCGGCATAGAAGGCAAGAATGTGCCTTTGAGATGGTGGTTTTCCTCCGAGATCTCTAAGAGGATTTCTGGCTGATCGGACATATGTTTCGGGAAGAGACACATCCCTTCCTATTTTGAAGCCTACAGTGACATCAGCATTGCAGAGGGCCTTTATGCAATGTTCCATGTGGTGCCTTGTTTCATATGGAGCCTGTAAAAATTTCATGCATCATATCGCACATAAATGGCTAGTAAAAAGGAAAAGGAAAGAAAAGGCGAAGGCAGGACTCGTGAAAGCATGCATGAAAGCTAACACAAAACAAAAACTAGCACTATGCTTCTCAGATTTAGTCATTTATTCCACCCATATTTTAACTGAGGTGACCAAAGCAAAACCTCAGCAGCATCATCTGTCAATGACATGCTAATACTATCATCTATGCTTTACTTAGATATTCGTATAAAAGAGAAGTTGAGTAAAAGGCAGATGAAGTCAAGATAAAATTTACTTGATATGGGCATTTATTCTGTGGAATTCATTTCAGTTCCATCCCTATGATACAATTGGGTTTTAGTTATAACCAGAATTGAATTACTAGAAGTAAATTCTAAATTTTTTTTCAAACCAAACAAGCAAAACATGGAATTCAATTGAATTCCACCAAATTTTGTGAAATTCATTTAAATTAAACCAGCAGTAGAAGTAAAGGAAAGAGAGAATACCCAGTCGTGGCAAGCTACAAGAAAATGATCTGCTCCATCAGTTCTGTTAAAGTAAGGATATTTAGCTGCAATTTTCTCTGTGTATTCCTTCAAATATTGGCGTAGATTTGTTCTATTATGGGAGTTACGCACATAAAGTGCATACTCCAGCATTCGAGAACTGAATGGCATATAAAACAGATGAGCCTTTCGAGGGTCTTTCACAAGAAAACGCTTGTTCCCTTGCATCAGTTTCATAAACCATCCTTCCGAGGCATATAACCCCTTCAATATTGGTAGATGAAATATGGGTTTCTTTCCATCCCTATAGATATAAACTTTGAGTGTGCGCTCCATGAGTTCGTAACTCCTGAAAATAAAAAAAAAAAAAAAAGTGGGTTTAAAATTGGGTTATCAGAAAGTTTACATCAGGAATTCAATTTCAACATCAGACCAGAAAGATACAAATGAGAATATATTAAAGAATTCGGAGAAATGGGCAATCACTACACAAAAAGTTCAAAAGACAAATCAAACATATAAAACATTGAGAGAAAAAGATCTACAGTTCAACATGATTAGGTACTTGTTCATGAAAAAAGGTGCAAAATGCATTGGTCACCAGAACCTTATCAGGACTAGAAATGAATATCAGTGATTGATTCATCCCTAAAAATGGCACACCATAAAATAATGCATGCAAAGTAGCAAAACCAAATTACAAAGCACTCCATTTCCAATTGTCTACCACCTCAACCTAAAATTTATGAGTTATTAGCCCATGCTAGTGCACTGGCTGGGGTTGAGATAAACACTGTCCAAGTGTAGCTCAAATCTTGACACTGGTTACTCAGCAGCACATTTCATCCATCATATACTCAACTGGAAAAACATAAATTAAAGAACTCAATTTTCCATGCATCTACAGTCTCGACCTGCAAAGTCGATCATTACATTTTGACTAAGAAAACTGCAACCTAGTGTCAGATAATTAAAGTTACAGCCTGTACATATGGCCACCAGCACATTTGGCATCAACTAGACTCTAAAAATGTTATGGCAACTTATAAATCAATTGGTAATCTCGAAGTTGTTCTGTCTCTCTTTCTCACACCTATCTTTCTCAACCCCATACTTCTCCGTCATCTAATTGATTTTTTACATTATGGTACTTGATTTAACCAATGTTCATAATACAAAGGTGGAGCAAGTATTGAAAAACTGTGGGCAAGTTTTATTCAGAGCAATAACTTTCAATTGAACCAGTAATCCACGCCATGAATTAGGCTTACCTTTTAAACTTGGAAACATTTCGGAAGAGAGGAGCATAAAGATCTCGATCATTCACTGCAACTGGAGCACCTTCAATTTGTGATCTTGCAGCCAAAATCTCGCGGTCTCGTGGAGAGGACCATCTTGGTCTCTACAAGCATACATAAAAGGGTTCAGATTTCCTGTTTTGAATAAAGCACTTATTAAAGGAATTTGTTATTCAGTATAGAATTAGTACCATTGAACGTGAAGACCGACGATGTCGCTCTAATATACTGTCCATCTCATTTATTGATGTTACTGATTTTGGAGGCATCTCACATCTCATCTTCTTCCTTCCATGATTATTCATCTTTGCTAAATCATTTTTTGAAGTTGCAACACCATCTCTATGGATAGCAGAACCAATAGAGGAACTTCCATTTGATCTCAAACTGGTGATATTTGTTAATGAAGGTACTTCTTTTGATCCTACAGGAGGTGATTTCAAAGTAACGTTTATGTGCCCCAACTCTTTCTCCAGATGAAAGTCCGTTGAAAGGTTTGATTTCACATTCTGATAAAGAGGTATTTCAATTTTGGCTTCACTGGCAAAGTCCATGATAGAATTATTTTCTCGACTTCTGATACTTTCCAGTATGAAAGTCCCATTTTTATCCACCACATCCTCAAATGGGAAACCATCATCTATATTTCGATCCACAACAAGCTCGATAGGATTCTCCAAATCCTCTTTTTCAGATACAAAACCATCAGTATCTCCATCATTAGCAACTGCAAGCTCAAAATGATTATCCTGATCTTGATTATCAGATGAGAAATCATTCTCTGTGTCTCCACTGTTTCTCTTCAATCCACCACCATGACTAATGTCTCCATTTCCACCAGAATTGACAGCATCTTTCACCACTACACCATCAACTGTGGAAACTTTACTCGAGCTAGAAGTATCAACTGTGAGAGCATTGCGAACCATGACAGACTTTGTGGAAGATTGTAAGATTGGAAAGCTGCTTGTATCTTGTACTGGTTCATTGCTATTGGGTAATAAAGAACGAAGAGCATTTCCATATGGAAGCAATAGAGATTGAAACAGTAAATGAGTAATAGCCACTGCACCCACCAGAAGAAGCCATCTTCTTTCAATTTGGCATAATTTATGAAAATGAAACCGGAACTCCATACGAGGAAAAAAAATCTGACTACCAAGTAATACAGAAATCACCTATTCATTGTTGAGAAGGACCTTGTATTGCAGCATAATACCATCAATCAGACCAAATAAAATAAAATAGATAATGAGCAACTACAAATTGAAAGGGACTTGCATTACTAAATACACACACTTGGGTAAAAGAGTGGACTTGCAACTCACAATTCAATTACAAAAAGAGCAGCATACGAACCCTATATTATCAAAGCAGCGAAAATAAACAATAAGGAAATTAAGAGCAGAAAAATCCAAATTAGAGTAAATCCATAAACAGTTTGATCATATAAAATCTTACAAATGAAAATCAAAAGGTAAATGAGAGATTTTTAAATCATCTGGGCTGCGATACAGCAGAAGTAAGAGGAATTACAGTTCCGTTATATCGACAATATGAAAGAAGTAAAAATTAAGCTCAAACTAAGCTGAACGATAGTTCTCTCGGGAACCAAACAGACACAAAAACTCACACACACAAAAAAGAGAAAAAAAAGTGAGCTGAAAAATGAAAGATACACAAACCTCAACAACTTGACAAAGACGACAACGAAGAGTCCAGCTGAGAGCAGAAAAATGACCAATTAACCTCTGTTTTCCCAATAATTTAATCTAACCCACCTAAAGAAAACATGAACAGGCCTCTAAAGGGCAAAAAATATAAAGGGAAAGAGAGAATCTTTCTGCCAAGCTTATTTTAGAATAAAAATTTAGCAAAGAAGATTTTTCTAATAGCTGTATTGACTGTTTGCAGACAGCCACTATTATTAAAAAATAAAACTTACTAATTTCTTTTGCAATTATTTTGGCTTTTTTCAAACTTGGAATTCAATTAGAGGCTTGGAGGTGAGGGTTGGTTCGTGGATTTATTATACAATTTATATTGTTCTCTTTTCTGTCAGCTTCAGCCAGCTTGAGATTTAAGAATCAGGATGAGCACCCGAAAGAGAGAGTCTGGACAGCGACGGAATGGGCCCCAATTCCAACTTACCCGAGGATAATGTTTCTTTTCTTTTTTTTTTTTTTTTAAACTTACTAATTTCTTGTTGCATTATTTTTGGCTTTTTTCAAACTTGAATCAATTAGAGGCTTGGAGGTGAGGGTTTGGTTTCGTGGTTCTATTATACAATTTTATATTGTTCTCTTTTCTTGTCAGCTTCAGCCAAGCTTGAGAATTTTAAGAAATCAGGATGAGGCACCCGAAAGAGAGAGTCTGGACAGCAGCGGAATGGGCCCCAATTCCAACTTTACCGAGGATAATGATTTCTTTTTTTTTTTTTTTTTTTTACTTATCAGATCGAAACGTTTCCCTGAAACATTTTGTAGGCGAAACCGTTTCCCTTGTAAATCTATCTATTTATATTACATGAAAAAAAGTGATAATGAAATGGAATAATGATATTTTTTATATTGTCCTTATAAAATTTAAGTTACTCTAAGATAATCTTAGTTATAGTTAATTAAAAAATATTAAGATAAAAATATATATACTATTTCTATAGATTGGATTTTTTTAAAACTTTTTTTAATGGATTTTTTTAACTTTTTTTTAATAAATAAATAAATATATAGATAATTAAGTATTTCAAAGTTTAAAAATTTGCTATTATTATTTTATTATGTCTAATTATGTATTTCATTATATTATTATATAAATTAGCAATAATAATTTAATAGTTTTAATAATTTATTATTATTATATTATTTTTATTTGTATTTACTATTATTGTAATTTATCTTAAACATTATTATTTTAAATGAATATGTGTAAATATGAGTGAAACACCCTGAATTTTTATTTTCAAAACATTTGAATTTTTTATTAAATCAAAATTTGAATTTTTAACGGTATAGGCCGAAAATGGTGAACAATCTTAATTTGAGTTCAAGTTTTGCAAATTGGGCCCAAGCCTAAATATAATGTCGAAAATTTTGAAACCGAGAACAGTTAAATTTTCGAGTAATAAAAAAGTCCGCAATTAATCTTTATGTTATTATATATATAATTGTCCTTTTGAAATTCAAATATTGGATTTACTAACTTTTTTCTTATTATTATTATTTTATTTTTTTTAGCTAAATGGAGGAAATGTTATGAAACCTAATTAAAATAAGTAAAATAAATTGAACCGGACCCGAAACGCAAATTGATTATTCGAAGACCTAGTGAAAAACCCTGTAAACTGAGTAAAATCGAGCCGAATCATTAAATTAGACCAAACCGGTTCGAATCGAACCGGAATGGTCTAGAAGCCCAAGATTTTTCTTTTCTTTTTTCTTTTCTTTTTCTTTTTTTTCCTTTTTTTCTTTTCCCTTCTTCTTCCTTGCGCCAGCAACAGCGCGCGACTCCCCCTCTCTCTTCTTCCTCCCTCCACGGACTTTCCGGCCCCTCCAACGGGACTTTCGGTCGACCTTATCATCACAAAAACGGGCTCCGTCTTCCTTCGATCGACGGCGAGCTTCTCCTCGTCCTCCCTCGTCTCCGATCCGGCAAAAGATGGGAATCACGAGCGGAGTCGGATTCCCATTTCGCTCGAACAAGTCGCGTTTCCCGGCGATTGTAGGACCAGTCGAGCGGTCCTTCTCATCGGCGGACAATCTCCGGATCTCTCTCACACTTCGTGTCGCGGCGTCGTTTTAGGGGCATCAAGGGGGGGCGCTTGGGTTTGCGTTAGGACCATTTACACAGCCCCCAATTTCTGCCCCCCATTTTCTGCTTTTCTTTCCGTTTTCCGGCCAAATGAGCTACTGGTTCAACAAACAAGCGTCAGATTTGGGCTCCCTAAGGAATTTCTAGCAATTTGGTGTGGATAACGCGAAATTCTGGGTAGAATCGACTTTCTGGCCACCGTGCACGGCTGCCGGCGGCGGCGGTCCGGTGACCGGCCGGCGACACTCCGGCGAGACCCTGAGAGGCAGAATTCTCTTCTCTTTGTGCTGATCGTGGAATCTTCGCCCAAATTTCAATTGGTACGCTCTAAGGCTCCGTTCCTAATTCTCGGTATAAATTCCAAATTTATAATAATATGCTGTGAATTAGTTGAAGAATTTTTAGGAGAATGTGAACCTAGGGTTGGAAGAATTTTTTTAAGGAGTTTTAGGAGAATGTGAACCTAGGATATAATTATTAGAGTTGTGATAATATTAGATTATGAGTGTGTAATTAAAATCACTATTTGCCTTAGTTAAATTCAATTAATTTTGAAACTTTAGAATTTAAGTCCTTTAAGATAATAGTTGGTAATCAAATGTGAAACATAAATTGGAAATAGTTAATTAGATATTTAGATAGCCATTAGCCTAAAACTAGTTGATTATACATAAGAAAAGTAAAATGAGTGCTTAGTAGTTAAGAGCGGTTAGGTGTATAATTCTACTAAGCTTATGATTTAATAAATATTCTTATATGGTTTGTGAATATGTATTAGTTGGTTTATTAGAACAAATATAATTTTGTTAAGAAGCAATCGGTATAATATTGATGTAAGCTAATTTAGGAACTTGGATAAATATTGTTAGGAGAAGTTATAAATTAAGGCCTAGACAAGTGAATAGTTTTAGAGCAATTAGTAGTATCATTGACTTATGTGTGGAGGTTAAATAAATAGCTATTTTTCACTTATTTGCTTATTTATTTATTTACTTAATGTTATATAATAAGTTGAAGCTTGACATTGACGATTAAATGTTGATGTGATTATTTTGGACGGAGGAAGGGAAATTAATTTGTTTGATTGCCCGATGGATGGGCTGTGTGTGTAATGGTTGATGGGTATAATATTGTTGATATTTAAGCAGGTAGATAATCCAAGGTAGAATAATCTCATTGTTTTTTTAGGGGAGGTGGTGGCGAAATATAATCCCACTTTTAGGGGAGATGCTGTCAAAATTTCGATAGAACCTAGATCAGTTTTAATTAATAACATAATAAATAAGCTTATTTAGATAAATTTTATAATTTGATAGCTAATTATTTATTTATTTTCATTACTATTGTTTATTATTATTATTATTATTATTTATTATTATTGTTGTTTATTGTTAACACTATTTACTTATTTATTTGCATTTGATGTTGGATGTCTACATGTGCATTGCATTACGATATTTAACTGATCAACATGTTTGCATTTAAATTGCAATACTTGATTAATTGTGTTGTGATAATGCTGTGCTTTGTTTGTGTGGAATTGGGATGAAGTGGGATGAAGTGGGTCCACCACGGGTTTTGTGAAGGACGGTTGGACCGTCGGCCCGGGTAAATGGAGATCGGCGCCCCCAGTGTGTACCCTACTGTTGTGATTTAGTATGATTAATGGAAAACACAGGTTGGCTTCTTTATTGGCGCCGCAGCCTGATAATCTAGGTTTTGATCGCAGCCCGCAGGGTGGCCCTCCTGTTGTTGAGCGCTGAATTGATCTAGATTTGATGGGAGACCGACCGTTGGCTCCTGTTGGTATGGGAAAAGAAAAAGAGAGAAATGGAAAACCAATGAGAGGGCTTTGGTCCCCAAGTGAAGGAATTAAAGACCGGTCGGCCAAGTAAAATGGGGGATCGGCTCCCTGGTGCACACGTTATGAGAGGAATGGGCCCCATGGTGAGGAGGACCGGGCTCATCGGGGGTTTCGGTGACGCCAACAGACCAATTTTTCCCACGTGATGTGAATTATTTGAAGGTGATATTGTTTTGTGAGTGGGCTTGGTGACATGCCATTTGTGTGACTGGCTGCGTGAGCAATATAACTAGTCGGATGACTAAGATTGATATGTTTTACACATTTGGTGTGACTGTATGTTGTTGTGCAATAATTATCACTTTAGGAAAAACTCACAAATGTCTTGGTTTCATTTTTTCAGGAAAGTAAAGTTCCTCTTATTAGTTCGAATTTAGGTTACCGTTTCTTCGACGGTCAGGCACCAAAGAAAATTTTCCTTAGTTTCCATAATTATTTCCACTATGTAAAACTGCATTGTATAAAAGACTAATGTATATTCAAAACAAAGTTAGTGACTTTCCCGCAGTTGAAAGAATTTACTTTACATTTAGTCCGTGTATTTATCATAGACCGAAATGATTCTGTGAGCCTATTATTAGAAATGAGATGAAATAAAATCTTGAGGTTTATATATTTTTTTTTTTTGTTAATAAATGGGCTGAATATTTGAAATTTATTATTAAGATAAACAAATTTAGTGTTCACAGGGCTTTACTACGGGGCCTCGGGGGCCTTAAGCTTACCTGGGCCCTAGTGCCGGTCTGGCCCGTGGAATCGGGTCGTGACAATGAGGCATTTGAAAATTTTTATTTTTTTCACATTTATTTTAAATAAATATATCTAGATAATTAAGATGTTGATTTAAAAAGGGTATGATTAAATTTTTTTAATTATAAATTGCAGTCTAATTTGGTTGACAAAAAAAATAAGATAAAAAATATTATTTTCAAACATCTCAAATTAGATTAATTATATTGATATATTATTTAATTCAAATCATATAGTTTTTATTTTTTGTTTTAGTACCAATTTGATTTGTAAAAATATCATATACCTTTTATTTTACGTTTTATAATTAACTTATATATTTTATTAATAATTTTTACTATAATCTCTTATAGTAAATAAATTAAATAATCTCTTATAGTAAATAAATATAACTTTATGAAACCATATGTTGAAAGAGAATATAAATGACATATTTCATATTAAATTGATATTTTAAAGAGATAAAAAATATAAATCAATTTTTTTCAATGAGAAATATTACAGTGTAAGACATATATACTAAAAATAAAAAATATTATTGTATATATACAAAAAATCACTAATATTATTGAATCTAAAATAAAAATTTATACTTTAATTATATATATACTTTAATTATATAAATAAAAAAGTTAAATGAGTATAAAAAAATAAATATATAAGGAGATAGAAAGAACTAGTATCTCTAAATATCTAATGGGCTGGTTGGAATTTTGGTGGCCCATTGATTAAACAATTCATCGAAATAAAAGGGTGCGACACCGTTGGTGGCCCATTAAATATCCATTAAACAATTCACACTCATCTTGCATAAATAGCTTGGCGCCATTTGCGAGGGAAGTGCCCTTTAGAAGAAGAGCGGGTGCTTGTAATTTGTGTCACTAGTCAAAGCATGTAATTATACCTCCAAAAAAAAAAAAAAAAAAAAAAAAAATGAATATATATATTGGTTAAGATGATCTTTTTACTAAAGCGCCAAGATTAAAAAGAATTTCAAAATTTGAATATTTTTTGTCTCACACCTGCTCTCTTCGTTTTTAGAACCGTGTATCAATTTAGCTCCCTTGGTATAGTGCTAGGCTGATGAATAACCCGTGGTGCTTATCATCTTAATTTGGTGAACGAAATAATCATATACTGAGGGCTCTTATATTGGAGCAAGGTAATAACTTGTAATGGTATGCAAATGATGACACTTATCACAACGGGTGAGCCTACATGTGTACGATGACGGGACTTGCTTGTATTTTCGGGACACTTTCGATTGTTTTCAAATGCCTTATAAGCGTCGCCTCCACGCCATCCAAAATTACCACAGCTCACATTTTCTGGTGTCCTCTTATCATCTATACCAGACACCTACACTCTTCTTCACTGTCAATTATATAGCAGAAGAAGTATTCATGTAATGATTATAATTATATAATTATATTTTTTCATATAATTTGATTTCCGTGACCAGCAAATCCCATATGGTAATTATTTATTGAGAGCTCTTCCTTGAGAGAAATGTGTGTTTCTTTTATCTTCCCAGAGAAGGAGAAGAGTAGTATTGATTTAAGATGATACACTGAAGGTTAGATTATAAGAGACCATCTTAACAACTTGACCCTGCAGCATAAAGTTTACTTCTCTTTTGGGAAATTGAAGAGTAGAATGTTTCTCAATTAGGAATATCTTTTCTCCTGCACAAAACACAGCAAAATGCTTCCCAGTCCAAAAACCCTCGAAAAAGGGAGGTAACGTAACTATCTGATATGATGACTGGGACAACACTCGTACAAGAATGGGCCCCTCAACTATGCGAGGAAGTGTGGAACTTCGTAACCTCTGGCACATATGCCAATACTTTGATGCTCATTCATTGTACTCTCTGTATACATTTCCTTCAGTAATCACGTTGGCAATTGGGCCAAAGATTTTTCATGTCAGTTTCCTTTGTTCTCCCAGAACTGCAACGCAGGATTGGTCCGCAGGTACCGTGCATGCCTCCTGCAAGAAGGGCCAGAATAGGCCTTTCAGAAGGAGGCCTTCCTCCAAGATCCTTTAGAGGTTCTCAAGCAAGACCGAATGTATGTGACTGGCAGAGTAGTTATCTCCCCTATTTTGAAGCCCCTTTACCAAACAATTGCGTTAACAAAAAGAACTCTGATACAATTCTTCATAATGCGCTGCCGCTTGTTGATTTGAGAGAAGGCCTGAAAATTCCAAAAAACCTTGATACAACACGATCACATATTGCCTTACGCATTTTATTCCTTTATCGTGTAGTCTATTTTAACTCTATATTATGTGATGTGGTTGAGATTTACTTTGGTTGGCCTGTAGTAGAACTTGAATAAGCTCAGAGGCAAATATGTAATGATATGTGATTATCGATACATTCTTATAACCGCTAAATAATGGATCCATTGTTTATGCAGCAATTAATTGAGTTTGTTATGGTTAAAAAAAAAAAAAAAAAATGAATATATATATGGTTTAGATGATCTTTTTACTAAGCGCCAAGATTAAAAGATTTCAAATTTGAATTTTGCAGCTCTCGTTAGAGGCAAAATCCCCGAATAGTGTTTAAGCTTCATGCATTAACAATATCTGTCTAGCTTATTGCCAACGCTATAACTTGTAATGGTTGAATCAGATAATAAAGTTGCCTACAGTTGTGTGATTTCTGCAACTTTTTCAGCTTTCCCAGCACCAAAACCCAGTAATTGTTTACATCTTCACCTGCTTCTTATTTGAAAGATTCTGTTATACCAAACTGAGTGAAGAATCATATGGAATATATCATACTTCACAGGGTTTTTATGCCAGAGGAAATGTTGTTGCACCATCTTAACACTTGACTGCAGCATAAAGTACTTCTCTTTTGGGATTGAGAGTAGAATGTTTCTCAAATTAGGAATATCTTTCTCCTGCACAAACACAGCAAATGCTTCCCAGTTCAAAACCTCGAAAAAGGGAGGTACGTAACTATCTGATATGATGACTGGGACACACTCGTACAAGATGGCCTCAACTATGCGAGGAGTGTGAACTTCGTAACCTCTGGCACATATGCAATACTTGCTGCTCTTCATGTACTCTCTGTATAACCATTTCCCTTCAGTATCACGTGGCATTGGGCCAAAGATTTTCATGTCAGATTCTTTGTTCTCCCAGAACTGCAGCAGGATTGGTCGCAGGTAACCGTGCATGCCTCCTGCAAAGAAGGCCAGAATAGGCCTTTCAGAAGGAGGCCTTCCTCCAAGATCTTTTAGAGGGTTCTCAGCAGACCGAATGTATGTGACTGGCAGAGTAGTATCCTTCCCTATTTTGAAGCCTTTACCAACATTGGCGTTACAAAGAACTCTGATACAATTCTTCATATGCTGCCTTGTGATTTGAGAGGCCTGAAATTCAAAATAACACCAAATGAGATATTACGGAGCATAACTAAAGGGATTGGGACTGGGCATAGCTACAAGATGATAGGATACTTCATCTAATTTATTGTTATCCTATTTTCCAAAAGTAACCATAGTTCAGGAGCCTCACTATCACATATAAGCATCATTAACATACAGGGGAACTGGCTTACGGTTTGCATATTAATCTTACTAATATTTGGCATTCATGGTCACATATTACAGACCATCTATGAGCTAATCTTTATGGTGAAACAAACTATCAGCTATTCTGGTAAGATTATCGCAATCACTTCAAGAATGATATTATAAATCAGGATTGCAATTTCGCAGTCTTTGAGCTATCAGTTAGATTTGAATGATGCAAGGAATTGGAAAGCAGTACCCAGTCATGACAGCCTACAAGAAAATGATCTGCTCCTCCTGTTCTGTTCCAGAAAATATACTTTTGTGCAACTAAATCCACGTAGTTCTTCAAATATACTCCAAGGTCCTTTTGACTCTGAAATTTTTGTCCAAATAGCTCAGTCCTTAACATATGCGGACTAAATGGCAAGTAGAACAAGTGAGCTTTTCTAGGGTCCCTCACTACGAACTTTTTGTTTCCCTCCAACAGTTTCATAAACCATCCTTCAGACGCATATATTCCCCTCATCTTAGACTGATGAAATATGGGTTTTTCACCTTCCTTATATATGTAAACTTTGAGCTTCCGCTCCATCAACTAATAACTCCTGCAACAGACAAACAGAAGCTTTAACTCAGTGGCACTAATGGGCAATTCTCAATCAAAGGAAGCCAAAACTCAACTAATTAAGCAGACAGAGATGGAGCTCAATTTAGTGAGAGCTGGGTAAAGACATGAACGCAAATCAATGAGTCAGATCCTGAATGTAAAAATAATAATTCTTCATTAACAGAATGCTTTGGTTCCTCAAAAGTAACCAAATAATTGAACTATTAGGCTTATGCAGTGAAACTAGGAACTCTTGGTGCATGAGTACACATTTTATGAAGCAAAATAGCACAGCATTCCTTTCTTCAATGCTAGGTATAGTTCTATGGAGTTTGGCAAGAACCAGTAATGTTTCGCTCTAACTCCTTGAGCTCATATTGATATTTGATCATTGCTCAATGTTATTCAAATTGGAAAAAGTTATTCAAATTTGACCAGAGACCAGTATAGAAAATTCAATGTGGAAAAATTTATATAAAAATGAACACTCAAAGAGGCTTGCCTTTGAAAAGTGGAAACATTTCGAAAAGCAGAAGCATAAAGTCCAGGAGGAATCCTTACGATAGGAGCATTCTCTATCTTTAGTTTGGCAGACAAAAGTTCACGATCACGCGCGGAAGACCACTTTGGCCTCTACCACAAATGGAAGGAATATGTGAAAGTTTCAGCAAATATAGCCCATTATGCATAGTTCATAATCATAAAAGGTCCACCTTACCATATTATGAGATGAAGAAAAACTCTGAAGTAATAGCAAATTCATCTGGGATATTGATGTTGGTTGTGCCTTCCACCTCTTCAATGTAGAAATACTATCCCTTTGAGACTTATTGTTCAAGGTGATCGAAACAGCACTTTTGGGCTGTATTTTTTTAAATATTGATACAATGTCTGTTGTAGTAACATTAACAGGGAAGGATGAACTAGAAGTGCTTGATTCTACATCCATGATTTCACGATCTTTAGCAGAAATTCCTGGTAACACCACTGGCACAATAGCAGCTTCAAATTTGTTCATATTTTCAGGTTGCTTAAAGCTCCCATGTTCAATTTCTGTAGCTGTTGCTTGAGTAGAACTGTCACCTGTACTCGCGTCATTTCCCATTGTCCAACTGTTACTAAGCAGTACACCCGTCTTCACCATGAGCTTATTGTGTTCATTCTTATCTGATGACAAATCAATGTCTACACTTGTGGCTTTTGTTTTATTCTCTTCTCCAACTTCCTCAGCCAAATCGGAGGAATAAGTAGCATTTGCTATAATATTAGATACATAGATTGGTCTTGGTCTTGAATTATTTGAAAAAGTGGCGTTGCTGATCAGCATAACTATAGAACCCTCATTAGCCGACGAGAGGAACAATCTTTTCCCATAGTGAAGCGCAAAACACTGAAAAAGAGCAGCAATAATAATTGCCACGCTGATTACCATCAGCAACCTCCGAATTTTAACGAGACATAATCTCTGAAATACGGCAGTGATTTCCATCCCATGAAAGTTTGATAATTAATTATTCCATGAAGAAATAAGCTAGCTGAGGCACCCTATCTTTATCATCTCTCTGGCCCTGCCGTAAGAATTCATAAACGCAGTTTTTTTAGAAAGTTCAAAGTAAAAGGAGAATACCCAAACTAAAACTACACGAATCATGAATTTACAAACTCTCAGTTAAATGCTGAACTATCAATATTTCCTACATAGGTTGAATATGAAACAAAATTAAATCATCCTAGTTTAAAAGAAATGCACAAGAACAGAATATAAAGTTATATATGTTCTTGAATGATCTACTCGTTACATTTCCCTATACTTGAAAAACCCAAATGTGGATTCTTAAGAGCTGGAAAGTTTAAAGCTTCTTATAAGAGAAACTTTTACCCAATTATTTCAAGTTTCTCATTTTCTTTTTCTCTCTCTTTTTTTTTGGGGGGTCAAAACAAAAGACTGCGATAAGCACCTGTAATGGGTTCCCATGACCGCTCTAAGTGAGAGGCTCCAAGCCTTTTGACTACTGTCGGTTACTGGCATCAGCTGTGTTCTCCATCAACTCATCTACTAGACTATACCACATTGGACATCGGCTCATTGCAGTTGTTAAGACTTTAAGAGAGAAAGATCTGTTTTTTACCTCGTTTTTTCAGTTTATTACACCTAAGCCACTGCAACGGCTCTACTCTGCAAACGGCATCGTCTCAGCTTTCGCCTCCAAAAAATGATATCCTTTCTCTGTCACGGACTAGGGTTCTCTTTTTCCTTTTACACTGAAGCATATACTCATTTCAGTTATGGCGCTAAAATTATTTCCAGTGCAATTTCCAATCTTTTCACCACTATTAAACCCGAATCCGATTCAGAACCCATCCCAACGCCCTCTCTTCGAGGTCCACTTCTCGCGGTGGAATAACGCGAACGCTAGAAAATTCAACGAACAGCGACGCGCCCAGAAAGAAATCGAGGACGACATCCGCCGTCAACGCCGCTTCGATTCGGCCACCAATATCGTTCAAAACTACGATTCTGCCACAAAGACCACAAGCACCGAGACTTTCAAATCCATAGGCACTCCTTCCTCTCCTTCAACTCCCTCTATTCCGGGCAGGAAATCGAAGTACTCCAAACCCAAAACCCATCCGGCATTTCGTCGAGTGTCCACCAGAATAACCCAACCGAAGGATGATGAGAGTCCAATCGAGAGAAATGCAAACATCAAACTCAGTGAAGACGGTCTCTCTTATGTTGTCAATGGCGCACCATTTGAGTTCAAGTACAGCTACACTGAGTCTCCGAAGGTCAAGCCTCTTAAACTGCGGGAGCCGCCGTTCTCGCCATTTGGGCCGACCACAATGAGCCGGCCGTGGATTGGGCTGCCACCGAAGACACCGAAAAAGAAGAGGTTGAGGGAATTTGACTCGTTTAAGTTGCCACCGCCAGATAAGAAAGGCGTGAAGCCGGTTCAGTCTCCGGGGCCGTTCCTGCCAGGATCAGGTCCGAGGTATGTGTATACAAGGGAGGAGATACAGGGGGAGCCGTTAACGCGAGATGAAGTTAAGGACTTGATCAAAGGGTGCTTGAAGACGAAGCGCCAATTGAATATGGGTACGATTCAGTTTCATTTCTTTGATTTTTGTTTTTTTGTTAATTTTATGGGCAATGCGAGCTTAAGGTATTATTGAACTCTGGTGTTGTGATTCTTAATTTGTTTCTTAGGTATTGATGTTGCAAGTGGATTAGTGTTGATGCGTTTTAGAATGTTTTAAGTGTTAAATGTTTGGTTACTTTTGCTAGCTGACGACTGGATAAGGTTGCTTAGTCTGTTGATTAGTTGATATCTTGTGCAAAATTTTGTGTTTGCTAATAGAGTTTGATTTTTTAGGATATGAGGGTTATGATGAAAGAATTGCAGTCTTTGATGATGAATGCTCATGAATTTTTGAGTAATTTCATTTGTCATTGCAGGTAGAGATGGTCTGACGCACAACATGTTGGATAATATACATGCCCATTGGAAACGGCGGAGAGTGTGTAAGATCAAATGCAAAGGAGTATGTACAGTTGATATGGACAATGTTTGCCAGCAATTAGAGGTGTGTTTTGCGCACTTAATTACTCTGAACAAAGTTCTCATTTGCTTATCAATATGCTTTATATGTTAATATCGCCTCTATACTTTGAATATGAAAATAACTTCTGTATGTGCCATTATCAAATTTATGCTTACAAGTTATCTCAGATTTATTGTGAACATTTGTTTGGAGCGTAATTTTAGAGCACATTTAGTCATTTGTAGTTGTCAGATGTATTCTATTTTTGGCTCAATGATTGTTCATCCAACATATGACTTTGTATTATTATTATTAGTAGTAGTAGTATTTGACTTGTGCTATAAATTCGTGGTTGTCAGGAAAAAACTGGAGGAAAGGTTATTCACAGGAAAGCAGGGTTGGTATACCTTTTTCGAGGCAGAAACTACAACTATAGGACTCGCCCCCGCTTTCCTCTTATGCTGTGGAAACCTGTTACACCTGTGTATCCGAGATTGATTCAACGGGCTCCGGAGGGTCTAACAGTGGAAGAAGCAGCTGAAATGCGCAAGAAAGGACGGGACTTGATACCGATACGCAAACTAGGTAGATCACATGTGGCCATTCTCTTAAGTTGGGCAACACAAAGCATTTGACCAATGCTGTCCATGAGCAAACTAATTTTTGTTTTGTACATGTTGCAGCAAGAAATGGTGTGTTCTATAATCTAGCACATGAAGTCAGACTGGCATTTCAAGTATGTGAATTGGTCAGAATAAATTGTCAAGCGATTGTAAGAAGTGACTGCCGGAAAATTGGTGCCAAACTCAAGGTCGTTAAATTTGTTTAGTAGGTTATTATTGATCACATTTACTGATTAAATAGTTATCATAATTCTTTAAATTGCAGGATCTTGTTCCATGTGTGCTACTCTCATTTGAAGACGAACACATACTTATGTGGAGGGGAAGGGATTGGAAGCCCTTCTTAACGGAACCTGTAAATGATTGTAAAGAAGGCAAGGGACTGAATGCTACTATTGCAGCTTCTATTGCACCAATTGTGGAAGACCAAAAAGCTGAAATGGTCTCAATCAAAGAAGTTATCAATGTGCAAAATATGGGCACAGCTGCTGCTGGCTGTGAAGAGCAAACAGAGGATCAGTCTACATTTCATATAGGTGGGCCGGCAGCTGTGGATGCCAGTTCAACCACAAGAGAAATGAATGAGAGTAATCCCACATCAGATAATGCAAGTAGTTCTTCTGTTAATGTGTGTGAAACTATCAGAGATACATTTGGTAGTGAAGCAGCAGCAGGCTATGAAGAGCAAACAGAGGGTCAGTCTCCATTTCATGTAGATGGGCCTGCAGCTGCGGATGCTAGTTCAACTACAAGGGAAATGAGTGAAAGCAATACCACACTAGATGATGCAGGTAGCTCTGCTGTTATTGGGTCTGAAACTATCAGCAACGTATTTGGTAGTGAAGCAGCATTGAATAATTTGAGCCGTGCTAATGAAATGTCAGCAGCTATATCAGTGGAATCCGACACTGTGTTAGAAAGTGTTGGGAGCACCGGGAAGCTCCAAGATGCTTTAGTGGACTCGAGTGATGTTGCTGAACAAGAAAATTTGAGTGCGCTTTGCGTAGATGGAGTTCTACAATTGTTGAAACAAGCTGTTGAGAGCGGAAGTGCAGTCATATTAGAGGATGCCAACTTGGATGCTGATAATGTTTATGAAAAAGCAGTTGCCTTTGCCCAGTCTGCTCCACGTGGTCCTGTTTTTAGAATTCAAAAACCCAGGAAGGTATGGATTCGAAAGTCTGATGAGGAGCAAGAAAGCAAGGATTTGGAAGCTAAAGAAGTAACAACCATTTCTCATACAGAAAAAAGCAAGAAGAAGAAAAGTTTTAAACTTCCAAGAAATGAAAGATCACATGAACAATCCATGGATTCAGCACCATTAGGAAGCCTAGGGATAGATGAACTTGCTAAACTGCTAGCATGATACTAACTGATTTTTTTTTTTACATGTAGAGTTGCTGCTAATAAATAAAATTCTTCAACATGTCCATTCTTCCCTTTGTATTCTCTCCATATTGTTATTTGTATTTTTGATTCCAATGGCTTTTTCTAGTGTCATTGCTGATGTCCTGGCGTTTTGGTTGTTTATATATACTGACCAGATAAATATATCCGAAATGTTTTTTTGAGCAGGAAATTTTTCACTGAGATTGCATTGCTAAAAATATACACTATGTATTGAAATGCATGATAGAAATGTTCATTCTAAATAGAGAGCAATTTGCCTTCCCCCGTTTCAGAAGATTTTAGACGTGTGATAATGATTTCCCTCCATCTCCCACTATTTTCTTCCAGAACCAGTGATTTTCCCAGAGAAGATATATTTCCTCAATTGGCACTTGTTTCGTTTCCGGTAAGAGGAAGTAGACGAACATGCTCATGATAAAAATCAACGCAGCAAACAGCAAGAAAATTCCATATTGAAGGTGACAAAGAGACACGAGGAAACATTGTGCAACCAAAGCTGTGAAGATCATGTTAACGCAGACCACGGTACTCTGGCCAGCAGATCGCGTCTCCAAGGGGAAGATCTCGCTTGGAACTAACCAGCCAAGAGGACCCCAAGACCGTCCATAAGCCAAGACGAACAAACAAATGATAATCACAAGGAAGACACCAGTTCCTTTTGGAATTGGTTTCCCATCTCCAAAATCCAAGGCCAAAGTTATGGCAACAGCTACCTGCAAACATAATAATATCAGGTCAGCAATTTCTACAAACGGAGACAGGATATATTTTGGATTGCCATTTAAGCTGTTGCAGAGAGATTATTCTGTCGAAAAGGAGATAATTAAATGTTGTTTCAGTTGAATTTTGCATATTCTAGTCATAGCAATTTTAAAACAGCTAATAGAAAACTGAAGTCGTTTTTATTTTTTTCCGCAAAATCTAAAATGATGATTTTTCCAGGAAAAAATATTTGACCTCAATGCCAAACAGATTTTCAGTTAGAAGCAAGCCTAAAAAGTGCAGTTACCATGACAAAGAACATCTCAGCCCCAGCTTCCAAAAAGAAAGCTCTTCTGCCAAATTTATCGACCAAAGACATGGAAATTATTGCACCAACAACAAGAGCAGCATTAGTGATGACAGATGAATATAAAGCTGCATCATTGCTAAATCCCAAACTCTGAAATATAACTGGAGCATAAAACAGTATAGAGTTATTTCCAGTTAGCTGTTGAAATGCAGGAATTCCCAGAGCCCCAATAATCAACTGTGGACGATTCTTGCGTTTAAGAAGATTCTTGAAAGGATGTTTAATGGCTCTCGCTGCATTACTTGCATCAATAAGATCATCAAACTCTGCATCAACTTGTGTGGTTCCTCTAACTTTTTCTAATACTTTTCTTCCTTCTTCTAGTTTGCCTTGTTCTATAAGACTATTAGGCGTTTCAGGTAGGAAAAGGCCTCCAACAAACATTACAGTTGCAGGAACAGTAGCTAAGCCAAGAGACAATCTCCATCCCCATGGGTGAATCTTTTCAGTTCCATAATTTATAAAGTTTGCCACCAAAATCCCTAAACAGGTCGTTAGTTGAAACAGTTGATTAACGGCTCCTCTGATTTTTGCTGGCGCCATTTCTGAAAGATACAGGGGAACTGCCTGCGTATACCATTTTAATCATAAGATGCTAGCTACCAACAACTAATAATAACCATCAAACTAAATAGGCTTTAAGATTTATAATGGGCTAGCTTAGCTTGTGCAGGTTACCTGGTTGCCAAATCCAATTCCTCCACCGAGAAAACATCTACCTATTATCAACATTGCAATGTTCTTTGCACAAGCATTGACAATTGCTCCGACAAAGAAGCTGATCGATCCAACAAGGATACTAGCTCTCCGGCCTCTTGTTCTAGTTACATACGAAGCTCCAAATGTGGCAAGAAGGGCAGCGAAGTAAAGAGAAGAAGTAAACAGTGTCAAAATTTGGTTGTCATATTTACAGTAATCTGTCTCATGAAGATGTGCATGTTTCTTTTTATATACAGTAGGGAAAAATTCTTTCAAGAAATCATCCATAGAAGTAACTCCACCTGCAACAGATTAAAAAAAAAAAAGAAAATCAACAGATCAAATACCAAACTGAATAATAAATGAATCTAATTATATGATATATACATACCTGAAACACCAAGATCATACCCAAAAAGGGATCCTCCTGAAGCTGCAATAATGCAAGCAAATATAAAATAACCAGTTATTTTATATTCATAAAGATGAGCCCTGTTAATATTTCCTGTGTCTGCAAATCCTCCACCTGCCATATTATTATCCTACAAAGATTAAACTATTTAGCTCGTATGAAAATCTCACTAGCAAATCATCACACATATATATAGTTTCTGTAGATAAAGAAATTTAGAAACTAAGGTTTGTGTAGTTAACCAAACGTTGGTTTTGTCAGTTTATGTATATAGACAGATTGTTGAGACAACAAAGAAACTTTCTGTATTAGCCAATATTAGCTTAAAATGTAACATCCTATGAGCGAGTCAATTGGTAATAGAAAGATAATATTTTCTGGTATGTATGTATGAGCTAGCTTTTGAGCCAGCTTTGATGTGGATTGGGGAGGTTGATCCAATCAAGTTGCTAGAGTTTATATTGTTGAAGATTAATTCATGTGTTTTCCTTTTATAACTTGTATAGTGACCATAAAATGTGGCACCACAAAACTCTGAACGATGCGAATCTTGGCCACCATGGAAGCGGCAGGGGAGGCATATGTCGTTTTTTTTAAACGGCAATACACTCTAATTCCATTGAATAATACTTTTTTTTTGTGAGTATTATTGAATAATACTTACTATGTTAACGTTTATTTATTTATTTGAGAATAATGATATCATTATTCATAATAATCAAAGCATTTGCCAATTAGTAATAATAAACCAAATAATATTCTTTAATATTTCCCTTTCAAACAAGGAAATTACTTTATTATTTGTGATGGATGAATACGGGTATGAGAAGAAAGAATAATATTCTTCAAGTGATGGACACGGGTAAGAGAAAAAAGAGAATGGGAAATCACGGGTAAGAAGTAGAAATAAGGAAGAACAAAAGGAGAAGAGAGCAAATAAAACAAAAATTTGTAAATGAAAAAGAAGCCATTAATAGATAAGAGAAGAGCTGGATTACATTTATGGGGATAATCTAATTTTTCCACACACGAAAACCACATGTTAAAGAAAACAACAGTGAAAAAAAAGGGTGGTTTTGAACATTTCTCCGACTTGCTGTAGCTCAGTCCCAAAAACATCTCATATGCTTTACCCTCTCTCTAAAAGACTCTTGGCCTGACATCCGTCTTTTCTATTTCTGTCCTGATTCAGGTATTTCTTTCTACTCATTTGTATCTTGATCTAGATAGGAGATACTTACGCTCTGTATCTTCCTTTTTTTTTTTTTTTTTTTTTTTTTTTTAACACTCCTAATCCCATTGAATAATTACTTTTTTTTTGTGATAATTATTGAAATAATACTACTAATGTTAAACGTTTATTTATTTTAATTGAGAATAATGATATCATTTTATTCATAATAAATCCAAAAAGCATTTTGCCAAAATTAAGTAAATAATTAAAACCCAAATAATATTTCCTTTAATATTTCCCTTTTCAAACCAAAGGAAATTACTTTATTACTTTGTGATGGATGAATACGGGTATGAGAGAAAAGAATAATATTCCTTCAAGTGGTATTGGACACGGGTAAGAGAAAAAAGAGAATGGGAAAATCAAAACGGGTAAGAAGTAGAAATAAGAAAGAACAAAAGGAGAAGAGAGCCAATAAAACAAAATTTGTAAATGAAAAAAGAAGCCATTAATAGATAAAGAGAAGAGCTGATTACATTTATGGGGAATAATCTAATTTTTTCCAACACGAAACCACAATGTTAAAGAAACCAGTGGAAAAAAAAAGGGTGGTTTTGAACCAATATTTCTCCGACTTGCTTGTAAGCTTCAGTCCCAAAAACATCTCATATGCTTTTACCTCTTCTAAAGACTCCTTGGCCTGACAATCCGTGCTTTTCTATTCTGTCCTGATTTCCAGGTATTTCTTTTCTTCTACTCATTTGTAATCTTGATCCTAGAATAGGAAGAATACTTACAGCTCTGTTATCTTTTTTTTTTTTTTTTTTTTTTCTTTAATCTGTTTGTTAATTGAATCTATGAATTTTTGGTGGTGATTTTCTTCCGTTATAGCTGGGTACTGGATGTTTCTTGATTTAAATTTGTTTTGGGTGCTAATTCGAATCCAAAATGTGCTGTATATAGACATAATTTTGATGGGTGCGTCTCATCCAATGTAATTTTGATCTTGCATGCTTAATTTGATGGTGGGCAGATCTGGATATTCTTATGTATTGGCTGAGAAGCAAATAAAAGGAAGACGATGGTGAATAAAATTCTAAATGTTTGTTTTGCTCGGCTAAGTTATATATATATATATATACATATGCTGTTTTCTGTTGATTCTTGAATATTTGGAATTTTAGGGTCTGAGCCATTAGTTACATCACTGTTCTTAGTCATACCTTCACCTGGCAAAGAAAAAGGTCTCTTAGTTTGGGTCCCAGATCTAAGTTTGTTGTGTTCAAAGTTTGTTTATTTGTTTCTTTCAATTTGCTAGATAATGAAAGTTCAATTTCATGCATTTTAAGGTTGTATTTTTTTTTTTTTTTTTCAAGAGTTGTAGCATCATCGACGTAAATTTATATAAGGCTACCTGGTTGCTTGTTGCTATCAATAGTGTTATTGTTGTATCTTTCATATGTGGATTGGTTTGAAAAATTTACCATTGCAGCTTCTGATACTGTTCACAAAATTGAACGAGAAAACTGCAAATAGGTTTCAATTTCATCAAACAGTAATTGTTACTTGTTACTTTTAATGGTATGAAAAGTGTATTATGCAGGCAGTTGGATGCCATACGGTTGAATTGAATTAAATAGCATATAGATTGAATTTGTCTTCTCTATCTCACTTAATAAAATAGTTCAATTTTTTGTGCCAGTTTGTTTAGTGATAGTTACATCTTTAGCTGGGTGCCATGTGAGAGGTGTTCTACTCGTGCTACTTGGCCAGGTTGAGATCTATTGACGGCCAACATGGAGGATGAGAATGGCCTTGAGCTTAGCCTTGGTCTAGGTTGTGGAGGATCATCTGCAAAATCCAAGGGTAAAAATGGATCCTCTTCGGATATGAGGTTGGACGAAGGTGATAGAGGCAACAAGAAGGTAGATGATTTCAAAAACTTGCTTCATGCTTCTTCCCAGAAGCAGGATTCAAGTCTCGGGTCTCAAATAAGTGATTCAGTGAAACCTCAAGAGAACTTCTTTAATGACTTGTCCAAAGCAAATATAGATGCAGATGCTTCTGTAAATTTGAAAAATAGGGGACTGTGGGTTTCAGGCAGCAACAGACCTGCTGAAATTGAAGAAGAAAAGAGGCCAGAGGCTGGTAACAAACGTAAAATGTTGTTTGATGATATAAATAATCAGAAGAAGCAAGAGAGAGATGCTCATC
The DNA here is from genome assembly GCF_014843425.1 of Jatropha curcas. The sequence goes on from NW_023590909.1 coordinate 2,239,436, forward strand.
ATTCTGATGTACATGACAAAAAAGCTTCACATATTTCCATAACAACAGAAGATGGCTCTACTGCTGAAAATGAGGATGTGGCAGAGTCTGAAGTAGAGGGTTCAACATCACGGTTGCTCTCTCATCATGATGTTGGCTCCAAGCGTTTTATTGGAGTTGGTGCTCCTTCCGAGGTTCCAAAGGAGGTCCGCGGGTTTTCAGATTCTGGTGTCATTGACTTACAAGGGCAAAAAAGGCCTAATGGTTCATCAGAAACTGAAATTAAGCATGGGAACTTGAATTATGGAGTTCCATTTTCTGTCCGACCAGTAAACATCATGAATTTTCCATACTCGTTTCCTATCAAAGAATCTAACTGTATTGGTATTCCCAACACTTCAGGCCCGCCTTTATCGGGAATGATGCAGGTGGTGCCTACTTCAAATGGTGAGCATCAAACAGGCACCCAGTCTGCAAGTCCTGGAAATTTGCCAGTAACATTTGGCTATTCACCTGTCCAGCTTCCAACATTGGATAAGGATAATTCATGGAGCTTGGTCTCTCATCTTCAACAGTTCCACCCTTCCTATGCTGGTAGAGGTCCATCAAACTCAGATAAGCCAAATGAAGGATTGAAGACTGTTCCAGGTATTCTTTTCACTATTTTATACTGTGATTCCGTGAAATTATTTATAATCTGGATAACGCATGGCGGAATGTCTGGTAGATATGAACTTTAGTCCAAATATTCCTCTTTTTCATTGGTGGATACACAATTCTATTACCGTCTTTTATCTCCTTGTAGAGATTCCAGACTTGTCTTTCACATAATTGGATGTGTTGTCTCTTATATCTTTATTTATGGATGCTTTATGGGATGGCCTTGGAAGAAAGATTGTTTAGTGGAACTAACTCTTAAATGTGTAGAGCAGTCAGAGATGCTGTCTCGACAGAGTGTGCATCTAAATTTTATGTAGTCAAAGGAATTCATTTTTGCCCTAAACCAAGGCCTCCTAAAATCATATCATCAGAGAGACCTTTTTTTGGTTTTTTTTTGATTGAACTAGAACTTAATATAATAGTTTGTTTTCTCAGATTATGCCTTGCTATACTTATTACAGATTTCAGGCTATAATGTTATTACATATTTTGGATACTTTGCTGATGCATTAAATGCTAATATGAATTTTTGTTTTCATTTCTCAATGTAATTTCATGATCTTAGTTCAGTAGCTTATTATCCGAAATATATTATTTTCTTGAAATTTGTCTTTTGCATGTGGAAGGCATGCAAGTAATTCCTCGAAGTGCATCTGAAGCTACTTTATATGATGGGAGGGTGTTAGAACGAGTTAAAGGTGAAGGCAAACAGCACATTACAGAAGAAGGCTCCTCTTCTCAGACTGAAGAAGATGTAAAGGGAAGCAGCATGACCCTTAGGGCAAAAGATTCAACAGCAGAAGGTTTCTCTTTTGATTTTTCTGCCATAAAGCCAGGTATTGCATCAGACTTGAAATTTGGGGGTTGTGGTTCCTATCCAAATTTACCATGGGTTTCAACCACAGGTTCTGGCCCAAACGGCAGAACAATTTCTGGTGTAACGTATAGATACAGTGCAAATCAAATAAGAATCGTGTGTGCTTGCCACGGTTCCCATATGTCCCCTGAGGAATTTGTTAGGCATGCTAATGAAGAGAATGCTAATGCAGAAAATGGCAGTGGTTTAGCCTCATTTCCAAGCACTAACCCTGCTGCCTCCGCTCAGAGCTAAAAGTTGCCATCTTTTTCTGTCAGGAGCCGTAAATATCGACATATGGTGAAGTGAAACCAGACATATGTAACATCCCCTCAGTTTTTGTTGTTATGTGTGCTTTGCTATGCCACGTTGCTGGATCAAATGTTGCAGGTGTATGTAATAATGTCTAAGCATCAATAAATTTGTTTCATATTAATGTCAAAGCAGTTCGATCTATAATTCGACCATCCCTTTTCTTTCAAAGAAATGTTGTGTGCCTGTTAAATTGATTGTCTTGTGGTTTCTTGTGTATGTTCTCAAAACGAATTTCACGAATCAGGAAAATGTGGATGGGTTGTCTTAAGGATTTTTGCTTGATTAGGGTTCAGGTTCATGTACCTATCACTAAGACCTTAACAATAATGTATGTCTTCTAGCATGTATCAAGAATATTCTTTGACTTCAAATGTTAGCTCTTTTCTATATTTGACCTTGGAAAAAACTTGTTTCGAGGAGTCATTGTTGTTCCACTTTTGGACCAAACAGAAAAGATTTGTTTAGCAGATTTCAGAAAAGATTTGATGATTTATAAGTAGAGTCATGGACCTTATCTAAGTAACTTTTTCCCCTGATCCCATATCAATGAATGACCAATCCTGCAACAAATTCATTATATAATTGATTGGAGGGCAACAAAACCCACCTAATCCTACAACTAGCTTAGGTCATCAAATTGCCATACTATTTTATCTTGTTCTATTCATGTTGTTTGTGTTAGATGTAATTTTATGCACCAATCTTATTATCTATCTCGATTTGATACGTTTAGAGAAGCAACTTAAGTGTAAGAGTTTGTTTTTTCAAATCAAAAAGGTTATGGTTGGTGAGTCAAAAGGAAACATACAGTATAATGTAATATAATATTATCTGACAAGATTGCATTACGTTTTATTGAGACAAATAAATTTATTTTAGCAAGTTTAAGAGCATATACTAACGTCATTATAAAAGAATTATTGACGAACTCTTTTGATTTAAAAAAATATATATTATAGAAAAACAAAAAGAACATGTGTGAGAAATGTTCATCTTGCGTTAGAGTCTGCATGAATATACCAATGAATATGGAGATGATTCGCGGCTCTTCCTTTTTATAAGTGATATGAATTTGATCCTCATGAATAAAAAAATTATCCGCTGAAGGACTTTATTTTATAGTGAGCCGTTACGACAGCCTACCCAGTAAATTTTGATCCGAAAATACGATTAACGCTAGAAAAATTTACTTGGAAATGCATTCTGACTTGTAATAATTTCTACTGTCATTGACATAATAGTATATGTGATAGAGGTGAGGAAATGAAATATAATTAAATAAATCAGTAATAATTATATAATCAGTACAAAACATGCGTAGCAATGGCAAATACTTGTTGAATATATACATAAATAAATAAAGATGACTCATGTACAGACTCAGCTCTTACGTCGTCAACCGCCAAACAATTTAGACAGCCTGCCTTAAATATTAAAATTAATGAAAATTACATTATGATAAATACTACACAACCCACATTAATTCTGATTAATCAAATACAATGTGATGGAGTAACAGTAACAAAATGACAAATTTACAATTTTTTAATTCTGAATTTATTTATTCATAAACCATTTTTATTTTATATTGTCCAATTTCAACATATATACTGTCTTCTTCTCAAATTTTTTATACAAAAATTAGAAAAACCTATTTTGTACTGAATACGTTTGGAAAGCAAAAATAAGTCAAAAAAGGAAAATCCATCATAATTTTTTTTGAATGACATTTTTTTCCTATTTAGAAATTTTTTGTTGATTGATTGACGTTGTAATTTCTTGTTCCTTAAGCTCTTTCTCTTTAATTTTATTTTTCCTCTCTTGTTTGTATATACACAAATTAAAAATAAAGTAAGAATTGATAAAGGAGATGATTGAAACTTCTAAAAGAAAAGGGAAAAATAAATAATAAAATCTTAATGGTTTAATAGCTTTTTATTGATAATGATTCGTCATTGTTTGATACAAGCATTTTTTTTTTTTTTTTTTTTTTTTGTTCGAGTTTGTCACTTTACCGCTTGCTACTGTTACTTCGATTCGAGTTAAAGCTGCTTTTCTTCTTGTTTAATTCCTTGCTCTTATTTCCCTCTCTTGGTCTTGCGTACTATACGCAGCACTACACTGAAAAATACAATCATTATAGTCAATTGAAAAGGAGATGATTGAACACTCTCCTGTATAAAGATACGTGCGGACCGTTCCCTACATAAAATAAAATTCCTTAATGGTTTAAATAGCGTTTTCTATACAGTGTCGGATCGCGTGTGCCAATGTTCACGATACAACAGTCATTTTTTTGGTGTGTGTCTTTCTGTGTGTGTCTCTTCGTTTGATACTATGACCCTCCAGTATTTTTTGACAGAGAAAAAAGAAAAAGCTTTTATAATCAGCTCTTTTTTTTTTTTTTTTTTTTTTTTGAAAATCAGAAATTTTTGACAGAGGAAAAAAAGAAAAAGCTTTATATCGGACTTTTTTTTAAAAAAAAAATGCCTAATTAATTTTTTCCCTTATATATATTCCACGTATCTCTATAGCCTACAGAAAAAGTTAGAAAATTTGAAGAACTCAAGCCATGTGAAATTTCCGAAGAAAATTATGTATATATATGAAAAAAAAGAAAAGAAAAGACACAGAAATAAAAAAATTTTATTATACATCTAGTGTTTGTGTTTTGTTCTGATGATGAGTCAGTTGAGAAGTTCTTTCTCTATTAACAAACCATTGAACTGTTCTTCTTGCAATTGGCAACCAAACCCGCCTCTGTCTTTCCTCATTTTTATTATTTCCACCCGACTCTCTAAGTGAATTCTTAAAATTAAAATTTCTAAATCTTGAAAAAGCAGTGATCTCAGATACTGATCTTCTTCCAGTTGATGAATTATTCATAATACTTGAACCAGTCTTTTCCTTTGAATCTGATGATGAACAAGGATCAGAATAATGATTATACTTATTAATTGAACTAACCTTGCTTTCAAACAATCTCTTGATCTCCATTTCTTCTTTAATCTTCATTATTTGGTTGTTGTTATCATCTTCCATAGTTCTCGCATTTGAGAATTGCTCATTATTCAAATCCAAAGAAGAAAATCTATTGCTTGAAAAATCTTGAAGCATTTCTGAGTTCAAGAACATTAAATCAGAAGAAGAAACGCTACTCCATCTATTCTTGAGCACAAAATCAGAAACAATAATCTTGTGATTGAACTTATGCAGATCTTTAATTTCACTTTCTTGAATTAATATTGCTTCTTCATCATTGTCATCCTTTTTATCAATTTTTCTAAAACTGCTTCCAATGCAAAATCTTGAAGAAGAAAAAGAAGAAGATGCTTGACGATTGCTCTCCTCTCTTTGAACAAATAGCTCCATATTAGAGTCATCTCGGCCCAAAAATCTCATACTAGCTGAATAAGTAAATAGAGTTGGGTCTTCTGCACTGATCTTGCATCTGCAAAGAGGGCAACTTGAATGTTTTTCAAGCCATTGATCAACACAGTTAATATGAAAAGCATGTTTACATTTAGGTAGTAACCTAAGAACTTCTACATCTTCAAATTTCGATAAGCAGACAGCACATTCAAGTCCTCCTTTAGATCCTTTTAATGAAGAGAATCTAAAAAAAGGAAGTGACTCTATAACTGTTTTATCAACTCCTGAGTATCTTGATCCTGATCTAACTAACATAGGATTATTTTGTGTAAGGCTTGGAAAAGAAACACCCCTATGACAGAATTTTACATAGACAAGGAGAATAAATGTCACTGAGAACATTATGCAAAGAATTCCTATAACAATAGCAAGGCTTGGTTGAAAATTTGAAGAAGGATCATCTGCTATCCCTTCAACCCGATTAAACTGTGCTTTAACAGGGAAGAATATTAATACAAGAAGAAGATTTGGAAAGAGCAAATTTAAACGAATCATTTGAAAAAAATCAAGAAAGGGTTATTTCAAAATTATGCAGCAAGCATTCTGCAGAAAAATATGTGTTGTGTTTTTGGACAGCCTTTTCTTTTAGGTCAATGAGAGGAAAAGGGTAATGTGAGATGGGTTTTATTAAGCCTTACCCTTCTAATATTTGCATTCCTCTCTCTCTCTCTCTCTCTCTCTCTCTACCAGTAAGGTACTATCTCTTTTGGTACTAGTTTTCTTAATTAGGTGTCTCTTGATTAATATTTGCGTGTCCAATCTGATAAAATCTTTCTTTAATTCTGATTTAAGCTTTCTTTTTGAAATCAATAGTGATGACATGGTGGAGGCTAGCCATTTGATTATGCATTTAACAACGGTAAAGAAAAGGCAGAATCATCCAAATATAAAAACTGCAAGTTCTTTTGTTTATCTTGACACAACCAATAATTTATTCATTAAAATATAGATTATTTCATGCCACTTACAAATATTATTATTGTTGAACTTGTTAATTCATAGTTTCCTTCTTATTATCTTTTCTGTTAAGAAGTCAAATTTAGTGGATGGATGATTCCAATTGGAGATCTCCACTCTTGACAAAGTTAAGAGATCAAATTGGTTAATTTTTTATAGCTGTATTTGACATTTTCAAATTTTTATCCAATATTTACAGCATAAATCTGTGTCCATTTATAATTTCCATTCAATAAAAATTGGGTCATTTTGAATTGAAGTGGTGAAGAGGTTATGTAAGTCACTAACTATTATGGGAAAAACTTATTTAGATGGAGTTTATTGCCCCACTTATAGATCAAAACAACGAAATATTTTTTTTTTTTTTATTAAAACAAAGATATTTCTAACCTACACTTGGAAAATAAAAAATAAAGTAGAAACAATTTTTTAAAAAAATTTCTTGATTTTATTAATTTGATATATAGATGAGGGTATGGATCCGGCCTATACAAATATTTTGCATTGTGTAAGGCAAGTTAAAGTCGAAGTAAAGCTGCATAAGAAAACCAAGAAAGTCAAGTAGTCCCCGCTCTGCCTCTGAAAGCAGGCATGTGATAGTGATAGGGCCAATGTCATTAGGCATGCAACAAAACAGAGCTGAAAGCTACGTTTGCAAATTTCAAATTCAGGGAGTTTCTATGTCATTAGTCTTTTTATGTTAACCAAACTAATAGTTATCTATACAGTTAAAAAAATAATAATTAACTATATAATAACAAATTCAGATTGCAGGACTTTTTGGTAGATTTAGTACTCAAAACTCAGTTATTTTATGAATTCAGACTTTGGTTGATGAATGAAACCATTCATTTTTAAAGTTAGCTTAAATGTCAGATTGTAAACCTTAATGAAGCAAAAACATATAGATTTATTTGTGTGTTGAAAAAAAAAATAGAAAACATAAAAATTTACTGAAAATAATAGAATAAAATAGAGATTTTTCAGCTTACATGGGAGGCGAATGAGGCCACCTTCTGCAGGGAGGGGAGAGTTTCGAGCTATCGACGAGATACCGTTCTGAAAGAGTTATAATTATTACTTTGTGTTAGAATCTACACGAACGAGATTAATCCAATTAGTAAGACTGTCGAGTCTTTTTTTTTCATTAAATTAAAATTCAAATCTCCTGATAAGTACATCTAAAATGATATTTTTGAATACACTAAATTAATTTGTAAATGTTAAAATTATTAACAAAAAGAAATTTATTTTGAATATGGGCAAAGCAAACTCAAAATATCTCTTACATTGTACTAAAATTAAAAAGAAAGGTACGAAATGAAAGAGAATCCATCTTCAATCTTAATTCTTCCCAACACCATCCTCGGCAGAATTCAAAAGAAGAATGCTACCAATAACCTTATCAATAATACATATATGTCCAAAATTTAAAATTTGAGTATATGATGAATCACAAAAAAAAAAAAAAAAAAAAAAAAAAAAAAAAAAAAAAAAAAAAAAAAAAAAAAAAAAAAAAAAAAAAAAAAAAACAAAAAATATGTGCCAAATATGAAAACCGGTTAAAATAATTAATTATAATAAACATGTTTCCTTGCTTTGTTCTTACATTTTGAGGCATGTACTTGTCATGTTGAGGTAATATAGAAATTTAAAAAAACATGATTGGTGAATATTTGCTAATGTTTTACACCTGGCTATGGTGGCAGTGGCCAATGGCCAGGCTAGAGCAAAAATGGTCAACCAAAATATAAAATAAAAATATTAACAAATTTAGTTCAATTAATAAATATAAAATTATTTTTTATTTGATATCTAAAATTATTCAAAAATAATATTTTTAAATAAACTAAAAATAAATTGAATTGAGAATTCCAAATATAAAAATAAAGAGTGATTACATTAAATAAATTTGTTCAATCACATTACCAAATGCAGAATTGCAAAATTTTGATTTCAATACATTTTCAATTATAGTATATCGTATTACATCCAACAAAATATAAATTATAAATATAAAATATTTTTAGAATCAATTTGGGAAACAAAACCCAGCTGTATTGGAACACTAACACAAAAAACGGCAGTGTTTCCTAAACATGCACATGGATTGGCTTAGAAAGTCAAAAACAAAAACAGAACACCTAACACATTCGTGGCTAATACGAAATTTTGGTCACCCTCACACGTTTTTTGTGGGATTGTTTGTTTTGTTTAGCCACCTCAAACCAGGAAAAACATTGCTTTCAACTGCTACAAATCTATCACAATATTATAATAATAATAATAATAATAATAATAGAGTTTTTTCCATAACAAAAATTATTAAAAAAGGAGAAAAATTTTATCAACGCCATTAAAGTAATAATCTTACTTATCTTTAACATTTTTTATTCAATTAGGTTTCAATGAGAAAATTACAATCTCTTCAGTTTGATTCAATTTAAATAGTTTAATTGAATTTGAACTGAGCCCATAGAAAACTCACCCCTCAATTCATTTTTTTTTTTTTTTTTTCCTCAATTTCATTTTTTTTTTTTTTTTTCTGCTTTTTGGAAATCTTCACCATATGGTGTAAGTTTGATTGATCGACACTAGTAACTGCTTAACAATACCCGAACAGCCCAAAGGATTACCAGCCCAAGTCAGAAGTTCTCAGACTTTTTGATAAGCATAGCGTTGGTGTGACGGTTGACCCGGCCCAAGAGTTGAATTCGCATTTTGGGTGTACCAAAATTGAAAAAAGGCCGGTAGCTTTTCTTTGAAAACAAAAGCCCTTATAAAATCAAAAAATAGGGTTGCTGGGGTTTACACACTTCTACTTGAGAGCGGCCACAATGGATTCACCAGAACAAGAGCACGAGGGAAATTCTTCACCTTTGTAACTGCTGACAGAAACAAGAATTTCTCTCGCCATTTTCGAAAAAAGATGAGAGTTTTTTCTTGGGTTGAGTTAGTTCATAAAGACGAGGAAAATTTCTCGTGTTGGATGTTGGTGAGTTTTTAGGAGTTTTTTTTCAAGTTTGCCTTTTGCACGTTAATCAAAGGTCTCACAAAACAAATTTTTTTTTTTTTTTTTCTGTTTTTGAGAATCTTCAACCATATGTGTAAGTTGATTGATCGACACTAGTTAATGTACAATACCCGAACAGCCCAAGGATGTACCCAGCCCAAGTCAGAAGTTCTCAGACTTTGATAAGCATAGCTTTTGGTGACGGTTGACCCGGCCCAAGATTGAATTCGCATTTGTGTACCAAATTTGAAAAAGGCCCGTAAGCTTTCTTTGAAAACAAAAGCCCTTATAAAATCAAAATAGGTTGGACTTGGGGTTTACACACTTCTACTTGGAGGGCCACAATGGAATTTCACCAGAACAAGAGCACGAGGGAAATTCTTCCCTTTCAACTGCTGACAGAAAAAATTTCTCTCCATTCGAAAAAATAAGAGAGAGTTTTTTTCTTGTTGGGTTAGTTCATAAAGACGAGGGAAAATTTTCTCTTGTTGGATGTTGGTTAGTTTTTTAGAGTTTTTTCAAGTTTGCCTTTTGCACTTAATCAAAGGTCACAAAACAAATTTAATCTCCCAAAACGCACTTATTGAGAGGCCAAAAACTTCATTAGAAAAAAAGAAAAAGAAAAAGAAAAAACAAAATTTTCATCCCCGCAAACTTGTCAATTTCAATTATTTATTAGATAGTGGACCGCAACGTACTGCATGTAAAGCATAAATGGTAGAACGACGTGTGAGTCTGAGCATTCAATTTAGGTTATCTTGTGGGTTGATTCGTCGTTTTGTAGATAGTCTGGTATCTGATTCGTCGTTGAAACATTATCAATATTCGTCGTTGAAACAATAGGCAGCCCACGCCATCAATGTTAATTGACTAGTATTTTCAAATAAAGATATGAATATTTGTTCGCTAGAAAAAATAAAACACTAATAAATAATAAATATTTATTGTGTGTACTATGCACATAGTATTGTCCAAAAGGCAAATAATTAAGTAACTCATTCCTCAAACCACTCCTCCTCTAAACCTAGAAAATCTGATATACTCTTGAGATCAAAACCATCATGATGATCATGATATGGTTGAAAAGGCCTTGCATCACCCATGAAAGCATCCACGTCATCACCTTCTTGTTGTGTTGAAACAGGAAAATTCCAATTACTAACCATTTTCTCATTCTCATTCCTGTCATTATTATAATTAATCTCCTCATTGTTGGGTTGGTCAAACCCTAAAGAGCCATTTGGAATATTATTCTCCAATAACAGAAGATCGTCTATGTCCATATCCATTAAAAGATCCAATGAATTGTCTTCCACCTGCAACTTTGAAGAGGAAGAAGAAAAACATAACATTGGCCTCTGAATTGTCTATGTCCATATCCATTATTATCATTATCATTTTTTATGGGTTCAGTGTCCAACATGATAACTTTGGTGCAATGTACTGCTTTCGTTCGAACTACTCTGTATGATTTCTCTTCCAATGGCTTTTGCACTGTCTTTTTTTCCTCTTCCAAAAGTTTCACTTGTTTGTCTGTAGTTAAAATTGTAATCTTTTGGTCTTCAACTTTCTTTCTTAAACTGCTGTTCCAATAATTCTTCACATCATTGTCTGTTCGTCCTGGTAATCTTCCAGCAATAAGGGACCACCTGAAATCAATCAAATAAATTCTATTTTGTTTATTTAATTCTCTAACGTAAAGCTCAAAATTAGATCGCATGTTCATTTTTTTCAAAGAGCCCTGAGATTTAAATATAGATTTTATATTTCTTAAACCTCTAAATATCATAAAACCAGAGAAAGGGAAAAAGAAAATGAGAGACAAGGCTTGGTGTGGCAAAGAAGGACTCAACAGAGGAACATGGTCTGCTTCGGAAGATAAAATTCTCATTAATTACATTAAAGTTCATGGCGAAGGCAAATGGAGATCTTCCTCGAAGAGCCGGTACCTACTATTTCCTTTTTCTTTTTTTAAATTTTCTTGCAACCTCTCTCCATCTTCTTCATCAATCTTTTGTTTTTCCTTATTTTTGTTTTTAATTATTCCAGAAATTATGGTATTTAATTTTTAATTTTTTTTTTACAAAAAGTCTAATATTTTCTTTATTCATTTTACTTATATCATTTTTTATGTAATAGCTAAATTTTTTTTATATATAACAAGCAATGAATTTTTGCAGGGTTGAAGAGATGCAGAAAAAGTTGCAGACTTCGATGGATGAATTATCTAAGACCAGACGTTAAAAGAGGCAACATTTCTGAAGAAGAAGAAGATTTGATAATCAAACTACGTAAACTCCTTGGCAACAGGTTTTTTGGCTTTCTGTTTCCAAAATAATTCACCCTTTTATCTCAAGTGATACCGTTTTGTTTCCATAATAAAAACATATACAAAAATTGAATGCATGAAATAGTTTCAGGTGGTCATTGATTGCTGGAAAATTGTCAGGGCGAACAGATAATGAAATAAAGAATTATTGGAATAATTATTTAAGAAAAAGATTTGAAGATAAAAATAGTACAACTTCAACTTCCAACAGTCAAAAGAAAAAAATTTAAAGGAACACCAGAAGCAGGAACTTCATCAGACCGATTGTTTCGAACAAAAGCAATAAGGTGCAGCAAAGTTATCATGATGCCTCAACCTCTAGATTATAAAAATAAGGTTAACATAGAACGAGACAAAGACATTGGGCCACTAAGTTTACGAGGAATAACGCAAAAACCGACATTAAATAACAAAACTCATGCATTGTAACCTGAGATCTTACCATAAACAATAGCCATGTCGGTCACGGCCATGATGGATGAAATGCCTGTGGAAATCTTTTTTTTTTTTTTTCATTTTTCTTAATTTTATTTGTCAAAAAAATCAAATAAATTAATTAACAATGATTTAAAAGCATATAAACGAAATTCAACATAATGCAAATTCATTTGTTTCACATTTATCTTTATACAAATATAGAAGTTTAATAGTAAGAAGACTATTTAGTTCGTAGGGATGATATATATGCCGTGAGAGTGAATGGTATGTTATTTTCTTTCTTCTAAAATTCTATCCTTCCAAAATAACAAATAATAAATTTATTTTCTTTTTTTTCCGTTATATCCAAAACATAAAATGAAAAATAACTATAAAGAGAAAATCGGTATTTTTCATCACAATTTTTTGTTTTTTTTTTTCCCCAAACAAAGTGTAAATTGAGAATAAAGAGTCATCGGATGAATTTTGTACGGCCACGTGTACATCGGCCCACTGTTCGATTAACTGCCATTTTATAGGCTGATATGATGACTTCATCAGGACCACTGAGCGAAGGCTTCTTTTGTTTTGTATATTCCTTTTACTCACCGACAGATTGATTCTATATTAATTAGTCAAAGACTCTTACTTAATTTGGTAACTATCATTAACGAAAATAAATCATTCAAAAACAAAGAAAATCAATGGCGAGAATAATTCCTGAAAGTTATGAATTTGTACTCCAAACTTTATTGCAGTCAATCTAATTTTTCAAATTAAAACATTCAATAAAATAATTTTATAAATTAAAATATTTAATAAGTACAATTTTATAAATTAAAATATTTAATAGATGAAAAAATAAAGTAACTCCCAAGTAGGATGTGCCAAAATCATAAATGTAACTAATATCAATGCTCAACAGAATCAATATTCAAAATATAAAATTAAACATGTTCACTCACTCCCTCCAAACCATTGAGGTTATCCACATAATAGTCCTCAAATAGGGAAATACATATGCCAGTAGAACCATCCAAGAATGTAAAGAAGAATACCACAAAATGATAGCTTACAAAGCCATTTGGCTAACACCAATCAAATTACAATTGGCTGCCATAGGCAAGAATATGGCGCAAAGCTAGAATTTCATTTCTAAAAGAAAAGAAACCCTCATTTACATATATACCTATTTACAAGGCTGGAAAGATTCACCAACAAAAAGGATTTTATCTATTTAGCTTACCTCTCTGTTGAAATGGTTAGTGCCAGCTACCATATAAGATACTCTGCCAACGACTATCATGTACTCGTAACAAAAGAATACATAGGAGCTTGCTTTTCATTTTGTCTGTTGATCTTGGGAGTCGTGGGCTCTAATTGGGTTCAAACAAGACATAAGCTGTCTTGCTAGGGAGGACGACCGCACTCACTAAAAATTATTGTTCTTCTACCAGTCATCAAGCCATTCGGGAACATTGAGGTCATCTATGTCTCGAGCTGGGGAAGTTGGAGGAATAGTGCAATCCTCGTGATGACTTTCCAGATATTGGGTAACACGAGAAGTTATGTCATGAGGAACAGGATAACTCCCATCTCTCAACCTTTTCCAGTCAATACCATCAAACCATGGATGACTTTTGATAGAGTCAGAGCCAAGTCTTTTGTCTTCATCAACTTCTAGTAACTGGATAGGTTAACCATAAATAAAAACATTTTATTATCCCTTTTTACAGGAAGAAAAGGCTTTTAATGGAAGAAGAAAAAAAAAAAAAAAAGTAGAATAAAACCTTTGTGATGAGGTCGGCAGCTTGACAGCTGAAAGTAGGAGGAAGATTGATTTGTCCTTTTGCAATCTTTGCATAAGTATCAAGCTCACTTTCTCTCCATGATCCAAATGGCATTTCACCTTGCAACATGAAATAAATTAAGACTCCTAATGCCCACCTGCAAATTTACAGAAGAATTTATTACATGGCTCCATAGATCTCAATATGCTGTCTTGGGAAAAAAGAGGTGAAATATAACTGCTAAAATTCACTGGCATATAAAGGAGAACCACGTAAAGTGTAGGGAAAAAATTGATGCAATCAAATGTATATAGACTAATGCATTAAAAGATTGAACATGATAGATGTTGTACCAGTCAGCTGGAAGACCATGCCCTTTTCCCTGGACGATTTCTGGAGCCAGAGAATCTGCCATTCCACAAATTGTAAATGTTCTCTCACCAGACAACTTTTTCCCGAATCTGAAGTCCACTAGCTGTGATACAACAGAAAAAACTAAGAGATTCAGCATAATTCCATGCAATTTGCCCTCCATGACTTAGAGGAAGAATAGAGATTATCCTTTGATAGCAATCCAATGTTGATTCAGATATCTGAACATGGTTACAGAAAAACAAAACATAGAACCAACCTGCAAATTTCCTGTTTGGTCCAGCATTAAGATGTCAGGAGACACACCTCTGTAGAGAACACCATTCTGATAATCAAATGAGAAAAGGATGCAGGGTAAACAACTCTAACAATTATGTCTGGAAAGCTAATTCAATAATGGGATGAAAATAAGAAATGATTCTAGGCAATAGACCTTGTGTAAATCTTGCAACGCAATAATGACAGAGGCAGCACAAAACTTTGCAGATGGTTCATCAAGGGCTGTGTGAAGTATTGAAGCCAGAGGACAAGCCAAGCATGTGTTCAACAATATGCCAGCATGTGTTCTGTCTGCACAAGTACATAGAACCTGAGGCATGCGAGCAGAAGGGCTGATGCTCTTTACGAGATTCTTCTCTTTCAAAACCTGTGCCTCCTTTCCCAGTCTCTTGATCTTCTGCTTTGAAAACCTTTTCAGAGACAGTAAATTTTCTGACAGCCAAGCATATGCGTAAAGCACTTCATCAATATTAGTACGATTGCCAAAACCACATCACTTCTAATATTCATCAGCACATTTCCATGCAAGCATATATAACAACAAAAGTTAATGAACTAAAAAATATCCCTCTTGTTCTCATTGCTCTTCTTTCTTTTTTATTTTTTTATTTTTTTTGGAGGGAGGGGGGATGGTTGTTTGTGTCGAGAGTAAAGCTACCAATGAGAAGGCCAACTTTTATGATAAATAAAATAGTGCGGTAAAACAAAATTATATACAAAGACAGACGTACCTGAGTCCTTCAAAAGTACAAGTCCAATTTCACTGCAGTCAGTGGCATATAAACAAGTCCTCCACTCCTATACAGAAAACACTATTAGATGGTAAGAGAAAAAACTCTTTTGCTGCAACAGTCTAGGACAGAGCACCCTTACCAAATCAGAGAGGCGAACTTTCAGAGGGGCTGAAAGATCAGTGCTTTCAGCAGATTCCTTGGAAAAATCTGAAGATGAGCTCCTTGACCTAAAAAATATCAATTAATGACATCACATATACCATGTGCTTTTGATTTAAAGGATCAAAAAGAACTTATCAAATTTAACTAAAATGAATATATATGAATGGTCAAATGAAAGCTGCAAGTCACCATAGAATTTTTGAGTGTAATAAACTCCGAAACAATACTTCATAATTAAAATTATAACATACTTTTCAACTTCCTGAGAAAGTTTTGTCAAAGGGCCAACAACTGAATCAAAATTTTCCTTTGTTAGGATGGAACACACACAATCACCAACAGCAACTGCACTTAGTGAACCTATATGTTCGCCAAGAAGTGTCCATTCACCAAAATAGCTTCCCTCTGTCTTTTCCAATGAGAGCTTTTTACCACTCAAAAGACAATCATCCTCTGTTTGATTGTCGGACTTCAAACTTCCTGCATTTGGACTACTTAAATTCTCTGCATCAAAAGTAAGTCTCACTTGTCCCCTTTGGATGATGTACAAGGCAGAGGGCCCCTCAGTCTGCAAATTCACACTGAAGATTTATTGAAAAAATTCTGAAACAAAAGTAACAGAAGCATATATATTTTTGGGGAAGTGAGTTTTTACCTCATTAACTATTGTCTGTCCATCTGAGAAGGAAACTTCAGAAAGAGAATCTGCAATATGACTCAGCTGCAAGATTGTCAACCTGGAAAGTAGATCCACAGTACGCAGTAACTTCAGGGATGACAAATTAGAAAATTCTGACATCAGAATTCCACGAAAATCTTCTCTCTTTAAAGCCCATAGTGTTCCACTTGTCACAGCACGGACAGAGGCCTGGAGTGGCTTGTTATACCTGCACATACATAAGAAACAAGATCATTAAAAAATAAAAAGGTAACATCTTATCAAGCAAAAAACAAATTTGACTTAGTACATGAGAGGGGATGCAATCAAAACTTCAATAAAACACTTATAGTCATGCATGAACAAGAATATGGAGGAGTTTGGTTCATGCAGTATGTTCTGTCATTTGTCAAATAGCATTTGTAGATTTAATGATAATTTGCTATCTGGGATCAATTATTTGATTATTTCTGTGCCTGGTTGGCTCATATTCAAATTCCAAACACAAGATTTTTCAACTTGTAGGAACTAATATCAAAAATGGTTTACAACAATATAACATAAAAAAACTGCAATATAACCCACATCAGTGCCAGCTCCCCAAAGGATGACATCTTCTCAGCTGTATAACTCTGCAAAACCTTTGGCACATCTCCATTTTTCTCTTCCTGCCATCACATAATTGGTCAAATACCAATCTCTTGTCCTCACTAAAGAATGATAACATTGATGGTTTAATCAGCAGAAAAGCAAACCTGGGTAGCAAAGACCTCAAACTCTCCACTTCCAACAACATAAAAGCAATCACCTTCACCACCCTGCAAATTTAACTTATCATTGCAGTTCTACATCTTAGTGATAAACTCTAGCAAGATTGGCACATCAGCCCCAGCTATGTAAACCTACTAAATTATGAGCCTCAAATAATTAATCTGCAAAACAGGAAGCAAAGTCACCTGTTTAACTACAACTTCTCCTGGCTGGACTTCAACTCTTTGCATGCAATCCAACAAAACATGGCACTGAGAATCAGTAAGCCTTCTGAAAAGGAAGTGGTCATGCAATGCCCTCTCAATGTGAGCCTGCAGGCATATGAACATATGGGACTTACTACCCATTACTGGGGCGTCTTAAGACATGGAACATAAGAGAACTCATAAACAAATTATTCCCACTTCAATTTGCTACAAGTTCATGCAAAATGCTTATATGGAACATATATAAAAGAGCATTTACTTCTTCTTCCCAAGTTTTTCTATTGGCAGGAGATGGAGGAACCCAAACTTTCCCATTCTCTAGTGAACTCTCAATGGCACGAAGCCGTGCCCTAGATAAATCATGCCGTATGCGATGGTTCCTAGAGTTCCAGCTAAAGGTTGAAGGAGATTCTGACCCTGTCACCTCTACAACTTGAGGAATAGGGGGTCGTAAGACAGCATCTGGCTTTGTCAATTGACCAGTAGCACTCTGACACAGAAGGGAGTAAAAAGGAAAAGTAGAGTTCAGACGAACGCCAGTGAGGAGAAAAGAATCAAGCGAAAATTTTAAAAACCGTATAGATATAAGCAAGTAGTCTCTGTACCTCAGTTAGTCCATCAATATGCACAACTATCACAGTGATGTCATCAGTACGAGTTTCATATTGTAGCCAAAGCCGATAAGATTCAGCTACGATTGCAGCACAAGCATCACGTGGATCTTTATATTTTGCAACCTAGAAAAGGAGAAGCCAAACGAGTAGCCCAGGTATTACTTTCTTTAGAATAAAAAAAAAAAAATGGAAGAGTATACGAATGGAAAGTGTATCATAGAAAATTCAGTTGTTGCCAATTAATACCGCTGATAAGCTGATCTATTAAACAGGCCATCACGCAGTGGGACCTTACTACTTGAGATATTTATTTGGGTAAATCATTCTATCAACAATCAACTAACAGAAGAGGAACCAAACCTATATTCAAACATCAATTAATTGGAGTCAAAATGGCCACCAGGCAGATATATGCTACCAAGGAAGCATATGAGAATATTTTCCACATGATGCTGATAGACGCCATCGTTAGTCAGGTTCTTATATTGTACAATTTTGCAACTTACTACTTTTAACTTTCCTAATACTAAAAAAGAATATGAGATTCAAAAAGTTTCTATCTTGTCCTTTACACCTATGGTATAACTGTTGGGTAAGCAATATAATTGACTAATTATGCAAAATACTAGACCCTAAAACCTTATTTTCTTGTTCTCCTTTAATTAAACTACTATATTCTTATTTTTACAGAAATGTACTTTTTTTCAACCATGTCAACTAATACAAGCCAACTTTTAGTTGAGTTTGGATAAAGAATTTGAATTTACAATTTTCAGCCAAATGTAAAAGTTGAGCATTTAAAATAAAACATTTTAATAGGTTTTTTCAAATTCATCCAATTCATGAATCCCTCCAAACAAACAAAATCTATATTCTAACTTTAAATTCTTTCATTTTGAATCCCACCCATACATATTGTGTAATTTCTTAACATCAAGAATACTTAGCTACTAGGATTAGAGGATTCTATCTTGTGTTACTTTGTGCCCATAATTTCTCAACTTCACTGACATCATCTTCCAACTATCAATTCAAATATCGAACTCTAGCTTCTTTCTAAATCTCAAGGCTTCGAATCTTCGTCATGTTTCAATAAACATTAAGCTACCACTTATCCTTGGAGTTCTGTGCAAAATCAAAGGTATATAGGCTTCCAACACCAACAGCAATCATTTCTATTAATAGAGACGGAAAAGACATAAACCATAGTTCAATTTAAATTGAAAAGCAATCAATAGCAAAATTTACAGTTCAGACTTCAGATAAATTAAAACTATAGAGAGAAAGAAGATACCTTACCATCTCAACCACACTTTGGCTTGAGAGGAACTCAAAAACCCCATCACTAGCAAGTACAAAGAAAGGATGCTGAGGGGTAAGCTCCAACACAACGATTTCAGGATTAGCCACAACCCCAATTGTCTCAGCAATGGAATCCCCCATGCTCCTAGTAAATGCAGTCCCGGGATACATCCCATTTGGGACCCACAATCTGGGAGGATCACCATCATCACCCTCCTCAGTTCCCCAACATTGCACATCCGGATTCTTTAAACCCTCGATCTGATCCAAAGTAAGTACTCTAGCACCACAAAGCTTTACCCTTTCTAGCTCGTCAGCTCTAAACGGAGTTTGATCGATGGACAAATCAATAGCCGAAATATCCTTTCCTCTCCTCTCCGCTATAATTGCTCTAGAATCACCGGAATTAGCCACGTATATTGTCCGTCCCCTCACCAACACCGTGATAGCGGTAGTCCCACTCATACTATCATCCAAACTATCGGCATGCAACTGCGAATTGGTAGTCAAAAATGCTGAATGGCAAGCCTCAACTGCATCTACTTGAAACTTGCTACTCCTCAACAGATTCTCGCACAACTTTCGCTTCACGAACTGCGAGCACTGGGCACCAAATTCCCCATGCCCATCAAAGACGCCAAAGAAATGATCATCTGGATTGGTTCCAAACGGCGTGTGAATACAAAAACTGTCCTGATTGGCCTTATCGAGGGCATCGGGGTAGTAACCTCGCTGAGACAGATACGAGTATCTCAATTCGTAGTGAGCCGAAGGGACCCTAACTGTCCGTGATCCATCTGGAGGAAGGAACTGAGAGGAAACCCTAGAAAGTCTAGTAATGCCAAGTTCGGGGTCTCGGGTCAAGTTCAACTGGTTAATTTGGTCTCTGGTTTCGGATTCAGGCGAGGACGATGCCGGAGAAAAAACTGGCAAATCATTCCCTCTGGCATTTTGGCCTGTCTGTTGACTGAGTGGCTGTGGCTGTGGCTGTGGCTGTGGCTGTTGCTGTTGCTGTTGCTTGATTCTTGGGTCTCTAGGTGCACACACCTCGCCGATGCAGGCTCTCGAGTAGACACAACCCATTTAGCGAAAATTCATGGGATGATGGTTTCCAATTTCAAAAAATCTCAATTTCAATTCTTCTCTCCTTCAAACTCTGCCAAAATCAAAAACCAAAAAAAATTAAATACATATATATATATATATAAAAAGACAAATCAATGCATTCATTACAAAATGATTCCTGTTAACTAAGATCTACTTTCAAGATGAACAGTTGCAGCAACCAAATAAAACATAACGGAAACAATAATAACGATTAATTAATTAATTAAATTATTACCATAAACATATAGGAATGATGAAGACAGAGCATACTAAGAGAAAGAGTATATTACGCAGTTAACTGTGAACAAGTCAACAACCATAAACAAACAGTATAAACTAAGTTGCTAATTCGGTATGGTAACCCAACCCAAATTTGCGCTGCGTATTTTTAAGTGCAGGAGCTAAATGCGCACACGAAGAGTGATTGCTCAGCGGCGGAGGAGTCGGGTGGGAGTAGACGTGTACTGCCGGAAGAGCGTAAGATAGAGGAATGTGACGCGACGTTGTTGTGTCGTGGTTGGGTAAGTGGATTAGGCTTGTAAAAAAAGGGAGACGTATCAGTGCATGTGTGGACGGTCAGGGGAGTCTCTCAGCTCTTTTTTTTTTCCCTCTTACTTTTCTTCCTTCAATTGATCACGCGCTTGCCCATTGGACATGTTTTTATTATTATTATTATTTTGGTTTTAATTTTTAAGTCAAATATAAAAATGTTTTTATTTGTCAACTTTCCTCTTAACTTCTATTTTTGTTGAAATAAAATTTTTATTTAACTAAAATCTTCTTCAAGTAAAATAATATCTTCTTCACGTAAGATAAGAAGATAATGGTAAACAAAGAGAGAGAATGATTTTCATAAATAATTATTTTTATTTACATTTATTTTAATCTCCAGTTAAAAATTAAAATTTCACGTGTCACATTACCATTAGATTTATATTTTATGGTTAATGATTTGGACTTATTATTATTATTATTATTATGCTATTTAAATGACGACTTAATTTTAATAGAAACAATAGTTCAAATGTTAAATATTGACAATAAAATTTCACGGCTTTAGTGGATAAATCTCAACAAATTTGAGGATTAAATATGCATTTTGTCTATGTTGGAAAAAAAAATTGCGATAATAATATTGTTAAAAACTTTTTTTTTGAAAAATAACTTATCTTTTAGAAAAGTATTTTCCAAAAAAAAAACTAAATATTTTATAAATAATTGATTTTCTATTTTAAACTTTAATATTAAAAAATATGAAAAATTTTTTAATTTATAAGACTATAATCAACTTTTAAAATTATAGAAAATTTATATTAGAAATATATTTCTATTAAATACATTGTTAAAATTCTTTTTTTTTTCTAATTGTTGGTGACCAGAAGCGACGGGGGTGGTTACTAGAAAAAATATAATTCATAAGATTATAATAATTTTGACAATATTCTATTTCCCTTTTCTGAAAATAAAAAGTCATTTTTCTTTAAAATTGAAAATCAATCATTCCGAAAAAAATATTTTTTATTGACCGATCTTTCTAAACACAACAAATTAAAAAAATTATTTTTCTAGATAAATTATTTTTCAAAAATAAGGAGAACCTAATTAAGTTATTCCAGAGTATTTTTTAGTAAAAAACTTTTTTTTTAGGAAAATAAAAAGCAATTTAGTTGATAAAAAGGTGAGTATCCATTTTTTTTAATCAATTTACTAATTCCGATTAGTTACAATAATAGAGTGGAAGGTTTGTTTGTAAGCTCATTAAACAATTTCTGCGTTGAAAAATATGTTTGTGACACAAAGTGGTAACCAGTGTCGTAAAATGGTGGTCTAGGTATATTTGCGATAAGAAGTGCTAATCAGTGTCATCAAATCGTTGTCTAATAAAACTTGTTCTCAAATAAAGCAATTGAAAGTGTTACTTTTGGATTAGTGATTATCCTACTGAATTTGGAAGGAATTCATTTTTTTTTAATATAAAATATTTCTTTCAGACTATCTCAAAAGACAAAATTTATAAATCCAGAAAAATTTATAAATACTGATTAGTTTCGATTTTACTTTATTAAAATTAAATTGATTTTATGTATTATTCAAATAGTTAGATTTTCAATTACCATAATTATTTATGAAAAACAATCTATCAATTGAATTCATTTATAAATTACATTCACATGATTCAAAATAAGAACTTTTTAAAAATGAGAAGTAAAAAAGAGAGAGAGAGAGATAAACAAGGTGCGTGAGTGAGTTATGTATTATGTATATAAACAAGGTGCATGTGTATCTGACACGACATGACATGCCACGATTGATTCAAGTTTGTGCGTTTGTAGAAACCGCGGTTGCCTTCAAAGGATGATATTAGGTCAGACTGAGAGCGCCACACCATGTTCTTCTCATTTATCACCAGTGGTCCCTTCAACTATTTAACCATGTCCTCTTTTCATTTAGGGGAGACATAGTTCGGTTAAAATCGAAAAACTGCATTAATTTAATTTATTTATTTATATTTAATTTTTAAGATTTATCATTTTAATTTTTAGTTCATATATAAAAAAATAAATTAAAATCTACTAAGGCGAGTCAACAAAATTGGTAAGACTTACGTAGCCAAATTAAGTAACCAATAGTGGAATAAACATGCTATTGCCAGGCATAGACAACGAAACTAACTATGGACTGCTATGGCTTCCCTTCCGTAAGAACACCCAAATCAGCGCGGTCAACATCAATGCACGAAAAGCCCACACCACGTTCCACCTGCCGAGTTTACTATTCCACCGCCATTATCTTCACCTTCTTCCTATAATATATGTTTTCATTTACACATCATTTCCGCTCCAGAGCCCCCTTTTTCTTTCTTCTTCTTCTTTTATATATATATATATATATAATCAGGAGTAGATGACAAATACCTAATAACAAGCATGACTTGTGATCTTATTATTAAAAATTAAATCCACATACCTGAATACTTATTGGTATACTTTTAAATTTCCAAAAAGACTTATCTATATTGCGATAAATTTAAAAATAATGATTAATACAAATAAGTAGATGATATCAACAACCAATTGTGATAATTTCTTTAAATTAATTACAATTCTTGACTAGAAAGTTTTGATCCAATTGTATAATATGAAACTAGGAGTGAAATAATTTTATTTTTACATCTATTCTCATGTCAAAATATGTGATGTATTAATATTAAATTCTTTCAAAAAAAAATCATTAAATGGGTTTTAAATTATGTGTCCTTTTGTGTTTGTTTTTGTTTTTCTTTTGCGTATTGAGGAAAAGATATTCGAATATAAATCTATTGTCAGATCATATATGCACTTATCACTAGACTATGTCTTGGTTTACCATAATGTTGTGTTTACACATTTGTATGTAAATTATCTCATTGTGCTAATTTTATAAATCTGGTTCTTGTCAATATAATTAACTTCCATAGTTAGATCACGAAGAATTAGTATACAAGATAATATTAATTAAGAATACATGTACAGATCAATCATTTTTTAGACCTCTCTGTGTGAATCAATAATAAATATACTCGGGTTGAGCAAATCAATCAATTTACAATATTTCATGAATACGTTGTGCAAAATTTACTTGGAATAAAGCCACTCGTATTAATAATAATATATTTATGAAAATTACACGTGTCCATTTTTTGCATTTGGAGATTAATAAGTACAAATAATTTGAAAGAGTTGTTTAAATAAATTAATACGTACATGAATAAAATAAGAAATCGAAAATTTGATTTTACAAAAGCGAACTAAGTAATTAAAAAGAGCCTGTCATGAATGCAATAATTGTTTAAAAGAACATGCAATTTCATTTTACTCGCCTAAAACACCAAGGGTCAAAAAATATTATTATATATGTATAAACATATAATATTTGCATTTCATGAAATCAGTAATCACCTTTGTTTATAAAGGTAAAAGAAAAATGATAAAATATGTTTCAACCAAGGGATTTAAGATTTGAATTTTTCTTTAAATCATTAGATGTAAGAGAATTTATATTCAGAATTCGAATCTAATCTATTCGGTATTTTTGTCACGTTCTTGTCAAGATTTTCAAATTGGGCCCAGCAATCAAGATCCGATACGATAATTAACACTAGCCGTTTACTGGCCTAACCCATAATAAATAAATCCAAGTTGGGTCAATAGCCCAAACGGTTTGAGACTAGAGATTGGTATATTCTTATTGCAGATAAGGAAAACTGAGAAACAAACAGTCTCAATGGGGGCCTGGAAGAAGAGACAATGGAGGACTCGTGATCCTCGTCCCATCATCCTACGGCCATTCAAATCTCCAATAATACTAACAATAATGGTTTCTTGGCTTCACTCCACAGCTTCGCACAAAAGCATTTTTTTAAAACAAAAACCCTTTATTCCAAATCTCATATTCTCACCAACAACAAAAAAAAAAAAAAATCATAACAAAAATCGAAATCCCTATATAGAAACTTATCATCTCTATCTTCTACGCTATATTCAAACTTATCATCTCCATCTTTCGCTTCAACGCTCATATACAGACGCAGCATTATTTGCTGCTGTTACTGTTAGATGGTGAGGATAATACCTATGGCGTCATCAATTCGACCTTCTCTCTCCTCGTTTAAACTCTACAATAGCAGCTATCGTTCTTCTGTTTCAGTTTCTCGGTTTAGTTCATTTCGCAGATTTGCTTATTTCGGCAGTGGTAATAAACTCTCTCTTGTAGCCTTCATGTAATTGATTGCTTGTATTTTTGTTTGATTCATTTTGTTTTGTAATGAATTTGAATAATGGAATTACTTGAGAATGAAATGATGCTTATAACAGTATGGCTTGACGGCATTGATACTTGCTGACCTTGTTTGCTACTTAGTTTATGTTTAGGGTTGCATAAACTGGACTAGATGAGTTCTTTCTGTCAATTAGAGCTGCAATTTTATGTGCATTATAATTGTTTGGAGGTTTTATGATTCCAGAATTGCGTTGAGAATAATTGTGAATTGGTTGTATATATATTCACGGGTTATGCTTCACCACAAACTTCTTGCCTTGACGGGATGGGGTGTATTGCAGCTGTTCCACAATCACAGTTCTTTGGCTTGAAAGCAGCTTCTAAATCTTGGAGAGGAGAGAGTAGTGGACTTGGGGTGGCTGCAGCTGGAAATATGGGGCAATCAAGCACAATTGCTTCCCAGGAAAGTGTTATAGATTGGGTCAAAAAAGACAAGAGGAGACTGTTACACGTTGTTTATCGTGTTGGGGATTTGGATAGGACCATCAAGTATGTTTTGCCAAACTCTAATTAATTACATTTCCAATATCTAACTGTTTTAATTCTAAAATGATGACCAGTAACTTAATGTTAAATGCAAATTTCTGGTTGGTGACAACAGATTCTACACAGAATGTCTGGGAATGAAGCTGCTGCGTAAACGTGACATACCAGAGGAGAGATATACAAATGCCTTCCTTGGTTATGGACCAGAAGATTCTCACTTTGTCATAGAACTCACTTACAGTAAGCAATCAGCTAAGACTAGTACTCTGTTGTGCTTACTTTTTCTAACAATGTATTTTCTTGTTTTATTGATTCTTTAATTACCCCTGTGAACAATGTAGTTTATGTTGTAATTATTATGTTTGATGATGCCAGATTATGGAGTTGACAAATATGATATTGGAACTGCATTTGGACATTTTGGCATTGCAGTTGAGGATGTAAGTTCGTATCATTGATTTTTCTTTTTTTTAATCTTTATTTGTCCAATGATAGGTAGATTAATGTGATGATTTGAAGATGAATTGTTTGTCTATAACAAATATAAATTGTGTTTTATTGGTTTGATTTCTTATTAGGTTGCCAAGACTGTGGAACTCATAAAGGCTAAGGGTGGCAAAGTAACTAGAGAACCTGGTCCTGTTAAAGGTGGCAGTACAGTGATCGCCTTTATTGAAGATCCTGATGGTTATAAGTTTGAACTTTTGGAAAGGGGGCCTACTCCTGAGCCTCTTTGTCAAGTCATGCTTCGTGTTGGTGATCTTGATCGTTCTATAAATTTTTATGAGAAGGTGAGAATTATCATGGATTTGAGCAAGCAATTTTAAACCTGTAATTACCGTTGCCTGAGCTGTTTTCTTTCTCTAATTTGTTTGTTCTGATTTATTCATGCACAATCTTGTTTTGTTATTTAGGCTTTTGGCATGGAACTGCTTCGCAAAAGAGATAATCCAGAGTACAAGGTAATTTAGCTTCATTTGCAAAATGAATGTAACAACATTCTCGCATATCAGAAGCATATCCTGACAAATGAGTTTATTAGAATTAATATCTAGACCAGATTGGTCTGTATTTTCTTTTATGTTCTTCGAAAAGTAACTTTGCCAAATAAGAGAAGAACTACTTAGTACTTTGCTTAATGTATATCCAAGGATTGTGACTTACTAACATGTGGAATGGAAAGCAACCTTGCTTTGCTTAGATTGGGGGGGGGGGGGCTAAATGTGGAATGGAAAGCAACTTGCTTTGTTAGATTTGGGGGGGGGGGGGGGGTTGGGTATAAAGATAAGAACATGCATTCCATTCCATAGCTTTAATCAGATATGAAGTTCTGCTGGATCAGCATAAGGGGGGGGGGGGGGGGGTTGGGTATAAGATAGAACATGCATTCATTCCATAGCTTTAACAGATATGAGTTCTGCTGGATCAGCATAAGCAGTTGGTATTTGTAGTTTGTGCTCTGTCTCCTTTCTCAATTTTTTTTCCCTTCAAACCTCAAGTAGAGTTGTTCTTAGAGAAAAATTTGAGAAATCAAGGCAAGAGTCTGCAAGAGATCTCTATAAGCAGTCAACTATCAGTCTTTGAAAGAGCAGGTTCATTTTTATGATTAGTGTGACATGGTTCTCATTAAAGTTAGAAGTGGGAATTTCGCACAAGAGAGTGAACTTTTAGATTTTAGTTGTAGATGTAAGACTCCCAAACAAAGTGACATTTTGATATTTTGGAATTTTTTAAGTTCTGCAGATAAACTTGTGACATGCTTGGTGATGAACTAATGAGATGTTGATTGACTATTGTTTGAATTGGGAGAATTTGATCAAATTCTGTCTCATTATATTTATCTTTGCTATGTACAAGTGTTCCATATCTTTGTTGATTGACCTTTGAATTGTGAGTCACTGGGAATGACTGCAAGAATTAATATAAGTTCCTCGCCTTGGATATAAAGGTTATTAAATTAGGAGAGATTCTTTTTAATGCATATCTCCACATCTGAAGGGTGTTTTCCTATTGTCTCTTTCTAACATTTTCAACCCCCTCTCTTTTGTACACTTAACTGTTTGAAATCTAAACTTATCATTTTCTATTAAATGCATATTTTGCATAGAGAGACTAACTTGATTATATTAGATTAGAGAGAATTGGAGTTTCAAAGGATATCTTTTTGAAAGATAATATAGAACTTTGTTTTAAATAATATTGCGTGCTACTTGTAGGAGACTGCTCTGGTAATTTCTTGGTATTTCTATTGTGATTTGATCCTCTTGTGTGCATGGCTTCTTCATATGACATTCTGAGTTTCTCCAACACTTATGACGAAATTGTCATCAGAACTGTGCCTTTTTCTTTCACTGAAATATGTATGTTGCTGTCTTGCATTTCTGGATTGACTTTGAACTTTAAGTATGTTCCATGCAAATTATTGTGCAAACTGACATATCCTTTTCCGTGCTATTCTTAGTATACCATAGCAATGTTGGGTTATGGTCCTGAAGATAAAAATGCTGTGCTGGAGTTGACATACAACTATGGGGTCACTGAATATGACAAAGGAAATGCTTATGCTCAGGTAGTAACTCTTGCCTTTTGTGTTGAATATCTTTTTTCCCCCTCCACATGTGGTCCCTATAAGGTTATCTTTGTTTGTCATTTTATATCTTTCCAATTTGTTAATTCCTCAACAAGCTTATCATCATCATGCTAAGTGAAAATAATTCATTGGGTTTGCAGTAACTATTCTAATTAATTGGATCTATAAATTTCTTTTGTCATAACAGATTGCAATAGGCACGGATGATGTCTATAAAACCGCAGAAGCAATTAAACTGTTTGGTGGGAAGATTACCCGAGAACCTGGACCATTACCTGGCATCAACACGAAGATAACTGCATGCTTGGATCCTGATGGTTGGAAGACGGTAATGCTTTTCTAGTTTTCTGAATCTAATCTTTATTCAATGAATCTACTAAACTAGATCAGATTCTGGAATATGAATCAAACACAATTGCATGTGTTTAGTCTTGTTGTTCATTTGGTTTTTTAAGGATGACATTGATAACTTTTTTCCCTTTGCAGGTTTTTGTAGATAATATTGATTTTCTGAAGGAATTGGAGTGAGTGTTCTGGAGGAGCATCATTGTACCAAGCGTGTCAATGGTACAATTAGAATCTTGAACCCGAAATAATTGTCAAAATCTGTTACCTGTGAGATAATGATCAAATCCCATTTTGTAGATAAATTAGGCTCTTTCACAGTTACCATACAGAAGCTTTGCGACAGTGAAGGAAATTAGAGATTCAAGTATATTTGTTAAATTATGAAAAGCAGTGTTGCAAAAAGATCATGTTTTAGCTGCTCGGTCGAAACAGCTCCTCAAGCATGCATATTGATACCTAGAAATTTGTATTGTAGAAAAAATTTCAGTTATGAGCTATTGTTTCGAGAAATATTCTTCCAAGTATCTAGAAAAAAATTGCACCGCATGAATCTGATATACTGAAAATTGGGGATTTGTAGGAAGGTACATTATATTCCAAGTTGGATGCAAATCGAGCTTGAAATGCTCTTTCCTTTTCATTGCTAGATTAGAGTGGGCAGAACCTGGGCGTTTTTTCATTCAACGAACACCTATAAATTTAACAAAAATGTCCCAGGAACCAGGTATTTGCTCAAAATACTGCGTCGTTTCATGCACTGACCGCCGTTGCCTACAGGAAACGGTCATTTCCCATTCTGAGATATTCTCACCGGTAAATTTTTGCTTACCAACTGGGAGAGCTCAAGTTTCTTCACTGCGGCGCAAAAGTTTTACCGTACGGATCAAGCAGTGAGCTGTGCTCTCGCGTTCTGTCATCGACGGCAAAAAATTGAACAATCAGTCGAGAATGGCACGTGCCCAGATAAACGACAGGACATGTTTTCATTAGACAAGACCGTTTTAGATCCAGGTATCTTTGTCGTTCGTACCGCCGAAGAAATCTTAAAATTTAACGTGTCGTTCCGAGAAACCTTAATACCTGGTCTGGCCCACATACAGAAAATGTCCAAGATAAGTGGCTAACAACACTACAACAGTCAAGAGTCACTGTCAAGGAGTCCGCTACAACTAGGAGGGAATCAAAGGAATAAAACGCAGGCGTTTTATGTAAGCTGGGTTGTTGATCGAGGACTGGACTGGGCCTAAACCAATAAGCTATAAATGCCAGTGGCGAACCGATGAAGCATGATAAACCCTAACATTTTGCCCAGTGCTTATTGGCGCGAAGCAAGCAATTACACGATCTTTTTGCCTTCGCCTCTCTCTGTCATTTTCTTCTCTGGCTTTGGCAAAATGACGGAGAAGAAGAAGCAGAAGCAGAAGCAGAAGAAACTGAAAGATACCGAAAATAAAAGCGAAGAAGAGAAGAAGGTAGTAAAGGTTCAGGAGGAGGAGGAGAAATGTAAAGAGAAAGCAGAAAAACAAATTAACAACAACAGCAACAAGAAGAGGAAACGCAAAGAACTTTTTCCCTTCGGCAATTACAGAAGCTACTATGGCTATCGTGTAATTTTCTTTCCTAAATCTTAGACACTATGATTTTTTTTTTCTTAAAAAGAAGTGTAGGTAACTTTATAATGAAGGTGGATGATGTGTCAGATTGGTCAAGACATGGAAGAAGACCCTCGACTTAAGGTTTTGAAGAAGGAATGGTTTGAAGGCAAGGATTGCCTGGATATTGGCTGTAACAGTGGCATTATCACTATCGAGATTGGTATATATTCTATTTTTCTTTTGTCGCTTTTTTATTTTTTTCTTTTGTGACTGCTCTAAAACTTTTTGGCTTATAACTACTGTAATTTTGACTTCAATGCTTTTCATACTTATTTCTACAGCCAAAAAATTCCATTGCCATAAAATCCTTGGGATCGACATTGATTCTGGTAAGAATTTTCTTACAATCATTTTTCAAATAAAGATTGAACGTGTGTTATGGTTTACAGTGGTATCAAGTCTCTTCCTTCCTCTTCTCCGCTTGTCTAGTTAGTATATTTGGTATAGGCTTTTTGGTCTTCTCCAGGAGCTCTGAATCCACTTATCTGAGGGTAGGAGGTTTATGAATTATGAAGTTTAGTAGATTTATAGGCTTTTGGAGATTATGATACTGGCTATCCTTTCAGTACTTGGTGCCTTTCATTTTAGAGATTGCTCAGTATCTCTAAGAGAAGCATGGACACAGACAAGAAGACATGCTTGTTGGTGATGATGCGCGGCTGTTGTTAATGCCTTTCATCGCAGTATATACAAAAGCCATTTAGGCAATTATAAATACATTTTTATTGCAGAGTTGATCAGTATTTGGTTTGCAAAGCACTCTGACCCTGCAAATATTTGCATTTGCAAATGCATGTGAGCATTTGTATCCCTCCAGCAGGGGGAAGAACAAGAATGTCTTATACTGTTATACATTGTTTGACAACTTGGGCACATATTTTCAGCCACTGCTTCTTTAATTTAGTCGCTTGGCTTGAACAAAAAGAAATTCTATACTTGGTGGATGTTTCATTTTAATATTGAGTTTTACTTGCTAGTTATAGATGTTGCGCTCTGATATAGAAGTGCTCATTGATTATTGGTTTTCCTTTGTCTTAGGTCGAATTGAAGATGCGAAGTGGCACTTGAGAAAATTTGCGAGAGCTGCACATGTTGAGAAGAGCAGTACAAAGGCTTCCAGACCAGAGGCCACAGGGGATGGAAATGGTTCGCAGCACTGTGCAACTTTGTCCTCTGTTGAGAGAAAAGAGATTGCAAGGGATGGTTTGCATTCTGAGGAAAGAGATCTATCTGATATAGTTTCTTTCCGAAAAGAGAACTTTGTTACCAGTTGGTCTCGGTCAGAGGAGCAGTATGATACAATTCTTTGGTAACTGCACCTTATGTCATTTTATGCATGCATTTTATTTCTTGTGGCTAAAATAGAACTGTGGTACAAAAATCTTGTCCACCTCTCCTACATGCACTTGATCTGTTCATAGCATTTGATCTTGATAGTGCAACATACTTGTCTCTTGAATTGCAGTTTGAGTGTGACAAAGTGGATTCACTTGAACTGGGGTGATGATGGATTGATTACTTTATTTTCAAGAATATGGAAGCTTCTTCGTCCGGTAATTAAGTATATCTATCATATTATTCCAAATGTTATTAGAATTCTTATTTACACTTAGATCTGCTCTTGAGCAGGGTGGCATTCTAGTGCTGGAACCTCAACCGTGGCGGTCATATGAAAAAAACTATCAGGTTTCTGAGGTATAAATTATTTTCTCTTTTCAGATTATAGCTATTTGATAAAATGCATATTCTTTGTCCTGTTTCCTAAGCAATTTAATCAGGAGGGTTCCCCAAAACATTATTCTTAGCCGCAACTGTACTGAAATAGATTATGATAGGACAAAGAAGCAATCTGTTGTGTCTCTGAGGAAATTGAACATCTCATTTTTATCATCTGGTTGGAAACCTGTTTACAGTCGCATAATATTTGTCTTGAATGTTATTCCAATTTCCCTCATTTTTTATGTTCTTAAAGCCCTTTATTGTTCAGTTAGTTTTCTAAGGCATTCTTTTCCACCTATGCAGACAACGGCAATGAATTATCGAACAATCATACTCCGTCCAAATCGCTTCAATGAAATTCTTCTAGATAAGGTACGTGCTGGAATTTATCCTGATAATGAGATTGAGTAGATTGAAGCTTTCAAAACTATGTGGGGCTATTAGCCCGCATACTGATTACCAATTGCGATTATATTTTTAACATTTGCAGATTGGATTCAGAAAGGTTGAGGACATCACTTCAGCATTATCTGGTAGCAAAGCTGGATTTGATAGGCCCATTTTCGCATACTACAAATGACGAGCGCAGTCAGACCTGATGTAGGCAAGCTGGTCTTTCTCCATTGCTCAGGAGGTCAGTTGAAATTTTTGGGGTGGAATCAGTTAATTTTGTTAATGAAGGATGACTTAATAATCATCATGTGGAATTGCATGGAAGCATTACCTTTCTTGTGGTGAATGTCATCGATTCTCCCGAGGGCCACCTAACCCGTCAATTTGGGATCCACGCTGGCGGGCTGAATAGGCACACCCCTTAAAGTTGAAGTGGTATGATGCAATTTTGTATATATTCTAATTTATCTTCATTTGTGTCTAAGATAAGATTTGTTGAATATTATGTTTTTCACTGTTATCATTTGCAAGCAATGAGAGATGGGTATCATGGGTTGATATAATCAAATATAGTTAATATAATCAAATCATAATTTTTGTTTTAGGTTGTCATCCTTACATTAGCATTCGCATAGACAAAAATCCCATGCAGGAGTAAGATCTATACTTACTCTAGTCCCAACATGATTTTGCCAAAATAATTGGTAAGTCCGTATTTAATGATTGTTAGAAATCGAACAAGATGTAGAAAATAATATCATCTTAGTGTTGCCCAAAGAGGGTAACGAAGACTGAAACATTAGTTGGTATGATTGCTTATGAGAGTATATGACAATAACATTCTCTAATTGGATTAGTCTATTAAGTAAGTGATGTGCTAAATGATTGTTAAAATTAAGTAATTTATGTTAAATTATTATTTTGAAACTGTTAAAATATACTTTTTTTTTTTTAATACAAGAATCGATGCAATGTGAGAGGATCACATTATATTTTCTTTCTTTTTAGGCCGAAAAAATAAAATTTTAATCTGTCAATCAGGTGGTGGTTTAATTAGTCTTTTCACTTATATAGAATGAGAGGTCTCGAGTTTGAATTCTTTTGACTACAGTTATCATTAATTTGGTGAGTTAATAGTAAATTTACCCTATTGTGTATTTCAGTGTTGTTTCGATTTATAAAAAACTCGAATGAATTAAAAAAGAATATTTTAATCAACGTTTATTTCAAAATTTAATTAATGATAAATGGCATGACTATTTCTTTGCACCTGTGAAGATGTCACTAATGAGCCCCACTAACACATATTAAAGTAATAAAATTAATTCAATCTTCATTTGATTAAAAATTTAAAAATTTACACATTTTCATCGATGTATTAATTCTATAATTTTAAAATTAATTAGATATTTATAAAATGTTAATGGTAAAATAATATTTTGAATTTTTATATTAAATTAAAGCAAAAAATAGACATTTAAATAAATAGGTGGAACAGGCTAATGTAATAGCATGCTGAAACAGGTAATCGCACGCAGTTGGCATAAAAGCATATTCATCCCGAGATAACGTCAAACTCGTTTTCTATTTTTAAGCATGAGAGATGCCGTTTCAAACTAGTTTCTAATATTTTAAAAAACCTAAGCTCTTACTGTCTGAAACTACCGTTTCATTCAATTTCCGTCTCGCACAAGCATTGGAATAGGAATGAAAGTGGGTCTAGTTTTTCATGTAAGAATTTTGAGCAGGAGAAAAAGTGTTCTCTGACTGATCCATACATCCCAATAAATTCATTCGAGTCTTACATCAACTCTGTTCCATTGAGAGCTAATTGGGACTTCAATCCATCGTAAACTGAGGATCCATGGTGAACCATCACCATGGTCAAGATTTCCAGCTTAAACGAACATATGCAATAATAACGACAAATAGCAAGCTTCTGAAAACATGAGGACTCTAATTCTCTGATACATACCCACATTTCCTGCGGCTATCAGCTTTCCCAAATAGATCAAACTGACACGTACCTGATAATGATAGCATAGCCAATAGAATATTGTGGAGAAGCCAATTCCAAGAACCGGCAGGTCAAAATTATATAAATCCAGGTTGCATTAACAAATCAAATAGATGGCTCTGAATCTGAAAGCCTATCATCCGTTCAAGGCCTCTGATATTTCTTGGATCCCTTAAAAATAAACTCGTCCTTTACTTTCAAACTCATTGTAGTTGCATACACACAGGAGCTTAGCTTGGAATTCTTGAATAGATAAAACAAATGGAGAATAAACAAAAGGAGGCTTACCATAGAAACACATAGTCCACTGATAAAAATCATGGGATTATCTAATCCTGGGCAATCCCATTAACAAGGCTGCATAAATGGTTGAAGTCAGAACTGATAAACTTGCAAGCTTGAGATATTCATACCTGCACCATCATGACATTCATAACAAAGCACCTAATCTTTTCCAAACAGACAGGTCGAGTAATAGATTTCTTTGGAAGTACACTATACAATGACATAAGGGAGCTATACATCCATAATATAAGTTTCTGATCTCAATAACTGGACTTATATATCATTTCAACAGCGGCTAAGGATTCCAAACCTAGACTAGCCATCAAACCAGAAAATATGACATGCCAGAAGGTCTCATTAACAGAATTCTATATAAGTATCTAAAACTAATGAAATCCAGGGTAACATGCTTTCCATAGAAGCCCATTAATTTCCCTCACCTGACAAACCTACCATCAAAAAGCAATGCAACGCACTGGGCAAGCTGGAGACAGCTTTCCTCCCAAGAACAAATCTCTGTAGAATATTGCCATATAGGAAGTAATTTTCCCAGTATAACAAATAAACCAAATAAACAAAGGAACATTGCACTAATCATCTTCCCACCAGAAACTTTGATATGCTGCTTTGGTTGAAGTCATGACTGGAAGAATATTGCCAACTTGTTATCTTGCAGCATAAGCAAACAAGCCACCTTAAATGGGAATTTTTTCATGTTTTCTTGGATGTAGCCAGCACAGGCTTACATTCTACTTCATATGAGAACAAAACTAGTTAGCTAATCTCTCTTGAATCAAGCATACAGCATAGCCGTGTGTTCACAACCTGCAATGTTCTAGACCCACATAAACAGTAGCACCAAAATCAGTATCCTTTTAACACCTTGTTCCATGATCTGTCTTCCTAGATGAGCACCCATGTATTCTATTCATCCATCAGGCATGCATGGCTGTAGGAGAAAAAGAATCCTGCAAGTTGCAAAATTATGAACTGCCAATTGAGAGTTTATCAGGAATTGCTATACCACACAATATTATAACGCTTCAAGCTCTTCTAACCTTGCAGGTATAGATGACAAATTAGGAAAAATCATAGTTTACAAAAAAAAAAAGAGCTAAACGAAAATGTGTATACATTGGTTTTAATTGAAAAGTTAGAAACATGAATCTTGTTGTGCTACCAAAAAAAGAACTAAGACTCTTGACATTCTTCCATGGGATCTGCAAGGAGACAGTTAAGCATGAATATCTCATGTCGAATGCACCCAATGCAACTGGGAAGGCAGCGAAAAAGATTCCAGAATAACTGTAAATAAATCTTATCAAATCATCTCTTTCATTGCTATAGTGGGTAAAAGCAGTATACCTTTACAAAGCTAGGAAAATAGGGTAACTAATATGATCCTACAAGAAAGAGCAGCTAAATCAGACACACAACATATTTGTTTTTGCCACCTCAGCAAATCAGAAAATGACCCTATGAAAAAGGAAGAGAAAAAATGCATATAGGAGCTGAGGAATCAAATCAAAGGTTACAAACAAAACCACATTAAGAAAACCGGATAACTTTCAAAAAATTATGACAGGCACAGTGTCCAAATGTAGGTTAGTACAACAGTCTTAATTTAAATGCATGAGAAATTATATTTTAGTTTGTGGATTATGTGCAATTTTAACTACTATCTAAAACATTCACAACTTTAAAGCTCCTTGAGCCATTACTTTTCCTTGTAATTAAGCTTCTGAAGCAATGCACAGTACATGATCAACCTATACAGACTCACTTTACTAGCATGAAATTGGTTAACGTATGAATTTACCAATAATGATAACTCATATGTATATATATATATATATATATATATACTTTCGAAAATTATGAGGCACTTTCATGTATAACCATGAAATATTATAGGCAATGCAATAGTTATTACACTATTTACATTAGAATATGGAAAAGGTGGCGATTGAAAAAAAAAAAAATGCTCCAGGAGATGCCAAAGGCCCAATACCATATCAAAATAGTAAGAGTACACTAGAACAACCTTAATGAAGCCAAATAAAAAAAAAAAAAAAAAAAACCTTAATGAAGGCCCAAATAAAAAAAAAAAAAAAAAAAAAAAAAAAAAAAAAAAAAAAAAGATGTTGTCAACAACAACCAATTGACAAGGGGAAAGTATCAACTAGTGAGAAGTTGAGGGAGGGGCCAAATGCTTCACATTACAAGGAAACATAAATACAGTATTTGTATGAGTTATTCATGAAAACTATGTACAGCACAGGGACCAAGCTTTAGGCAGTTGGCATTCAGTACCAACCAATGTGTTGGTAGTCACCTTAAGTGAAAAAAATAATGAGCTGCTTTTTATAATAGAACAAAGCACATTGGAGCCCCTTAAAAGCATCATCAGAAACTTCTTAACAGATAAATAGCTGAAAGCATGACACCAGTCACCAAAAGGTTTTGCTGCCTCCAATAGATGCATCACTAGAATCCTCTTGACCAGATCCGTAGCTATAACATGATATACAATAGTTTGTCAACCATACTATTAAACCTGACAGTATAACAGCATTTCTAGAAAAACAAAAAATGAAGTATCCCACTTTTCAAACTACAATGTATGGCAAGAAAAATTACCACATTAAATCACTTAGCAGAATGAATGCGCTGCAATGACGAGATCCAGCTAGATGAAGGACCAATTTTACTGCTGTGTCCCTGACTGGGATTTCCAGCTTCAGCGGGCAAAACTGGTTTTGAGGCATTTCTTTTTGAGGTCCCAACAAGTGAAAATGAATTGGATGAGATGTGTGCATCTGTTACAACCTACAAGAACAAAATTTTCAGGTTGTTAGTGATAGTAACTAATGTAAGTTATATATCTGCTACTATTAATATCAGAAGATGACTCTTAGATCCCTGCTTTATGAATAGTGAAATAGAATCGTTATTCATCCCTTTGGAAGAATTCTTTTATAAAAGTTACAGAGGCATTGATTTTCACTGTTTTCTGACATAACTTGCATTATAATTTAGGAAAAATGGCATTAACATTTCAGAGTTGCAATAAAATCTCCACAAGAAAATAAACCTCTATTAGAGAAGAAAACCCCTTCAAACAACAACGTATTCATTTAAAAGGAAAAAAAAAAAAAACTCCAATGTTCAAGGGGCTACCACGCCATACTCACAGTCATTATATACTTATTTGATTGTAAAGAGTAAAACATACATTTTTATCAACATGATTATCAGAGCCCAAGTTCTTGCCCATTGCTGTTTTGAATTGCATGCGTACACCAGGACCGCCAGATCGAATGATATCAGAGGAATAGGGAGCATTACTGCTTCCTGCCATTTAAAGTGAGATAATGTTATGATTCCAATGATGGTGAAATATCAGATATCCATTAATATGTTCCATGGAAATGTTTATCATCCTTATGGAAAGTTGAATACAGAAGTGGAACCAAATTAAAATTTCAAACAATGTTGCCTATGCAGTAAACTTATTAAACTTCCAGACTTTTACTTTTAAACATATGACCACTCTAAAAGATTCAATCATCATAAATGCACATTGCCCATTAGCACTGTCTAACCTTGATGATTCTCCATATCTGTTGGCACCACATGGCTGCTACTTGCACCAGGAACAGGCTGTATCATATACTTTGAATGTTATTATAAGCAACAGGTGCAAACTACATAAAACACAAAATTGTTTGCAACAGAAGCTCAAGCGACAAAAGAATCAATGCCAAAAGCAATATAGGAGTAATAAAAAACAAAAAAATATTACTGAGACAAGGTGGCTGGAGGTGGAGAAAGAAATGAAAAACTTAAAAAAAAAAAAAAAAAAAAAAAAAAAAAAAAAAAAAAGAAAAAAAGAGGCAAATGAACTGACAGATAAACGAGGTTGAGTTCTACTCTTTTGCGTCTGCTGGTACTTTATGATGGTCCAATCAAACACATAATCAAATTCATATCCTGCCACAAAGGGAACAAAAATAATGATTAAATCGAAACAGGATATTGCCGAAACCATCTTTTTTTTTTTCCAACTAATGTATTATTGATAACTGGAATTAGTTCTCCAATACCTTCACGGGCAAAAAGATCTCGGAACAGGCGCTTCAAGAATCCATAATCAGGTCTCTGATCAAATGTCAGAGAGTGACAATAATGTAGGTATGATGCAAACTCCACTGGATGAGATTTGCATAAAACCTGAAAAATAGAGAAGCATTTTTGGGATGTATTCACATAAACTTATCTTTTCAGCATGCCTAAATAATAGAAACTCACCTCGATAGGAGTTGATAATTTCTTTTCACATATTTTGTCATATTTCTGCTTCTTTGTGGCAGCTTTCAGTCCCTGCCAAGGAAGGCTGGAGATAAAAATTCAAGTCAGCATGTGGGAAAAAATTCCCTGTTAGAATTTTTTAGTCTCAATCCAAAACTTCAACACAAAACACAGTTAGAATTTCAAGGTTAAAGACAAGCATAACTTGTATTTCTTGAGCATATTAAATGAAATCCTGCTAAAACAACAATATACCTTCCTCTCAGAAAATATAATAGAACATAGCCAAGTGACTCAAGATCATCCCGCCGGCTCTGCTCTGCAAGCCCACCAAGATTTCCATAAATCAAAAATTGGAATATTTTACAAATATGTGTATATGCTCTCTCTCTCTCTCTCCCTCTCTCTCCATATATATATTCCCTCTCTCTCCATATTATATATATAATATAATATATATATTATATATATATATAATATATGGAGAGAGAGAGAGAGAGAGAGAGAGGGATGCGAAGATAGATATCACAAAGCCAAACAGAATATTGTGTTGCTTACCAATTCCAAGGTGAGTATTGCAACTGGCATAACGTGCAGTTCCTGTCAAGTTTTTATTCTCCCTGAAACAGAAAATGAGTATCCGACTTTGAGTTCCTTCTCTCTTCAATATGTTCATTAAAACTAGTATATATTCTTGTGAGTAAAAACTCAAAATCATATCAGGAGCACAAAAAATGGTCTAAATCCTAGGACACAAGGAAACCCAATGACAAGTAAATTTAACAAACTAAACTGCAATATCACCTGTAAGGAATATGGCGGTTGGTAGTGGCATCTCGATATCTTTTTGCGAGGCCAAAATCAATAATGTAAACCTGATTTGCTTTCCGCCCAAGACCCATTAGGAAGTTATCAGGTTTAATATCTCTATGCAGAAATCCTTTAGAGTGCACGTATTCTATCCTTGTAATCTGCAAGAAATACATAAAAGTTGAGTTTAAAAAAAAAAAAAAAAAAAAAAAAAAAAAAAAAAAAAAAAAAAAAAAAAAAAAAAAAAAAAGTAACAA
Organism: Jatropha curcas; assembly: GCF_014843425.1. Next base: position 2,279,078 of record NW_023590909.1, read on the forward strand.
TAGCTATCAGCATTTGAGTGCAAGAAATAAGTGTGTCAAGCCGAACTCACCATTTGATCAGCCAACATCAACACCGTCTTCAGCGAGAACTTCCTCCCACAATACACAAACAAGTCCTCGAGGCTCGGCCCTAGCAAATCAAGCACCAGTATATTCTCCTCCCCGTCAACACCTGACCATTTTATGCTGGGAATACCACCTACAAAATTAAACTCGGAATTTAGCAAACTTAATTACTAACCACAAGGAATCATGCCAATGGCGAGTAATTCCACTTACTGCCTCCTTGAAGAAGATTGTACAACTTGGCTTCGTAAAGCAACTGCGGATGCTTTGTTTTAGTGTTCTCCTGCAAAATCACTCAAAGAAATCATATCAAATTCAATTCAACTAAATACCTAAAAGTCAACCCCAGCCTATCCACGGTGATTCAACTATTACAGTAGCGTACATGATCCAATCATGATCCTTGTAACAGTTTAACACACCTAAAAATTGAATAAAATTTAAAAAACAATTAATAAAAAAACTTACAATCTTAACAGCGACGATCTCAAACGTATCGATATGTGTAGCTGCAAAAAAAAAAAAAACAAAAAAATACACATATAAATTCATTGAAAACAAATCAGCAGCAAAAACGAACAGACATAATCAGAACTATAACTAACCGAGATAGATTTCACCGAAGGATCCACTTCCGATCTTCCGGCCAAGCTTGTACTTGCCGCCGACGATACGCTCCATCAGCTCTTAATCTACTAGTATAAATCGATGTACTCTATCGAATCTAACGAGCATGAAAATAGAGAAAGTGCCTTATAGTGTTTTAAGGATCTTTTATGATCTACTAAGAAATGAAAATGGAAAGAGGAAGAGAAAGAGACTTTGGCTGTTCAACAATCCATGGGAAACTGAAACCACACAGAAGAAGAACTCGGCAACAGACGACAATAGAGAGAAAGGGAAACGTGGCTACGGATTGGTGAGGATAAAGTGGGAAATTTTTAAGGGTAGTTTTGGGATTTGGGTTAGGTGAGATTGCGTTGACGTGTTGACCACTAACAATCTTGTCAGGTTTAAGGGTACTGTTGTTTGGTTTTTGTTCCTTGGTAAGTTTGTTCTATCCATTAAAGAGGAGGCGAAATTACTACCTCTTAAAAGGGTATTATTGTCAATTTATTTTATTTAACTGGCAAGCATGAAAGGTTTATGTTTGTAGAAATAGGATTGGTGGCTCGCTAATCTACGTGGTATTGCAATATGTACATTTAAGCATGACTATGGTTAGAACTTAGAACCATGATTGCAAGATTTCGGTTTTATATAAAAGGTAGAATCGGAATCAAATCACTCTCACACAGTTCTTATAACTGTTTTTTAATTCTCCATTTCGGTTTAATTTCTATTCAAGATCAAAATTAAACAATTTTTTCAATTTTTTATTTTTACTTTGTAACATCAATTTAAAGTAAAAAGTAAATGAATTTAATAAAACATCTAAATATTAATTTAAAAAGTTATAATTTTTTTTTATGAAAAGTTCAATGTTAAAGTTATTCATGGTAAACATATTAGTATACATTTTAAACAAATTATATTGAATTAAACTCTAGTCTTTAATATTTTTAGTACTAAATACAGAAAGAAGTGGCTAGCAATGTCAACATTTGAATTTCAGAATAATAAATTAATTTAATAATCTGAAAGTAATTAAAATTTGAAAATTATTGTAAGATTGAATAATTAAATAAAAATTGCCGCATTTTTCTATATATAAAACGATTCAAATCATAGCCGCCTTTAAATTTGTATATATGTGCAATAATTATGTCCAATAGCTTGCCAAGTAGAGGCGTTGGTGGGCTCAGGGATGTTCTGAGAGATCGTGGCTAAGTTTTGCAATGGTCTATGGCCCACAAAGAGGGCTCATGAACTCATGTACAGCTATGCCTAAGATGCCCAAAGTGGAGTTCCCTACTAAACCACAAAACAACGAGGTAACAATGACTTCAAATTGGTTTATGATTTGTGAACAATCAATCCTATTATTAGTTTGGTCCAATTTATTTATGAAAATAATATTTAATAGTTTTCTTTTTTTTACTAAATTTATGTCTAATTTACTTTAGAATTGTTGTTATTAATATGTTGTCAATAATATTTTAAAATTATATATTAGAATCGCTTTATATTTATTTTTATCTTATAAAAATTATATTTATCTTCAAATCTGTTCTATTATTTTTTTTAAAAAAACTTATTTCTCGCAAATTTTACATGAGTACATAATTAGTGGGCAAATATTTTTTTTTATAATGATTTACTGAAACTGTTTTCACGAAAGTCAAAATGGATTTAAAGCAAATGATATTAGCCGCGGCAATAGCCAAACGAAGTCGTTTACCTAGCACTCCCACTCCACCAAAACCATCACCACATCGGATCCACCTCCAACCGTACTCCTGACGCACTACCAGGCCACGATGGCAAGAGATATAGAAAAGATGGTGGTGGTGGGCCTAATTTGGGGCGGGACCAACGCCTTAATACGCCGTGGCGCACTTCTCTGGGACAAACGATCCGGTAAATTCTCCTCCTCTTCAGTACACGCACCACAGCTTCACCAAAAACTGATCTCTTCACTTAAAAAATTGCTCAGCCTTCTCTTATTTTGGCAATACTCCGTCCCTTTCTTGCTCAATCTCTCAGCTTCCGCTACTTTCTTCGCTCTCCTGAGCGATGCGCCGATATCTCTGGCTGTTCCCGTTACAAACGCGACAACTTTTGCTGCTACAGCTGTTTTCGGGATGCTATTAGGGGAAGAGACCCGGATTGAGTTGGCTTTGTTGGGTACGGCTTTTATTTTAATTGGTGTTTGGCTTTGTATTACGTGATTATATATAGTGCTGCATTTTCCCCCTAATTTATCTATCCTGTTATAACTGTTTGCTTCTCATTGAAATGAGATATTACTCACTTCATTTGCTTTAGTTTTAATGTTGGCTTAGGAGTTCTGATATGCTTAATTTGTTATTGTTAAAGATTATATTGCCCTGTTTGAGGGTTTTGACACTTTTATCAATATAAGCATATCAAAGATTGTATTCTTTCTTTCTTTTTTTTTTCAAGCGTTATATATATTCGATCTCTTTATAACTGAATGAAAACAACCCTGAATCACAAAAGAGAAAATGAAATAAACACAAAACCGTGACAAAATTTATTTCCCAGTTGTATGCAGATAGTAGGAGAAAAAAACTGGAGCTTTTGTATCATTGGTCTTCTTCTAGAAAACACACCGGGACCCTTAATTTCAGAACTGTAGTTTAAAACATTCCGCTGGTATCTGTCCATTGAACCGCTTAATATCCTTGCAGTAATCATAAATCATGTAGTTATCTCTCACCCACTTCATTTGACCCTGCTTGCCATAACTCAACTGGCTGTATGTTGGTGATGTCCACCAGTTAGCAGGAGTGTTGGAAGCACATTCAATTATGCTGACCGGTCCATTCCACTTGCAAGCTCTTGCCCTGAAAGTGCGATGTGTTGCTATGAATGGTGCACTATTCCAATCAATCTTAACTAACCCGCCTTTAGTTGCCCAGTTGTCTGCATTCCATAAGCTGGAGTAAACTCGCATCCCTTGTTTGTTTGGATAAGCAATTCCCTCCTCCTCATAATTGCGGAAAACACGTATTGGTATGCCGTCAACGTACCACCTGAAAAATTGCAGTGATGAATCTTAATGTCAGGTATCATTTGGCTTATGTCAGGTATCATTTGGCTTCTAGATTAAGTATGAATTATATGAGTTAATGAGAATGAATTTATAGCGCAAGCAAGTTAGCGACATAGTCTGCTAACTTACACTACTGCAGTAGGGTTCCAATGAATTGTATAGTTGTGGAAATCTGCAGTTGGGTCGAACCAAGGGTAGAACTGCTGTTCCTTGCTTCCATTTCCTTGCAGATAGATATTTGTGTGGATGATGTATGGTTGGCCTGAGACATTCCCTAAAAATTCGAAGTCTATCTCATCATGTTTGTCCCCAGCAGAAGATACCTGCAAAAATTCGCAAAAATTGTTAAGTGCTTCACAAAACTTGCATGTTCATGCTCTGGCTATAGCGTTTGCGAATGCCTATTGACATTTCACTTGCAGCAAAATGTTTCACGTGCAATTGCCTATTGATGTTTCACTTATGTGTCTTTAAACGACCAAATTATAATGGAAAAAACAAAATTTAAAGCCTGGAAAAATGAGGTGCAATGTTTATGTTTTGCAGGGCCCTGTATGTCAGTTAAATCATTGCACTTACATAGTAGGCATTGACTGTTCCAGCTGAGTTTCCAGGTACCAACTTGATCAACATTTGAATGCTTCCGAACAAGAATGATCGCTTTGATTTAATGCCAGAACCTGAAATCCAGAGTAATTATGATTAGATTACCTCATTGTGCGAATTTCAGGGAACCTAAGTATTGAAGATTCAGTCCGACATGTAGTTGAATGAATGACTGATGCGATGTTATTAATTACCTGATGTTTGATCCAAAACAAGTTGAAGCTCATCACCATTGCCAAGAATCGCAGAATGCTCAGCACCCCAATAGAAATACATGCTCTTGCGGAAATTGGCGTTAACTGGAATCAGATAGAATGCTATTATAAAGATAAATAGAGCTATCAACAGAATTTTTGTCCCTGCCATTTTAATTCAAATGCCAGATTTTCTTCTCTGGTTCTGCCAAAATCCTGGAGTTGAAAAGTGATGCTTTGGTTCTAGTCCTGTGATCGCTTCATATAGCTTGTAGCTAGCAAAAATGCCTTGCTAAGATGAACTCGTTTCATAATATATTTATTGATTTATTTAGTCTCAAATACGTTGACCATTTCATGTTGTGACATTCATAAAATGTTCATCTGTAACATCACTACTTCAACCATCTTTGTTTATAAAATGTAGACATTATAGAGTTTGAAGAGTTCATGAACTGATTTTTTATATGTATAAAACGCTCAACGCTGCGTCTAATGTTCAATGTCTCTTGCGAACGTTATGCCACGAGTATGAGAAATGAAGGTTTTTCTGTAATGGGTTTCGCGCAGCTGGGACGCGGTTGCAGTAGGACTAAGGATAAATGTCGTGCGCGAGACTAATGAAGTGCTGGGCCAGCTGTGATAGGAACGTGCTTGCCTGCCGATGAGATTTCTGGAGCATTTAAAAGTCCGAGCTTCGCATTTCCTACAGGAAACTCTAATTCTATAATTTCTTTTTAGAGAATTCAAACTTATAATGATTGCATAATTCTTATAAATCAATTACTCTTACTAGTAGAGGGTTATTGATATTTTTGAAACTTAAAACTGGAGATTTCATTAAAGCAAATCATCTAACAAAGAGTCAACAATAATAGGAGGGATGTGACTCCACTTCTCCAGATCAGCATGGAATATGCATGAGTTGCAAGGAGATGAGCAACTCTATTCGCTGATCTTCGAACAAAAAGACACAGAACATAAGGGAACTTCTTTAAGCATAGCTTTACAATCCAAAACTGGACAACCAAAATAAGATGAATTTGCTTTGCTACATTGTATATACTGAACAAGAGAGAGAGAGAGTTAGTTTCAAATTGAACTCGTTGGAACCCATTCCGCTTGGTCCAGCTTAGTACCTCTCGAAAGGAAAGCGCTTTAGCAACAAGAAGATCAAAGCCTCCGCAAAGATCTACCTGGCAAGCCTTCAACATAAGACAACTCTCATCCCTTAATACCCATCCAATGCTAACAATAGGTGAGGAAAGAGAAAACCTTAATACCTTAATACTCATGGTGTAAGTGGGAAGTGCTTGAATTACAGATTTAAGGAGCACATCTTTCCCTGCCCGAGACAAGAGCATTTTCCTCCATCCTTGTATCCTTCTCCATATTTTGTCCTTCAGGAAAGAAAAAACCTCTTTTTTATTTCTCCCCACCATGGAAGGCAAGCCCAGATAATATCCCAAATCAGAGGATTCTCCCACCTGCAAAATCCCCTAAATACGGCCCTTCACGTCGTGACACGTGTTTCCGCTGAAAGCAATGAAAGATTTTTGGAAGCTAATAGTTTGACCTGATGCCTTTTCGTAGGAAGCTAGGCACTCCTTTAACTGAGTACAGATCGATTCTTCAGCGTTGAAAAGAGGAGGCTATCATCAGCAAAGAACAAATGACTTATAGAAGGCGCTCCTTTAGCTACACATATTCCGGTAATTAGGCCATGGCGTTCTCTATCTTGAAGCAAAAGAGAAAGTCCTTCAATGCACATTATGAATAAATAAGGAGATAAGGGACACCCTTGTCTCAATCCCCTTCTTAGTAAAATAGGACCTAAAACCTCCCCTTCTTGTAATATTGAGTATCAAACAGAAGTGATACAAAGCATAATTTTATCAATCCAAGGCCTGCAAAATCCCATCTCTCCATCATACCACGAAGAAGCTCCCATTCAATTCGATAATATAGGTTTTGCTCATATCAATCTTGAGCGCTGCCATGCCAGAAGAACCTTGTCACTTCCGTTTGAGATAGTGAATAACCTCATAAGCCACCATGATATTATCAGAGATTAAGCGACATGGGACAAAGGCACTTTGATTTGGAGAGATAATATCTAGAAGAAGTAGTTTCAACTTGTTGGCGAGGACTTTAGCAATGACCTTGTAGAGGACGTTGCAAAGTGAAATGGGACGGAGGTCAGCCATAGACTAGGGATCTTTTTTCTTCGGGATGAACACAATATGAGTCTCGTTCAAACTGAGGGGAAACTGTCCTGCATTGAGATAATGAATACAAGCCTCTATTACATCTTGTCCAACTATATGCTAGTGCTTTTGAAAAAATCCTGGGTTCATACCACCCAGCCTAGGGGACTTATCTGGAAACATGGAAAAGATAGCTTCTTTCACCTTATCTGCCACAAATGGTGCATTCAGTAATTGATTATGAGAATCCGAAACTAGAGGCTACACACAAGAAAATACCACCGACCCTTCACAATCAGAGGAAGAGAATAACTTAGAAAAATAAGACACTATCAGCTCCTCCAGCCCTCTTCCTTTCTCCATCCAGACACCATCATCATTTTGTGATTTTAGGACTTGTTTTTTCTTGCGCCTAGAGGAGGCCTGAGCATGAAAAAACTTATAATTTGACTACAGTCCCTGTAACCAAAATGCTTCCAATACAACTCCATCTCCTTCAGGCTTTTCTCATAAAGGCCAGAAACTTCATCATATTGAGCTAGTGAGAGCAGGTCCTTTTTTTCCAGAGGGAATCTGATAGTGTTGATTTTTATAGTGTTTTTATTGTAATTTTGATTGAAATTTTTATTACTTTTAATTTATTTAAATTGGTTTTTATGTAATATTGCTAAGTAGTTTCAACTTGTTGGTCGAGTTGCGTTTTATAGCAATGTACCTTTCGTAATTGTAGGACGTTGCAAAAGTGGAATATGGCGACGGCAGGTACAGGAACCATGAATTTTGAACTAGGGATTTTTTTTCGGGATGACACAATATGTGTCATCGTTTCAATATTAGCTGAGGGGAAACTGGTTCTGCAATTGAGATAATGATACAAGCTACTATTATACAATCTTGTCCATAAACTAATAATGTCTAGTAGTGGTTTGAAAATATCGGTGGTTGTTGTATACACTACAAACATATATCAGCCTATATTGAGGGACTTATCTGGAAACACAATGGAAACACGAATATGCGCGTTTGTACCTTAGCTGCACGAACAAATGGTGCATTCGTAATTGATTAATGAGAATTCCGAAACTAGAGGCTCTACAAATTAACAAGAAATAACCTACGGCACGTAATGACATTCAAACGGGAAATCAGAGAGGAAAATGTTAGAATAACTTAGAAGAAATAAGACACCCTGGAGTATCCTCACCAGTCCCTCTTCCTTTCTCCAATCAGACACCATCAATCATTTTGTGATTTTAGGATTCGTTTTTTCTTGCGCCTAGAGGAGCCTGAGCATGAAAAAAACTTATAAATTTTACTTTTATACAGTCCCTTGTAATTTCACCAAAATTGCTTTTCAACTACAACATCCATCTCCTTCAGAGTTTTTCTCATAAAGGCCCAGTAAACTTGATATTCCATATTGAGCTAGTGTAGAGCAGGTCGCCTTTATTTTTTCCATGGGAATCTGTGAGTAGTTGTTTGATTTTTATAGTAGTTTTTGGTTATTTGTAATTTTTGAGGTTGAAATTTTTATTACTTTTTTAATTTTTTTTGTAATTGGTTTTTCATGTATATTGCTGTGTTATTGTGAATTCAAAAAGCTTCTTTTTAAATCCAACTCACTTGATGTGGAAAGAAAATTGTCTAGGATTTTTGCTCAAAGTAAAAGGATTAAACAAAAATAAAGCAAGAGTACATTGGCCAACAGATCCGATGCCCTGATCGAGAGACGTTGACTTCTAGCCTTGAGGGTCTTGGCACAAGGGAGACAAACTAAGAACAGAGAGATGCAACGCCAAAGCCGTGCCGAGGACAGCCGTGCGCGCTAGCTTGCCCAGGCGTGCCTTGGCGGATAATCGCACGCTGCGTATGAACACGCCCGTGCGCGCTAGCTTGCCCAGGCCGTGCTGCGGAACACGCCCGTGCCTCATATGCCTCTGACTTCCAGAGAGATGCACGCCCCGACCCGTGCTACCCCGCACGCCCGTGCGCGCTATCAACCGGACTTCCAGGAGACTGCACGGCCAGACAGCACGCCCGTGCGCGCTAGCTTGCCAGGCCATGCTACGGAACACGGCCCGTGCTAGAGCCTCTAATCCTCCAAAGACTGGCACGCTCCAAGCCGTGCCAAGCAACACGCCCGTGCAAGCAAGAATTCTATATTTTAAGTCAAAAGTTGCCAACTAACTTCTACCATTTTCACAAGATGCTTTGGATACTTTCTTCACATGCCAGTCAAAGTTCAACCATGTGCAATTGAGAACAATTGAGAAACCATAATTAAGAGCAATTCATGGCTTGATTTACAAACTTTTCCACCTCACAAAATTGAACTTTACTCATTAAATCACAAGGCTTGTTCCCCCAAGAAGTCTATATAAGGAAGAGAAGGAGCCACTCCAAAGGCATCTAGCAAATCCCCATTCCATCACATTACACATTACACTCCACTCTCCATCTTTCTCTCATTCTCTTAGTCTTGTACATAATTTTATTTTCTTTTGAAGTTAAGTATTCAAGAGTTGTGCAAAGGTTCAAGGAATCTAACTCTTAATCTTGTTTATTTCTTTCATTATACTAGGGGGTTTGATGTAGCTTAATCTCTTTTCCAATTTATTGAATTAGATTTATTTTTCCTTATTCAAGTTATGATTTATTGATGAATTTAATGCTTCTAGGCAGAATTTTTCCCCTAGATTGATTTATTTCAATTATCACTATCGGAAGAAGGATCTTTGATATGAAAAGGTTAATAAAACTTAATGCTTTCTAGGCAGAATTTTCCCCTAAATTGGATTTATTTCAATTATACTATCGGAAGACAGGAATCTTTGATATGAGGTTTCAATAAAACACATGAGAATAATACCTTGATGCGGAAAGCTCTATATGGTTTGACTCATGGGGGGTTTTTCATAAGTTAATGACCTTAGGTCATGAATTCACAAAACAAACCACAAAACTTAATGATTTAATTCATGTTTGATTACACTATTAGAAGATAGGTAATTAAATTGGATTAGATTATAACAAAACATTGAGAAAGATTGTTAGTGATTCTTGGGTTGTTTCTTCGACTTGAACAATTAAAATTGATTTGCAAACTAATAACATAAATTAGATAGAATTAAGTGAAATCAAAATCCCTAGTACTTTTAAAATCCTTGATTTCTTTTCTTCAAATACTGTTGCTTGAGTTATTTTTTTTCTATTTTTACATTTAGCACAACATCTCTTAATTATGCTTTAAATAATAAAAGATAAACATTTTCTCACAATTTTGGTACTTGGTTTACAATCCTTGTGGGAACGATATCTTACTCATCATATATTACTTGTAGCGATTCGTACACTTGCAAAATAAGCTGTCAGAATCCATTCTTCTTTTCAATTGAACCAACTGCAGGCGTTTCATTTTAAGAAAGCCTCCACCCCACTCGGCAAGCTACTTACCGCACTCCCTAATTTTTTCCACGACCAAAAGATGAGTATGTAAATACCAAAGGCGTTCCACTAGAGCAGTACATTCTGGTTCGCCAAACCATTGATTTTCGAAGCGAAAATGCCACGAACTGGAACTCAAACAAACTATTATAGACTTCAAAAGCGGGGGGAGTGATCTGAGGCGATCATCGGGAGATTTAAAACATGCCAGTTAGGAAAATGGTTTAGCCAAGAAGAAGAGGCTAACACGCGGTCAAGCCTTTCCTTAACCCATATCGTTGTCCCTCTAGCCTTCTCCTAGGTGAAATCATAACCAGACATTCCCATATCATGCAAACCGCTAGATTGAATAGCATTTCGAAATCCATCTAACAATCATTGCAGGTGGGGGTGAGTACCTCTCTTCTCCGAGTTGCTTAACAAATCATTGAAGTCCCCCATACAACACCAAGGTAAGGCTGATTTATATTTTAGCATCTTCAACAAATCCCAAGACTCTTTTCTTCGACTTCTATCTGGTTGCCCGTAGAATCCTATAAGCCACATTCAATTTGATCAGGAAGATGGACTGAAACGTCTATATGATAACGAGATTAACTTATGAGCTGTGTAGTGTTTTTATTCTTCCATAAAAGAGCCAAGCCACTGCTTAAGCCTCTACAATCAACAAAAAATCAACCCTCAAAGCCGAGGGCCTTACAAATAACTTCAACTTTAGATTTACTAATTTTAGTTTCAATCAAGAAAATAAAAGCAGGCTTGTATGTACAGAGCATGTCTTTAAGGACTGGAACTGTGCGTGGGTTGCCCACCCACGACAGTTCCAACATAGAGTACTCATAATGCTCGGTTGGCCTGGACCCCAGGACCATCGGGACTAGAACAACAGACAAGTCAGCCGAGTTTGCAACAACCATATCATCCACATCCGCTGATTGGGCTTGCCCCTCCTCATATCTCCTACGCTTACAATCGGAAACCATAAGCCCATTATCAAGGTGTGTGGGCCCAATATTAGTAAGATGAGGTCCAAGAAGGTTGCTACGACCTAAATGAAACTGCTCCTGATCACAAGCCATAACTGCTTTCTTTTTACCAATAGCCACTTGCTTCCCACGTCTCCCTACTTTTGTTGAGGAGGTGGTTGGTGAAAAATGTAACCGCTCCCCATGCTCAACTTTCCTGCCCCTTATCGGACAACTACCCACCCGCACACCAACCAATGGAAAGTCCATAAACAGCCATTGATCGCTGGCTGGCAACTGATTTTGGTCAAAATTAGCACAGAATTCAGGTTCAAATAGGCGTTTAGAAGAAGACCCTAACTGCTCTGCCCATTAATTGCAAAACTGCTTTGAATGACCGATGATTTCACAGGTAAAATAAAAATTAGGAAGCCGCTCATACTTGAAATTCAACCATAACCATGTTCCTCTAGGTTTTCTAATACCTATTCTCCGTTTAAGGGGGATTCGTGTATCAATTAGAATGCGAATCCGTATGAATCGTTGCCACAAGCATGAGAAGTTAGACTCATTAGCACTTATTAATTCCCCAACATAGTTACCTATGCATTGAGCCACTTTTGGTATTATAAACACGTTAGGAATATCATGAACCTATAGCCAGATGTGAGTGCAGAACAACTATACATTATGTGACATCCCGACCTGGCAAAGCGATCCTAAGAGGGCGGGTAAAGCAAAGGTCCTGGCTAGCTTCTAGGATGGCAGGCTAGCTAGGGTAGTGGAATGCGGGACACATGAATGAATCAAATCATATATCGAAAAGAGGGAAACTAATCATTAGAGGCGCCTTTTGGTGGAATGGCTGGAGAGTTGGAAGAACTCCAGGGTTAAGCGCCTTTTGGTGGAATGGCTGGAGAGTTGGAAGAACTCCAGGGTTAAGCGTGCTCGCTTAACAGAAATCTTAAGCGTGCTCGCTTAACAGAAATCCTAAGATGGATGACCTCCTGGTAGGTTTCTCATTTCACCTACGAGACAAAACCGTGCAGGTCTTGCCAATCTTATATGGGGGATTTGGCTTGATCCAAAGCGGACAATTCCTCTAGTGATTAGAGTTGACAGAAATCCTAAGATGGGTGACCTCCTGGAAAGTTTCTCATTTCACCTACGAGATAAAACCGTGCGGGTCTTGCCAATCTTATATGGGGATTTGACTTGATCCAAAGCGGACAATTCCTCTAGTGATTAGAGTCGGGCGTGACACATTATGCGATTGTTCATCTAACCCCAGAGTTTCAAATAGGAGAAGATGTTGATCAAATGTCTAGGGGCTCATTTCCACAACTCTATTCATGTTAATGGCGTCTAGGAACTGAAAGAGAAATAGGTCCTTTGAAACCTCCCTAATGTTGATGCCATGACCAGTTTCCAAAGGGAAGCCAGGGTTTGTTTCATTGCAAGAAAGTTCATGTTTCTATCAGTTGGGAACCTTCCTACCAGTGTGTAGTCAGGTTTAGATTGTTCGTTGTCCACACCATTCTCATCCACTTCCAAACCTCCCTCTTCCTCCTCTCTGATTGAAAGTCGAACCAGCCTCTGATGAATATCAGAGGATCGAGATGTACTAGAAGCTATGATAAAACAATGCAAAACTCGACACTCAGGCGAGACTATCCAACTCGCAAGCTAGGGAGACCCTCGTTTGCATCTTTGCATTTTTTTTTATTTTCTAGAAAATGTTAATTTCAATTATTTGTTATAAAAGGTAAGGATTATTGACATATGATAGAAGGAAAACTGTTAAGAAAAAACACATCGCTAATCACAAAAACTTTCTTGAAAACACTTTACTAATCAATTTCTTAGAGTTATTGCGAAGAGGATAAAAAACAATTTCTTTAACGAGGGACCATTACTAATAAAAAAAACAAAAAGAAAAAGCAAGTTGGCTGAAAAATATGATAAAGAAAAAAACTTTCTTGAAAATACTTTGTTAATTATTAGATAAATGGATCATAATGGCCTAATAAATCTTTCAAATAGGTAATTAAAAATTATGAAGTACTTAAATTAAAGAATATGAGGCACTAATTGCTGAAGATGAGAATTATCAAGCAAAACTTGTTTTTATTATAATCAAAGAAGATGCAGATTACAGAATAACATAACATAATAAAAGAATAATATACGATAAAAACAATTATAACGAAATTTCAATGAAGAAAATCCTCATGCAGAATTATTTCACTTGATCTGAACCCATTTGGTAATGCTAGGTACTCCCTGGAAAACAACCGAGAGCATATAATACCCCACGGGAGCAACTTTATTAGAAATTGGTGAAATGGCTCCGACTTTGAAGTTTCCATTGGCAGGAACGACCTCTCTCAATCCCAACTGGATAAGTCTTTGATTCATGTTAATTCCATGAGTAGTAAAAGCAGGAGAATACATAGTAACTTTCACATCTCCCTGTTCCACTTTGCCACCAGCTATCTTGACTTCAATATCAATATTCTGAGCATAAGTCATTTTCTCATTGAAGGTCACAATCTCTGGTCTCTTCTGTATAACGGCGGCGTTTAAGTAAGGTGGTGAGTATTTCTCCACACGCAACTCAGTAGGGTACATAGCATCGTAAATATATCCATTGTTTGTGTTGCTACCGGCGATAAGGACTTTTCCGTCAGGTAAAACAGTGGAGGTTGAATGGTACATTCTGGGTATGGTGGATGGTGCTAGTGCAGTAAATCTTGTTCCTCTTTTAGCTCTTGGGCTATACAAAACTGGAGTGAAATTAGGTTCGCGAGCAAAACCCCAACCAGAAGCTCCTCTTTTAGCACCATTTACGATAAGGACTTCACCAGTTGGAAGAATCATCATATCGCCCATAATACGAGGAGTTGGCATAAGCTCTCTCTTCCAAACAGGATTTTTAGCTGTGATTCTCATTCTTCCACAATCTTCAAGCGCTTCGTAGAAGATTTGTTTTTCGGCTTTGGAATATGAATCTTTATGTGCAGAGCCACCGCAAATCAAGACTTCAGCTGGAAGAGTCTCTTTGGGATCCTGGGAATGGATTTTGATTGGGAGGAGCACGGAGGCTCCACTAGCGGGATAGCTACGGGAACCACCAAGAAGTTCTGGGAATTCTTTGACAATTTGGTTGGTAGTAGGGCTGAGCAAGACAGAGCGACTGTTGGCAAAGATGAACACATTGCCATCAGTGGATAAGTAGACAAATGGGTACAGATTGTTTTCTTCTGGATCACTGGTTTGGCGGAGGAATTCAAAGAAGAAAGGTTTGGGATTGGATTGCCCTTCCTTAGGAATATACTCGTAGCTAAAGGCATCACGGCCACCTACGACGATAAATGCACCATCTGGCAATGTTGCCTGTGTCGAGTACCTGAAATAACAAAAAAATTATAAAAAATTAAGCATAGTTTTGTTTTTCTAGATATATGTTTTATGGGTCTTTTGGCCCCAAAGTACTAGAGTTGTATTCAAATACCATCTACGATCCGCAAGAGCAGTTGGATACTCTCTCCAATCGCTGCCTTCAGCAGTGCCAAGGTACCTGACAGTATTTGCACCTCCTTGAAATCCTCCGGTGCTTACCAAGTTGCCTTCAATATCAAGACCTCCTGATGAGCACCAGGTATCGTGCACCTCCTTGAAATCCTCCGGTGCTTACCAAGTTGCCTTCAATATCAAGACCTCCTGATGAGCACCAGGTATCGGTATTGAGCTGCAGCCAAGAAATAATAGAATTATGAAATGGGAAATTAATAAATAGTTATTAAAATGAAACATCAAATTAATTAATTAATTAGTACCTCGAGAGGGGTAAGTTTTCCGTCCTTAATATCATATAAGACAGAATGGCACCAACAATCTTTCTCACCGGTGGCTTGGTCAAGAACACGACATTTTCCATTAGGCAATTCAATTTTTGAAATTTTCCAAATGGTAGCATCATACATCAAAACCTTGTCAATTTTAGGAAGCAATATTGCATGCATAGACGAGACGCCAGAATTTTCAGAGACAAGTTCCCATTCCCCTTTGTATCCCAGTTCAACTGGCATAGGAACAACAGAAGCCGCACCACCAGCTTTAGCATTACCAGCGACAGCACCAGCAGCGCCAGCTTCACCTTTAGCACCGCCACCATCATCTGTAGCAGTGATACCAGTAGCAGCAGCAGCCGGTGCCGCAGCAACTGCATCGGCTGTTATTTCGGCCACATCATCACCCTTTATTGGAGTACCAAAATCGTTAGGTATTTTGTTCGCCTTGAAATCGTTCGGATTACCAAAAGGATTTCCGAACATTTCATGAGGACCTAATACTTGTTCCTGGTTGAAAATTTTATAAGCGTCTTTCTCTACCCACAAGTTCTCCAACTCCTCTCCAGGAGGAGCAGCTGCATGAGCATTTCCATGGGGAACTGCATGAGCATTTCCATGGGGAACTTCATGAGCATTTCCATGGGGAACTGCATGAGCATCTTCATGAGCATAACCAGAAACAAACAACACAGAGAGAAGTAACAAAATTTTGAAAATTATCGCCATTGCTATACAAAAATATTTTTTTTCTCTCTTTTTTTCTTTTTTAATTTTTTTTTTGTTTTTTTATTTTTCTTCTTCTCCCTGATTATTGCTTTTCCCTTCTGTGTTAACGCCTTTTATAGGTACAAGAAGTTGTTAGTAGGATGCGATAAAACAGAGAAGTCGTTCCTTATTTAGCGAACAGCCATTGATCCAATTCTCCTCCTCTTCCGTAAACCCACCAAAGCTTCACGAAAAACTAATCTCCACTTAAAAACTTGCTCAATCTCTCAGCTTCCGCTACTTTCCTCGCTCTCCTGAGCGACCGATGATATCTCTGGATGTTCCCATTATAAACGCGAGACCTTTTGCTGCTACAGCTATTTTCGGATGCTTTTAGGGGAAGAGAACCGGATTGGGTTGGTTGTTGGATAAGGGTTTTATTGTATTTGTTGTTTGGCTCTGTATTACGTGATTGTATATAATGCTTCCATTTTCTCCCTAATTTAGCTATCCTGTTATAGTACAGAGTGCTATTTTGTGTTCCAGGCGATATTCACCTTACAATTTTCGTGTCACAAAACTTTTTTAATTAAAACGTAATTGAAAGATCAATATTTTGATCTGTGTCTGTTTGGAGTTTAAAAGCAATAACTCTGATCATTACCATATCAGCTCCGCGCAAATTCTGCGTATTTGCCTGGAACCAAAGGCAAGAGATGAACATACTTATTTGACTCTCTAACGACGTCGTTACTTAACTTACGTGTAAATTGCAATCTCTTTTTAAGCCGTTCGACGACCGCGTGTTTTTTTTCAAAAATATTCCTCGAAAGCAATTATACACGAGGCTTTTACTACTGTATTGACAGAAAAACTATAATTTTTTGTCATTTAGCATCCTAACTTACTATAGCAGGTACATCCCATTAGTTATATAAGAGATTATTTGTATGAAGATTATTTGATAGAGAGTTAAAAAGTTATTTGAGAGGTTGAAAATTCATTTAAATACTCCAATTTTCTAACACCCTGAATTGAAGTGTAAATATAGTTAAAAATTTTAATTTTTAAAACTATTCATAATTATATTTATAAATCTTTCATGACAAAGGTATTTTTGTAACATTTATATTTAACATTTTATTCCTCTGTTATCAAACTAAATAAAACAATGATATTAAATATTCATTTATCATACTTTCTCCACAAATATAAAAAAGACATTTATCGTGCTTTTTCGTACCATATTATAGCTTACTTTAACGATTCCTTCCTCCTTTCATCCAATCTAATCGTAAGTGTTTTTTTATTCTTTGTAAATTTTTATTTTTCTTCTTTTAATATAAAAAATATTTTTTAAAATTACTGTTCAAAAAAATACATATCATTGTTTTTAATTATATATTTTTTCAATTTCATTTGGATAGAAAATATTTTTTATAAATTAATTTTTATTTATTTTAATAATTCAATTTCATTTGGATAGAAAATATTTTTTATAAATTAATTTTTATTTATTTTAATAATTTTAACAACATTCTCATAAGTAAGAAAAGAATTTAACCACGTTCGTTAGTTCATAAATATTTATTATAATATTATAAATTAAGTAAAGGAGAATTTAAAAAAATAATTAAATGAGATAAAGTAAATGATGTGTAAATTAAAATATTAAATTTAATAAGATAACACAATTACTTTTATAAAAGTTAATAGCTAATAATGAATTATTAATATAAATATTTAATATAATAAAATTAACCGGTTAATAATAATATATTCATTAGGAGAATAAAAAAAAATATTTAATGATATAAATTTATAAAAATTTATATATATGTGATTTAAATTTTTTCTATACAAATAAAAGTAGGCCTTCAAAAAATAAAGTTGATGAAATTGATTTTGGGTTAATAAATAAATATTTAATAGTAATTAAGCAATCATTTTTATTTTTAAACTAAATAGGAATTTCTTTTACCTATACAAGAGGTAGTTGGTTTTTCTCTTATTCTAGCATCGAATGGCTAGATTTTAAACAATAAAATCTAATGGCAATTAATTATTTCCTATGGGTGCAGAATTATTAACATCATGCACTGTAATCTGTCCCTATATATGATAGAAGGAAAACTGTTAATCGATTAACAATGGCCAAACAACACTATTATTAGAACATAACAAACAGTCACGGACCAAAAATTTTTTCTTATGAAGTTCGAAAATTCATCATTTCATACGATGCCATATGAGTATTATGCATGCATGATTAGCATTTCATAAAGTTAAAACTTTTAAAACAACATCATAAAGATTAAATTATTATTAATTTCAAAAATTTTAAATTATTTAAATATAAAATTTGTTTAATAATTTTATTTAGATTATATTTCTTTAATTTTTAAATTTTAACAATATTATTATTAAAAATATTTTCTAGATGGTCGTAAATTTTAGTCAAACAAATTAAATTTGGAAAATACATTGTATACTCTCATTTACAGTAAAAAAAAAAAATCAGCTTTGAATAAAAAGATTAAATCAATTTAATTTCATATAATTTTTTAAAAAATATTAAAATAGAACCATGAGTTATAATGTTAAGTTCATCTTTTGGGATAGATTAAATATTATATTTTGTTTTCAATAGATTTAGAATTCTAAAATTTTTTAAGTTGTTAAATTTTAAACATATTACCAATAATAAATAATTGAATTATAAATTTATAATACTATTGTATATTTTAATATTTATGTGAATTTTTATGTAATTCATAAAATGAAAATCAAATCTAAAATTAAAATCAAACCTAGAATTAAAATCAACCCTAGAACCAAAATTTAAAAAAAAAAACTAAAATCAATAATAAAAATAATTCAATGGCAATAAAAGAATACCTTAATAATAAAGTTAAATAGAAGAATATGTGGCGCAGACAACTAAAGATGGGAAATAATATCAAAATTTGTTTTTATTAAATCAAAGAAGATAAATATTTCAAAATACTAACATAATAAAAGAATAAAATATTACCAAAACAATTAATACAAAATTTCAAAAAGAATTCTCGTGAAGAATTATTTCACTTGATCTGAACCCATTTGGTAATGCTAGGTACTCCCTCAAAAATAACCGAGAGCATATAATATCCGACAGGAGCAACGGCGTTAGAAATTGGTGCAGTGGCGGAAATTTTGAAGTTTCCATTGGCAGGGATGACCTCTTTTACTCCCAACACGATAAGCCTTTGATTCATATTAACTCCATGAGTAGTAAAAGCAGGAGAGTACATAGTAACACACACATTTTGCTTTTGCACTTTGTCACCTGCTATCTTGGCTTCAATATCAATATTCTGAGCATAAGTCATTTGCTCATTGAAGGTCACAATCTCTGGTCTTTTCTGTATAACGGCAGCGTTTAAGTAAGGTGGTGAGTATTTCTCCACACGCAGCTCAGTAGGGTACATAGCATCATAAATATATCCATTGTTTGTGTTGCTACCAGCGACAAGGATTTTTCCGTCAGGTAAAACCGTGGAGGTTGAATGGTACATTCTGGGTATGGTGGATGGTGCTAGCTCAGTGAATCTTGCTCCTCTATCAGCAGTTGGGCTATACAAAACTGGAGTAAAATTAGGTTCGCGAGCAAAACCCCAACCAGAAGCTCCTCTTTTAGCACCATTAAGGATAAGGACTTCACCGGTTGCAAGAACCATCATATCGCCCATAATACGAGGAGTTGGCATAAGCTCTCTCTTCCAAACAGGATTCGTATCTGTGATTATCATTCTTCCACAATCTTCAAGCGCTTCGTAGAAGATTTGTTTTTCGGCTTGGGAATATGAATCTTTATGTGCAGAGCCACCGCAAATCAAGACTTCAGCTGGAACAATCTCTTTAGGATCCTGTGTATTGCTTACAAGTGGGAGGAGCACGGAGGCTCCACTAGCGGGATAGTTACGGCAGCCACCGGGAAGTTCTGGGAATTCTTTGACAATTTGGTTGGTAGTAGGGTTGAGCAAGACAGAACGACTGTTGGCAAAGATGAACACATTGCCATCAGTGGATAAGTAGACAAATGGGTACAGATTGTTTTCTTCTGGATCACTGGTTTGGCGAAGGAATTCAAAGGCAAAAGGTTTGGGATTGGATTGTCCTTCCTTGGGAATGTACTCGTAGCTAAAGGCTTCACGGCCACCTATTACGATAAATGCACCATCTGGCAATGTTGCCTGCGTTGAGTACCTGACATAACAAAAAATTACCAAAAATTAGTTATTCTAGATATATGTTTTATGGGCCTCTTGGTCCCAAAGTACTAGAGTTGTATTTAAATACCATCTACGATCCGCAAGAGCAGTTGGATACTCTCTCCAATCGCTGCCTTCAGCAGTGCCAAGGTACCTGACTGTATTTGCACCTCCTTGAAATCCTCCAGTGCTTACCAAGGTACCTTCAATGTCAAGACCTCCTGATGAGCACCAGGTATCGGTATTGAGCTGCAGCCAAGAAATAATAATAGAATTAAAAAATGGGCAATTAATAAATAGTTATTGAAATGAAAAACCAAATTAATTAATTAATTAATTAGTACCTCGAGAGGGGTAAGTTTTCCGTCGTTAATATCATATAGGACAGAATGGCACCAGCAATCTTTCTCACCAGTGGCTTGGTCAAGAACACGACATTTTCCATTAGGCAACTCAATTTTTGAAATTTTCCAAATGGTAGCATCGTACATCAAGACCTTTTCAGTTTTAGGAAGCAAAATTGCATGCATAGACGAGACACCAGAATTTTCAGAGACAAGTTCCCATTCCCCTTTGTATCCGAGTGCAACTGGCATAGGAGCACTAGGAGCCTCACCACCGGCTTCAGCATTACTAGAAGGAGCACCAGCTTTGCCACCAGCTTTTTCAGCATCGCCACCCTCATCTTTAGCAGCGATACCAATACCAACAGCACCTTGACCAGAAGCTTCAGCAGAAACTGCATCGGCGGTTACTTTGGCAACATCACCCGTTGTTGGAGTACCAAAATCGTCAGGTATTTTTTTCGCCTTGAAATCCTGCGGGTTACCGAAAGGGTCTCCGAACATTTCATGAGGACCTAATACTTTTTCCTCGTTGAACATTTTATATGCGTCTTTCTTTAACCACTCCTCCAACTCTTTTCTAGTTTTCTCATCATTAGGATCAACCTTACTAGGATCAATCTGAAAAGCATTCGGAGTAGCATCGATCTCAGCATCAAGCTGAGCATCAAGCTTAGCTTCAGTCTCAGCATCATTATCCTTAGCATCACCCGTAGCATTATCCTTAGCCTCACCCTTAGCATCTTCATGAGCATAACCAAAAACAAACAAGAGGGACAGAAGTAATAAAATTTTGAAAATTATCGCCATTGCGATACAAAAAGATTTTCTTTTCTTTTTTCTTTTTTTTTTTTTTTTTTAAATAGATCTTTTTATTTTTCTTTTTCCATTGCGATACAAAAGATTTTTCCTCTTTTTTCTTTTTTTTTTTTTTTTTGAAATAGATCTTTTTATTTTTCTTTTTCTCTCTGATTATTGCTTTTCCCTTTCGTGTTAACGCCTTTTATAGATACAAGAAGTTCTTAGTAGGATGCGATAAAATAGAGAAGTCATTCCTTATTTAGCGAACAGCTATTGATACCTGCGATTTGTTGGGATAGCGAAAAAGTATTACTGCTAGACTTGGTTCTCCCACGATCTCTCAAACTTGTTTTTTTTTCTTTTGACTTAAAAATTACACGTGGTGTTTGACTAACATAATAATATTGATTAATTTGTTGCTTAAGCAGACAAGAGCAGAGCTATTTTTTTTAATTTAAACTGCTTTTTTTTTTTTTTTTTTTTTTTTTATTGTTTTGCCATATTAATTAACATTCTCAAGGTATTGAAATATGCTTGGCCTGATAAGTTTCGCGTCGCGTCAAAAAATAAAAAGGTAGTAGTCCTTTTTTCAAGTAATTAATACAACATGGTTATCGTCATCCACCATTTTTGTTCTTTAAGTTGTCTATGTTTTTTGACAGATTGGATGAAGGAATGTAAAAGATTTTCCTGTTTTCGAAAATCCTACCTAATGTAATTGTAAAATTTTTTTGTTTTTTTTTTTTGATATTTTTGGAGCCATTGATCCCTAAATTATATTTGATTAGATCAAAACTCAATAGAGCATTAAAATTTTTTGAAGTTCCTAACCAGTAAATATTAAATAAAACAGTAAAAGGGAATTTTTACATATCCAATCATTTTTTTATAATAATAATAATAATAATAATGCAATACTTTAGAAGTTATGTTACACAAATTTTTTTTTTTTTTTTTTGATATTTTTGGAGCCATTGATCCTAAATTATATTTGATTAGATCAAACTCAATAGATAAATTTTGAAGTTCTACCAGTCAAATATTAATAAAACAGTAAAAGGGATTTTTACATATCCATCATTTTTTTATAATAATAATAATAATATATCAATCTTTAGAGTTATGTTACAAATAAGAAAAATATTTTCTATTAACGGGGATGACGAGATATACTCTTAGTAACTATTAAAATAGATCAAGAGTTCGAAACTTAAAGTTGACATTTATCGGGAAACTTTAATCTGAATATCACTATTGCCTCGAATACCGAGACATGAAAGTTAAAAGAAAATAATAGGAATTGAAATAATTGATATATATATTATTAATAATTAAAATGATTATTGAAGTCTAATTATTTGTCTTGAAATAATGTTGATAAGGGTTTGTTTTGGTGTTGATGGGTTATATATCTTTTCATTGATTGACATTAATAAAGAAAGCTCTTTTACCATTGTATGCATAACTGTAAAAGAGTCTTTCATAGCTGTATCACTGCCTAATAAAGTAACTAACTTTATTTACAACGATAGCGAAAGCAAAAATCCAACACCAAAAGAAGAAACTAGTGAAAAAATATGATACCGGCAATTCTTCGGATTACGTCTAGTATAGTATCCGCACATGGTAGATTATGTTTATACACAATTCTAATTATATTTGAGTACATAGAATTCTTGCTTGGATAGAGAAATACAAAAGAAAATGTATGTTTTATGATATAATTCCAATCTTCAAAATTACTTATAATTGGATTTCTTTTTTTATTTTTTTTTTTTACTTTTTGGTACTGGAACATCTTTCAAATTTTAGTAATTCATCTCCTCTTAGTTTTAAATTTATAATAAATAATTAAAATGATGTAGATGATTAAGAATTCCATTTTTAAATGAACTTTATACGTAACGTTGAACGAGTTTAAAATCTAAAGTCATCACCATTCTTGAGAGAAATTTACGTGATTACCACCATTCCTAGCAAGTGTGGAGATATATGTGCAAACCCCGTCAAGAGAAATGACGGGAATTTAAAAAAAAAAAAATTACGACGTGTTTTTATCTACATTGACATTTGATAAACAACATTAATTCTATTTGTTTCAAGAGTTGCGTATGCAGAGTTTAGGGTAGTGGTAAGCAAACACCCAAATCCGAATCCCACTTCTCCATCCCCACAAATATTACCTCTCGTTGTCACAAGATAAGATTCAAACTACTCAATTTTGAAAAAGAAAATATATATTCTTCCTTTTTAAAAATTACATATTCCTTGAAAATTAAGGTTGAGAATCATATTTTTAGCGTGAAAACAAATATCTATGCACTGAAACCTGCTATTTTTTTATTAAAATAATCAAGAACTGATTAATGCTTTCAGATTCTGATACGTGAACTCGTGAAGGAAGCTTAAAATTTGCAATCGCGATTACTTTTTAGTTGGTAATAAAATTCCTCCAGAAGAAACTGAAGCCATATTCAATCAGATGGCTAGCTCAGAAAGATGAATTGAGTAGTATGAAAATCAGGAACTGGCATTGTTCTTTGAGCTTTGATTTTATCTGTAACTGAATAAGAAAGTATACTTCCATATGGACGCTGCTTTTTGGACTCGAAAGAAGCGTAGCATCCCTATTTCAAGAATCTTCAACGAATAACATTGCCACTGTTTGTTATAAAGATAACCTACCAATTATATATGTATATATATATATATATATAGTGTCTAGTGTCAATTGCACTGCACCTAAGAATCCCAAAATTTAGTCCTTCCATTAACTTAAAGATAATTTTTTTTTTTTTTTACCCAGTTTTGTAACCCATTAACCCTAGTTTCACAGATTTTTTCTATAGTAGTTGCCTCTCACTGCACTAGCACGAGAACGTACTCTTTTGAAGGTACATTATGGTTAATAATATTTCCTTATCAAGAAAGTGGTCAAAAACTTTATAAAATGCGATAACTGTTATATGTTAAATTACTTTTTAAGATTCCGCATTATCCTTAATGGGAAAGAAAATTATGAAAAAGCTATAAGGTTTTTTTTCACTTTTTTCTCGAACACAGAATTTTAGTTTACCTAATTAGTATATGAATTTGCATTCTCATTGATATGTTCTAATATTTTATTTCCTAATATTTTTTTTAATAAAGTTAATTAGCACTACATATTGAACAAGGAGCTAACTCTAAGAGAATAGAAACATTCCTCAATCCAATAAAATCAAGAGTTTGTTTTCATTGTCAGGAAAAAGTATGTTATCTGTAAGATGCTGTTAGCTAGGCTAGCTAGACCTAAATCAAGAAAGGGCAAGAAATTTATAAGAACTATGATTTTTCTCATTTCTCTCATAGCTCATGAACAAGAAGAAAATTTCATGGTCTTATGCTGAAAGTCAACTTATCTTTCATTACACAAGATCCCTTACAAAATGAAACTTCAAACTAGTTCATCACCTTTGCTTAAAACCAACTGGTCATGGTGAACTTCCAATTCCCATGTAGTATATGTAAAATCAAGCATTTTGCAATCTCACAACTCATGCTATTGGTTCAAATTGACAATCTCAGCTCCAAATCTAGTTCTTGAGTATCACTTGACTCAGAATTTTGACTGCTTGAGCCCATTGAGTCGCTCCTATGTTTCTTGCTCTTCTTTTGTGCATCCTATTTCGTACGTAGTTAATTAAATAGAGGCTCAGTATAAAAAACATGATTCATATCATGTTATAAAAATAAACAAATAAAATTGGTCGGAGAATCTCATTGTAGAAATCTACAAAGAATATAAATAGATAAGAGAAATCTGGATACATATGTATATACCTCAACTTGTAAATTTAAAAGGTGCCTAGTTGAGCCTTGTTGTGCAAAATGCTGAGCATCTATAAAGCTTCCAGGGTTCCAACTGGTTTGAAAGAAATTTATTTATCATTATAATTAAGCATATATAACTTGAAAAGAATTAAACCTCGAGAAGAACATTTCAAAATCAAGACTTAATAATTATCTCAAGAATGTTAAACTAGAAATATTTTGATATATCAAGTACCTTGCTGCTGTGGAGGGTTGCGAATCACCATATATCATGTTTGTTCTTTCATTATAATCACCAAGCCCCATCTGTAATATGCCAAGATAATTATTGATGGCACCCACAAAAACCATGTACTTATAATTTATAGCACGCATATGTAAGGTGTGGATATTCACTTATGAAAAGATAAGCAAAGCAAGTGTTGGCTTATATAACAAGAATTTTGTATTTTCTTTAATTAATTAATTGTCTAAATAACAAGAAGAAAAAGGCTTGATTGGCACTAGGGTTATTGCCAATCATGCCTCAATGAGTGAAGAGAAAAAGGATTTCATAAAAAAAAATTCCTTTACAAGATCTTACATGTAATAGCATTTCGATTCATCAATTTAAAAGAAATTTTCTTTGAATTTTGTTAAGTTATTTACAGACAAAGCATGTGTTCATATGAAGAAGAAGATGAAAAAGAAGAATACAACATACATATATGCTAAAAAGTCTAAATCAATCCACTAAAATTTGTAAATTTCTACAGTTCTCGATCAGAAGCTGCAAAGATATTTAAACTTATATTTCCAATATCTAATCAATAAGACACAAAGATTAATACTATATACAAACAAAAATTTTGGGTATTCAAGAACTCCCCAAAACAAACATATATATGTATATGTTTACCATGATGTTGGGGTGGAAACCATAAGAAGCGGAAGAAGCAGCAGATGATGAAGAATAAGAGAAAGAAGATGATGCTACTGATGAATAAGCTGTTTGCATTCTCATATCCTCCTGCATGTTTATATATAATCATCAACAACCATAATAAAACCCTATTTGTATATTAAAAAAAAAAAATTAAAAAATTAACACCAGAAACACCTACCTGGTTAAAATTAGAGGGGTAAGGATTATGAAGGGAGGGATGATAACTAGTACCCATTTGGCCATGTAATCTGATCTTCTCCAATTGAGCAACTCCAAGCCCTCTTTGAGGTTGTTTAGGCTTATCTGAGTTATTTTTCTTGCCTTTTCTTGAAGACCCACTTCCCCTTTCATTTCCCAAGTTTGGCTCTCCAAAATAACTGCTACCCATAATATTGCTAATAACAATCTTCTCCTCTTTCTTTTTTTCTCTTCTGTGCGCGAGATTGAGAAATACAATGAAATGATCTTTCTGCAGAAAGAGAGAGAGAGAAAGAGAGCTTATTGATTTTCTTTGCAAATCCCAATTAGCTGAATTTTTTCTTTCTGAGCAAAACAGCAACTTCTGTGCAACCAGAGATCTTCAAGACCTATTTTAATGTGTTTGCTCCCCCAGTAATTATTGCATCGCTGGATCAGATTGTGTACAGATTTAATGCAAATATATACTTAGATTTTATGCTCTTTCTTTTTTTTCTTTTTTATTTTTTGGTTTGCTCTACCTTTTCTTGTTGCTTCATTTTTAGAACTCCTGTATAAATAATAATAATAATATGAATCACAACATTATTATATTTCCCTTTACTCATGGACTTCGTAGACTATGTCTTGATAGCGATTGTCTTTGATTTATTTTGTTATTAAATTCTAATCCTCTAATCTTACGCGCCACCACTTTGGGTAATTGTTTCATTCTGATATTGCAACATTTATAATGCTTCCTTTTCATTTTTACATATGGTGTGGGGGCAGAGCTAGACTTTTATGGGTTTGAGGATTTGATGCTTATGAGTAAAATAAATACTCCGTGGGCAACATTTTACTCCTATAATAGAACTAAGTGTGAATAATATTTGATTTTAACCTATTGAGTGAAGATATCTGTAGTAATATTAAAAGATTCAAAATTCTACCTCTTTATATTTACATTATCCTTAAATGCTTTCCATTTAATCTAATCTCCGTTAGTATTATTCTTTTCTTTTTGATTATACTATTGAGAGACTCGCAATTTTGAGCATGGAGATACACATATATTAACCAATGAGATGATTTAAATAATTCTAATAAGGAAAATGAAAATACACGCTCTATAGAAGAAAGTGGGATAAGTTCAGTAATCCATAAAAGCAGAAGATTAAAGGTGGAAATCAAAGGTAATTAAATTATACTAATATACAAATCAAAGAATCAATCTTTTAGTTGATCACTTATAATAATCATTTAAATGCTAATCTCCGTTAGTATATTCTTTTCTTTTTGATTATACTATTGAGAGACCTCGCAATTTGAGCATGGAGATTAACACCATATATTAACCACTGAGATGATTTAAATAATCTTAATAAGGAAAATGAAAATTACAGCTCTAATAGAGAAAGAAATGGGATAAGTTCCCAGTAATCCAGTAAAAGCAGAAGATTTAAAGGTGGAAAATCAAAGGTTAATTAAAATTATAACTAATATACAAATCAAAGAATCAATCCTTTTAGTTGAATCACGTTATAATAATAATAATATATATATATATATAATGATTGGTTCGCCCACATTTTATTCCAGTTTGACGCGGAGCGAAATGTTAATAAAGATTAACAACTCCAAACTTTTAAAAAAAATTTAAAATTTCCTAAAATTAAATTCATTTAAAAAAACAAGTCCCAGCTGGTAAAATTCCCATAAGTATAACTCATTATAAAAACAAAAATTAAAAGGAATCGCATTTTTACCCAAATTGTAGATTCTGGAAGATCTCCCGTTTCAGCTTCAATGGGCGATTTCACTTCTCATGAGAAATCAAAAAATTTAATTCGGCATTATAACCAAAAAATTTATCTGGTCCCGATCTTAAAATTGTTTCATAATAATAATATATATATATATATATAATTGGTCCCACATTTCCAGTTTGACGCAGCGAAATGTAATAAATTAACAACACTTTTAAAAAATTCAAAAATTAAATTAATTTAAAACAGCCCCAGCTGTAAAAATTCCATAAGTAATAACTCATTAAAAAACAAAATTAAAAGGAAATCGCATTTACCATTGTAGATTCTGGAAATCTCGTTTCAGCTTCATGGGGATTTCCTTCTCATGAGAAATCAAAATTTATCGGCATTATAACCAAAAATTTATCTGGTCCGATCTTAAATTTTCTTTTTCCTATTTATAATTATTTGTTTTATCGAAAGATTTTAATTTTAATTTTAAATATAAATATAAATATTTTAGATGTATTTATTTTAATGTTTTCATTAAAGGGTATAATTTAGAGCTTAGAAAATTGATTTCTTTTCGTAAAATTTTTAATAAATTAAAATAATGTAAAAAAAAAAAAAGAGAAAAAAGAAAAGAAAATCAAAGATGGCGATAATTTGGAGTAGATATCATGCATAGAACCAAATCTAATTGAGCTGTTTCACGCATGATTTGTGGGTCATATTTTATGAGTTGTTGTGTGGTGGAAAGTGAGAATCCCTCCAATTTCTTTGACAGGCATGTGAACACATGCAATTACCAAATACCCCACTAATCCTTTCTTAAAACATGCCATTTGTCAGTTCATTAACATCAACTTACACATTTATTATTAATTAAAAAAATATGTGGTTATTATATGGTTATGAAAATATTTTATTTTATTTTATACTATAATATATAAAATGCTAATTAAGCCTACCACAAATAGGTTTACTGGTATATTCTTTTAGCTCCACCGGACACTTCAATTTACCTACCATCACTAAAATCACTTGCAAGTGGGTTTCATTTCATTTCACTTCTTTATTATGTTATTTTTTTAATTAAGCAGGAACAATTAAAATATAATTTAAGTTTGAATTTCCTAGAAGCTATGGTCAATAGGATCGATATTGCATTTTTTACATTAGTCAAATTGTGGAACCCAATTCCATTCGTAACCCATTAAATATATTACTCATTAATTAAATCCCATAATTAATTAATTAATTAATTAATTGTTTTTCTCTGTTTATTAATTTATTATATGTGTGTGTATATATTATGGTTTTGTGGTGGCAGCAAGTCTGCCTGTAGGCAAGGCAATGAAACTGTTGGATTACCAATGCTTGATGCAACCTTACCTGAGAACAATGAAGTCTACTTTGACAAACAATACAAGCTACTCCAATTTATAATTTATAATCTACACATTTTTTTATTTAAATTATTATTTAATTCATGTCGTGAATCAGATGGTTCAAACTAGAGACAATTTAAAATTTTTTTATTCATCACACGTGGTTAGAAAATCAGCTAATATAAATTCATTATATATAATCTGATTGGTATTCAAACTGATTTAAAGAATAAGAGATCTCGGGTAGATTATGAAATTTTTTTATTAATTTAGTGAATTAAAAGGAGAATCATCAAGTAGTCATAATCTTATTTTGGTTCATTAGGCTTCTCATAAATAAAAATAATTAATTAATAAAAATATAAAAAAGAATTCTAAGTGTGTCAGTTGTTACATTTCTAATTGCATACTAACATATAACGTATGAATACACATGTGCATATATTAATCAATATTGTTATTATAACCATCAATTGAAGAGTTTATATATAATTATTGTGCACACATTTCTCATCACAATTTATTAAAATATAAATCAATTAAGTAATTAATTTTGAGTCTTAATTGGTCATGTTAATCCTTATTGAGGCATGGATTGAAATTTTTTAAAAGAATAATGATAGGCTTAAAAAAATTAAATTCTTAATATTTTGGGCATTGACATAGGAGATATATACAGTGCTCACAAGCTAGGCTGAAAATTTTTTACCATATGGGTTGATACATCGTTATTAGATTAATCAATGTATATTAATTATGAAGGAAACAAGAGAACAAAATAGTAAAACAAAAGGATTATGTTGATTAGGTATGATTTAAGTATATAATAATATATCAATTATATGATTAGAAATTTTTGTTTTTCTTTCAAAAAAAAGAAAAAAAAAAAAGAAAAGAAAGACAAAGTTTAGTGGGAAAAGATGTAGAGAATATGATATCTACTGTAGATTGTGGGCACATGGAAAGTTACAGGTTGCATTACTCCACATGATTTGCAAAACAATATAATCCCTAGGAAGACGCTGTCCATTTGTTTTTCAGACTTCCAAATCTATCTCAATAATCAATATCCTATTTAATATAATTAAATAAAATGCCAATTCAATTTTATATAATTAGTAATACACTGGAACTTGTACCAAACCACTTAATTAGGGTTTGGGCTTCTTCTTCTTCTTCTTCTTCTTATTTTATTCATCTCTTCAGTTACAAAACTTTATTGGTTTTAGATAAAAAAAGAATGTATCTGTGATTACAATTTTGAACGTTAGAGATTCTTTTAGGGTATGGTATCTCTCAACTTTGGTATAATATCATAATAAGAAGAATCCCATATAAGATTCTTTTGAAAAAGATTGATACAGTATAAATAATCACATCTGCTTGCCATATATCTTTACATTTTTCTTTTTTATAACGATTATGGAGACTGTACAATGTATTTCTCCTATACTGTTATTTCTCTTAGAGTCATAATTATTACTACCTCTGTGTGGTTTTTTTTTTTTTTAATATTTAAGGAACAAACTTATTTTTTTTTTTTTTTAATTTAGGGAGCAAATTTGATATGAATCTTATAGGTAGATGGATAAAACAATTCCAAGAAAATTACTTGGAAGGGAGGGCCGTTTTAAGTATGCCCTAGAAACCAGACACGTAAGTTTGGGGAAGAAAATTAATCAGATCAGAAGAAGAATCCAACAAAGAAGAGAGGGAAAAAATAAAACGTACAAACGACTTTATCATATATTGACATGAACGAATAACTATTTGCAAATATGCCATACGATATCTAAAATAGTTAATCGTCAACTTATCTGGTCAATTTGCATTCTAATGCACATTTCAGGTAATATATATATATAGCTCCACTGTAATTTAATATTGTAGGACTAAGTTAGTAGACTGTAAATACATAACTTTGAATAACTATTCTACATGTAAAAAATAAGTAGCCGTTGCAATGGCGAAATTGTTTTAACACATTTAATTCTTTGTGACGTTCTTTAGTTCTTGTAGATTTCATATTTGTCAATAGAGAACTAATCATTTCGCAAGGAGTCAATGCTGGGGCATTTTTCTGAATTTAAAGTTTATTTATACTTTGGAAATGGATTTTTCTTTTATTGAGCTTTGTTTTATTAGGTTTTTTCACTTAATTTTTCTGAACTAAATTTAGGTGTTCTTAGAGTTTGTTGGCTTGGATAGATTTTTTTTTTTGATCAGATTATAATAGTAAAATAGATTTATTTCTATATATATTTATCACTATTAAGATGATCTTTTAAAAGATGATCTTAGTAACGTTTAATGGTATGTCTCTTTCTCGATCTTTAGTTTTTTATTACCCAACCAAATGTTCTTTCTTTTCACGTAAAATATATAAAAGAAAGATTATCCAACTGGATTAATTAATTATTATATATTTCTTAATTTTCAATTTAATTATTTGCTTTGTGATTCCTAATAACAAAATAACGTCAGCTCAAAGAAATTAATCATTAAGTTTCGTTCAACAAAAGTTATCCACAATAAATATTTAGGTATATTCATATACATGTGCCAAAAAGGTACATAATTAATTTATATAGAAAGCATAGAGACAGGTTGTTCGTGTGTACTGTATGCCATGTGAATATATATATATATATGTAGACATTAAATTAATTAATGGTTTTAGGTGGTGAGCAGACAGAGAGAGTCCCATCCCATATGGTTAATAAATAAATGTACATGATTGGGTTGATGAATCTTATAGATACCTAGATCTTCTGCGACCATTACAAAGGTGAGCCAAAAAATAAAAATAATTGCTATGAATCCCTAAATGGAAGATTTTCTTCTACTATAAAATAACTTGGTACAAGTCTAAATAGAATGTATAATTATGGAGGGACAACTGGAATGCCCAATGGGTCCTTGAAAACCACAAAGCTAGCTCCTGAACCTTCATTCTGTTTTCTACATGTGGAGATGCTGCAGAATTCAACACTTGGCTATTTTACTTCCTTTGGATATACTCATGTTTATATATACACACAAATCAAGCCAGATAAAATGACGAAAGTGTACATTTTCTTTCAATTAAAGGTTTCGAATTCGAGTTGGACTTCTGATCATGCAATAATAAAAAATACTCCATTTATTTGTAGATTTACCCAAAACGAATTTAGATTGATCAGATATGTGG
Organism: Jatropha curcas; assembly: GCF_014843425.1. The sequence goes on from NW_023590909.1 coordinate 2,311,443, forward strand.
GTTTCAAGTTCTAGACAATTTTCACCAAAAAAGTATTTATATATAGGAAAATCCTTACTTAGACCAGATTCATGGCTACACTTATGAACTAAATTAATAAAATTAAGAATTTTTCAAAAAATTATTCCTATTTTATCTTTTGAATAGTAAGCAATATTCTCGTTTTAATAAAAAAATTATATTTTTATTATTTTAGTCCATAAATGAAACCATAGATCAGATCTAGATAAATTTTTTCCATATGAACTCTGTAGATGACTAGGAAATGATGTGGCACTAATCTATTAATTCATTTGTTGGGTTCTAGTTGTCTTCTACAATTGGTTATTGCCCTTGAAACCAACATCCCTAGGGTGATCTTATGATCTATCTTGGATATGGGTTCTGATGTTTTTCATTTTAAATATATATCATTGGTGCCTTAATATGTCTAGTTTCGTTTAAGAATTAAGAATCCTATTTATATATAATATGAACATTATGTTATTTATTGTTTATTGGTTGATCAATGATATATTATATTGTTTATAAATTATTTAAGGAACTTTTGGGCAATGAACCTTATTTTTCTAATAATAATTAATTAATAATTTAATATTGTTCTAGATAATTTGATGATCTGTCTTGTTGCTTTCTCGATACTTAAAGTTGAGATGCCCAATCACCTTTTAAGATTTGTTTTGCTAATTAATTCAAAGCAAAAAGGTTCAAAATATATTCTAGAAACATTTAATTAATAATTAATTGCTTTATGCTGATTGCCTTTTAACATATGTAAATATATAATAGATTTTTTTTTCTGATTTAAAAAAGAGAATTGATTAGACTTAAAAAGTTTTTGACCAAATTGAAAAATACAAATATTATTATAAATTATATAAGAATCCATTACTATTACTAATGGAAATTATGAGTAATTTTTTTAACATGGATATAGATTCTTATAATATGATTTTTATGGGCCTAAACCTGATTTAAAAAAAAAAAAATCTCACATTTGAAACTTTCTTTTTTTCAAAATCAATTTTAAATCTACAAAAAAATATCATATGAATCTATTATCATTTACCTATGAAAAATTAAAAAAGTGGAATGGAAGTAAAGATTTATATAATTGATTCAAGGTAGTTTTGAGATTAAGATTTAATTATTATAAGGTTGTTATTATTTTCATCCAAAATCCATTACAATGCTAGAATATCAATAAGTCTACAACTCCGATGCTAGGGTTTATTTTATAGTTAACTAACTTAATTAATACATCAATTAGACTAATCGAGACTACTTGGGTTTTAATCTAATGACAGAAAACAGGATCAGAATAGAGAGGTTAAGTACCTTCAAGCTACCCTCTCTCTCTCTCTCTCTCTCTCTCTGTAGTTTTGGAGATTTAAAGATTTAATTTATTATACAGGTGTTATTTATTTTTCATACCAAATCCATTACAATGCTAGAAATATCAATAAGTCTACAACTCCGATGGCTAGGGTTTTATTTTTATAGTGTAACTAACTTAATTAATGACATCAATTAAGACTAATCGAGACTACTTGGGTTTTAATCTAAACTGAACAGAAAACAGGATCAGAATAGAGAGGTTAAGTACCTTCAAGCTAACCTCTCTCTCTCTCTCTCCTCATCTCTCTCTCTCTATATAGTATATTATATTATATATATATATAGGTCGAGTTGGTAAGCACAAGCTTTTGCATAATTGTTTTGATTTGGGTTAAGGAAGCTGGCTCAACACCCGAATGTCCACACCACTCGTTGGGGCACCATTAAAAATTTTTGTCTTAACTTGGCCACATTGGGATTAATTTTGAGCATCTGCCTATGAAAAAGTTGCTTTTTTTTGAGCAATCTTGGAAGCTTATTCTAACTTTCTTGGTTTCAGTCTTTAGTGCAATCCAAGCATAGTAATATAACATAGTACACACACATGGTGAGTCATTGATGAAGTCATTGGGATCGAAGGCTTTCTTCTTTTTTTTGATAGCATTAGTTTATTACTTCTTTTGATGAATTATAATTGAATGGCATTTTTTTTTATATTTTATATATTACGTTTGGTTGTATAGTGGAAAGGTTATTATTAGCTTGTCAATGCATGCATGTGGTCATACTTCTAATCGACTATATATATCATATATATATATATATATATATATGTGTGTGTGTGGTGTGTTGTGTGAGTTCTATTTATAGCTCTTAACAATTGTATCACAAAACGTTAAAACGTGGTTTGTTTCTGTAATGGCTTGGTTATATAAATATAAGGATTACAGATTCTTTTTCACGCTAACGTTAAGTAAAAAAAAAGAGCCAATCCACAATCACGAAACAGAATATAATAAACAAAAAGGTTTTTAAAATTTTTGAAACTAGACAAAGTTTTGGATGTGTTTAGATGAACTAGGACAGTTTTTTTCTGGCACATTAAAAAGGAAAAGAACAGTTGACGCAATTTACAAGAAGTTGTGGTAGAGACCATATTGACTTTTTTTTTTTTTTTTTTATTCCCCCCCCCCCTCGGTGCTAACTACAGTTTAAGTATTAATTCCAATCACAGGCATTTTTCAATCTACTGGGTAAGGAAATTCAATTCTGCTATGGTGCCTAAATCGATCCATTCAAAGTAAATATTTTTGACAAATATAAATTATTTAATCTATCCATGAAATTGAGTCCTTGCTCTCAATTTAAATAAAAAATTTTCAAAAAGTATCTAATCTTTCTTCAGATGTCCATACATCATCCTGCTTAATTTATTATTAAATATGAGATATTGATTCGAGCCTTAAATCGAAGTTTGTTATGCTTTAAGTAAAGAGTTATATATATATATAATAAATTTAAATATATTTAAGTCAACCATAATCAACATAGATAATACTAATATAGTTTCAAAAATGTTTTTTGTTATATTATATTACCTTCATTACTGAATTTACCAAACGCTAGCATTAGGCAATACTTTAAGAATAATGTAAAAGGTATGAATTTGAAGTCTAAATTATTATTATTATATTTTGATAAAATGAAGTCACAGTTATTAGTATTTAAACATTTTTCTATTCAGGAATTGAGATTTTCCATGGGCCAATTTTGGTTATGTGTCAACATAAAACATTATAAACTTCTATTTCCTTTTTTTTTTTTTTTTTCAAATTAGGTTATAATTACAGATAGTACAATTCATATATTCTGAAAACCAAGAAATTCAGGTTTTCAATTGAAAGAGTTGGAAAAGATTATTATTAATAGTTAATATTTGTATATAAAATTGATTCAATTTTTTATTTAAAATCTATACTTAAATAATAAAAAGTGATTCTTTTTCTAATTTGACTTGACTAAAATTTTGAACTCCAAGGAATTTGATAGTGGTAATATTTAATCAATAATACATTCTGTTTTTTTTTTTCAAAAAAAAACATTGTGGAGCTCTGATCTTATATTTCCTCGCAGAAAGTCAACCGTAAAACCCAAAACTAAAACAGCAGAATGGGCCTGTATGAAAGCCACAAATTAGCTTGCTTGCAACAATTCGTAAAAAGTAAGGGAAAGCACATTAAGTTCTCATCAGCTTCTCTTCTTCTCTGGCTGTGGCTGTCTATACACGTAGTGAACCTATGCAAGCTAGGCTCATTGGCTCCAGGCTTGGAAGCCAGCCGAACGGAGCTGAGCTAATCGTCCGTGTATGTGGAATGGTTCCTTTGTTTGTCTATCGATTGCTAATGGATTAATGGAATCAGGAACAGAGCCATAAGATAGGATTTTAAAGACACACTTTCGTTTCACTCTCTTCACTGGCCTTGATAGGCTTCTGTTATCAGATTGTTCATTACTCTATCACCCAGCTTCACCAGCTACTTCATAAAATTTCTTGGGTTTCTTTTCTTTCTTTACACATTATTAAAGATTGAGATTGAGGTACTGTTTCACACTTCACTATTATCATCAGCTATGAGACATCTTTAATTTAGTTTTTTCTTGATTTTGCTTATTGGGGTTGTTTAATTTATTTGAATTTTTAATGCTTTGTTTGTTTTTTTGCTTTGGTGGGTATTGAGCTTCTCCGTTCTTCTGAACGGGCGTGCTGTGAAAAACTTGAATTTATTTACTTATTGTTGAATTAAGTATGCTTTGGCAGTTTATTGAATTGTAAATAGTTTATGACTTGTTCAAGATGTATTGCTTTCCTAGTACTTATCCTTGTGGATAAGAGCTCTTCTAATGGACTTATGAAACGCAGAATTGGTGATTACTTTTGCAGTTTTTTAAAGAAATATTTCCTAGTGTTTACATCTCATTTCCAATTATGAACTTTTTCTAGATATTAACATTCTTTGCTACATGGACGCTCTTTGTATGCTGCTTGATGCTGGATTCGCATAAAATTTGCATATTCTAGCTGAAATATGATCATCATTAGGTGCCCTAATTTATGTTTGGACAATTTTATGAAATCTATAAAATGAAATTACCTTCCAGTTTCGACAGAAAATGTTGGAGGTTGATTCAAATTTAAGGAATGTGGGTCATAATAATGGAAAAAAAATGTGAAATCTCTGGTTTTGGGTAATGCTCCAACTTGGTGGAAGTTGAATTTGATTTAATATAAGCAGAGGGGAAAAGAATATATTTGTTTTTTTTTAAGATGTTATAACTAGTAATAAAGAAATTATCAGTGTTCTCTTTTCTTATTGGTATTATCAGTTAATTAACAACAGGTTAAATATAGAAAAACTGCACTATTTCATGCTAAACAGAGATTTCAACTTTAGTAGGCAGGAGTTTGATTTTGTTATGCCGTTTTTCTTTGTTGATTTGGCAACGAAAGCAGCTGAATTAGGGATAGATAAAGTCTTGTAAATGGAATGAACTGAAATGTGCATTACGCTGATTATCTTAACGGGAATGCAGAGGATTAATGAATTTCTTTGTTAGATATTGTTTAGATG